>OY992536.1:112777297-113140240 GCA_963921195.1 Pegoplata infirma | reverse complement strand
ATTTCTAATCTATGTTAAAAATTTGGATGAAACTGGTGGTCACTATGCCACCAGGAGCAGAATTCCGAAATGAAAGCCATGTGATAGGTTAAACGATGGTCGTTGTATTGAAAGTTTTGTAGTCAATTTTGAAATTAAAGTAATTTTATCCTAAAATCAGGAAATTTTAAATTAAATTTTCCTATAAAACTTGTGGTCACTACGGCAATTGGCGTAACTGTTCCGGGATGAGCGTCATATTATAGATAGTATTGGTGATGTTCTTTCCAACTATAGCCATCAAATTCTCCTGATTAATTTAGAAGTGAAAAAAAAAATATTAATATAAATTTTTTAATTTCTATGCTAAATATTTGAAGGAAACTGGTCACTACGGAAATATGGACAGGTGTTCCGGACGAGAGTGGTACTATAAATAGCTCTTAGTGTGCTATATCCAAATATAACCATGACAATTTTCTGATCAATTTAGAAATTAGAGGTATTTAAAGAATTAAACATAAGTTTTAACAAAAAGTTTAACATTCTAGTTAACAGAACTTAATGCTGAAATGTTAAATAAGTTAAAATAATAATGTTAGACAATTGGCGGGAGATTACATTTTTTTTGGCGGAAAAATAACATTCTGTTAAGAATACATCTTTACACTGAAAAGTATGAAGTTTAGAAATATAAAAAAAATACATTAGGTCGGATCGATTTTAGTTTTTTTTTTTTTTTTTTAACGGGAAGATCGCAAATGTTGAGAATGGATGTGAAAATAATTTACAAAAAAAAATCGTCTTAGTTGGGTTTAAACTCAGTAACCGCTTTTGATATGGAAATCGGACGTTAACAATTTTGTAAGTAAATTCAACTGAAAAAACGTTTTTTTTTTCTATTAAAAAACGGGCTACTTATATTTCATTTAAAACAACAAACATTTTCACTTATTTTTAAACGTTAATAAATGACCAGACATTCCATTAAAACAAATGATATTTCAGTTATTTTAACTGCTTACATTTTTTTATTTTGTGAAGTAAAAATAAAATTATTTGAATAACAAACTACAAAAACCGTAAATTATGTGGTATAATCAGTCACAAATAATTTAACTGATAAAAATATTTTCCGTAAATTTTGTAGTTTATTTTTTTAACAACTGTTTAAGTCAGCTTATATTTAAGTTTCATTGGAAATTAAATGATAAAACATTAAAAACAACTTTACCTAAAAACTTTGTGAATGAACCTAAATAGTTACTGTAAAATTTATCTGGGTGCATAGCTCAAAAAACGCTATCTTTGAGTTAATGATGCAGAATTCTTTGTTATATCATGCTTTATATTGTGTCAAAAATTCGTATTAATATCTTTTATACCCACCGTTTGAGAAGAGAACACGCCATTATTACATTTTCAATGTACCAGGCCTTTTTCAATGGAAAACCAGTTTCAGTTGTAAACTTTAAACTCGATTTTCCGATTTTTCGGTTCCAAAATTTAAATTTTTTTTAAACTTTGAAGGAAAACTTTTTTATTTCTTAATTGGTCAGGAAATTTTAGTAAGAACGACATCATTGCTATCATTAACATGACTTTTATCACTAAACATTTGTTAGAAATATACTTTGTTGAGAAAATACTTTTCCATTCAACATGAATATTTTAGTTGTCTTTGGAAAATATTTTATGTAAACTTTTTGTTTTGTCTAAATATTTTTCATTCGTTTTCAAACTTTTAAATTGTTCACATTTTGTGTTAAATAAATTTTATTTATTTTATATAAAAAGAAATTGGTTTGTGGAAGTTATTAAAGATCTCAAGAAGGACTTCTAATAACATTTGCTTAATATTGCCATTGTGCCCACAAGTTTTATAGGAAAAATTGCATAAAAATTTAAAGTTTTAAGGATCAACACTGTGACAAGAGCAATGGTTCTCAAACGGTGGGTCGCGACCCCCCAGGGGGTCGCTAACAAATTTGTTAAAACCTTAGATTTTGGTAAATTTTAAACACATTTTTTTAATTGTTGTGTTATAAAAATATACAAATACTTTTATAAAAGAAAAATATTTTTTCAATCACTTAAGGTCCCTCCGTAATCACTGTGCAGTTGTTAATTTCTCTGGATGCCCAACACTTATTTGTGAAGTGTTTTGGCTCAGTCTAGGATCTGACAGTTCGTTTTCTATTAACTTTTCGATACTGATTTCGAATTTTGGTTACAAATTTTTCTAGTACGTTTTTGAGAAAATTAAAGGCAAAGTTCACAAAAACGTATTCTTGTGCATTTTAAAGAGCTTTGTTTGTGAAATTTTCAGATGCGTCTGAGATATGACCACTTTTTTCGATTCACTTTTTAATGCGGATTCCAAGTCTGCATCCGAAAAACGGATCTAGATTCGCGATCGAATAAAATTTCTAGAGTCCGTCCGAAACCAGTTTTTCGAGGCCAAACCGAAACCGAACCGAATATTGGGCCAAAAAGAGATATTCGGCCGAAACCGAAACTTAAAAATGGCATGAATAAAATCATTAAAAATTTTTTAAAAATAAATATACGGGGCTTTATGTTTTTGAATGATAGGAATTGTTGCATTTATAAAAAAAAATGTTTTTTAAAAAACTATAAAAAAAATTCTAAATTTCATATGTAGATTAGGAGAAAAAAAAATATTTCAACAATAACAGTATTACAGTTATTGGACAACCTTGCTTCTTTTTGTTCAAGTAAACTGAAACAAGTAAATTAGAACACGAAATTAAAAATTAGCGACTTTTTTTTATATATTTTTTAAAATACCAAAAAGTTTCGGTTTCGGCTAATATTCGGCCAAAATTTTGCCGAAACCGAGACCGAAACCGATCGATCAATACGAAACATTGGTACATAATTTTGAAAAAAAAACTATAATTCCTCCAAATTGGACTTTAAATTCTTTCTTGGTAAATATTTCTTCATTTCTGATCAGGTTTAACTGGTGGTTTTTCTTTTATTTTCGGAAAAAAATCTATGAAGATAGTAAGTTTCGATATAAAATACCGTAGTTCAAGATCTGGTTTTTAAATTTTTGAGAAAATTGAGGTCGAAGTTCACAAAAATTGTGTTTTATTTTTTAGAAGTTTTTTACTTGAAATTTTTGGTATGCGTCTGGGATCTGACCACACGGTTTCGATTAAACTTTCAATGCTGCTTCTGAATTAGGTTTCCAAATTTTTCTATTACTTTAGGTTTTTGAAAAAACTTGCAAATATATGTTCTTTGTTATTTTTTATTTAAAATTTTTATGTTGAATAAGCCAAACACATGATATTTGTTTTTGTAATACACAACATTTAAAATTGATTTTGATAATGATTTTTGCCAATTGAAAAAATGTAATTACCATTAAATGGTAATGAATTTTTTTTCATTATCATTGATATCAACCAATGGTAATGAAATTTCAATGGTAATGAAAAATTCCCATCTATGGACTAGAGTCTACTTTTTAATCTAGCATATGCCCTTAATTTCGGAATTCTATTCCATATGGTCATTAGGGTGACACAAACATGAGTTTTGGCAAATTTCGTTAAGCGCCGGGAAAACTTTCTTTTCCTTGGCTGTATGGAATGACCAAATGCAGTAAAATTAAGCAATTTTTGATTTACATCGCTTCCGATCTTCCCGTTAAAAAAAAAAAAAAACTAAAATCGATCCGACCTAATGTAATTTTTTTATATTTCTAAACTTCATACTTTTCAGTGTAAAGATGTATTCTTAACAGAATGTTATTTTTCCGCCAAAAAAAATGTAATCTCCCGCCAATTGTCTAACATTATTATTTTAACTTATTTAACATTTCAGCATTAAGTTCTGTTAACTAGAATGTTAAACTTTTTGTTAAAACTTATGTTTAATTCTTTAAATACCTCTAATTTCTAAATTGATCAGAAAATTGTCATGGTTATATTTGGATATAGCACACTAAGAGCTATTTATAGTACCACTCTCGTCCCGGAACACCTGTCCATATTTCCGTAGTGACCAGTTTCCTTCAAATATTTAGCATAGAAATTAAAAACTTTATATTAATATTTTTTTTTTCACTTCTAAATTAATCAGGAGAATTTGATGGCTATAGTTGGAAAGAACATCACCAATACTATCTATAATATGACGCTCATCCCGGAACAGTTACGCCAATTGCCGTAGTGACCACAAGTTTTATAGGAAAATTTAATTTAAAATTTCCTGATTTTAGGATAAAATTACTTTAATTTCAAAATTGACTACAAAACTTTCAATACAACGACCATCGTTTAACCTATCACATGGCTTTCATTTCGGAATTCTGCTCCTGGTGGGCATAGTGACCACCAGTTTCATCCAAATTTTTAACATAGATTAGAAATTTTTAATTTTTGTAAAATTATTCAAATACCTCTTATTTCTAAATTGATCAACAAAATTTCCTGCCTATATTCGGAAAGAGCACACTATGGGCTATTAAGGTTACCACTTTCACCCCGGAACACCTGTCCACATTTCCATAGTAACCAGTTTCATTCGAAAATTTAACATAGAAATTGAGAACTTTCTATTATTTTTTTATTTCTAAATTTATCAGTATAATTTAGTAAATTTGCTTGGAAATAACATCACCAATACTATCTACAACATGACTTTCATCCCGGAACATTTAAGCAAATTTCCATAGTGACCACATGTTTCATCAGAAACTTTGGCTTTAAATTATCTGTTTTTAGGATCAAATACAAATGCAATTTTAAAATTGACTAGATACTTCGTACTGGTACTACTAGAAAGTATGGTAATTGCATATTTTATCATGTGACTTTCATTTAGGAATTCCGATCCATATATCTATAGTGACCACCAGATTCGTAAAAGTATTTAAAACCAAAAAAATAAACAAACATTACATTTAAACAATTCTGCAAATTGTATAACATTATTTTTATTTGCTTAACATTTCATACTGTACACTGGAATGTTAAATTTTTTTGTGAAACTTATGTTTATTTTTTTAAATACCTCTAATTTTTAAATTGACCAGAAGAATTTCGTGGTTATATTTGGAAAGAGCACACTAAGGGCTATTTATGGTACCACTGTCATCTCGGAACACCTGTCCATATTTCCATAGTAACCAGTTTCTTTAAAAAAATTTAACATAGAAATGGAAAACTTAAGATTATTATTTTTTTTATTTCTAAATTGATCAGGAAAGTTTGATGGCTATAGTTGGAAAGAACATCATCAATACTATCTATAACATGACATTCATCCCGGAACAGTTGCCCCAATTGCCATAGTGACCACCAGTTTCATCCAAATTTTTAACATAGATTGAAATTTTTTACTTTAGTAAAATTATTTAAATACCTCTCATTTCTAAATTGATTAAAACAATACCATGGTTATATTTGGAAAGAGCACACTAGGGGCTATTTATGGTACCACTCTCATCCCAGAACACCTGTTCATATTTCCATTGCAACCAGTTTCATTGGAAAATTTAACATTGAACATTTTTTATTTCTAAATTGGTCAGGAAAATTTCGTATCTTTGATTGGAAAGAACATCATCAATACTATCTATAACACGACTTTCATCCCGGAACATTTTCCCAAAAGTGACCAAGTGACCAAAAATTTCATCGGAAAATTTACCAACAAATTTCAAGTATTTAAAACAGAAAAAGATAACATTACATAAAAAAAACTCCCGCCAATTTTCTAACATTATTTTTATTTTTAACAGTTTAGCATTAAGTGCTGTTAACTGAAATGTTAATTTTTCTTTAATAAAATTGTTGAAACTTAAGTTTATTTTTTTAAATACCTCTAATTTCTAAATTGATCAGAAAAATTTAATGGTTATATTTGGAAAGAGCACACTAAGGGCTATATATGGTACCACTCACGTCCCGGAACACCTGTCGATATTTCCATAGTAACGAGTTTCTTTAAAAAATTTAATATATAAATTGAAAACTCAAGATTAATTATTTTTTTTATTTCTAAATTGATCAGGACAATTTGATGGATATAGTTGGAAAGAACATCATCAATATTATCTACAATATGACGTTCATCTCGGAACAGTTACGTCAATTGACATAGTGATCACAGGTTTCATAGGAGAATTTGATTAAACATTTGCTGATTTTAGGGTCAAATACCTTCAATTTCAAAATTGACAACAAAACTCCCAAAAAAACGATTAGAGGGTATATGCATTTTTTAATCTATCACCTGACTGTCATTTTGGAATTCTGCTCCTTGTGGGCATAGTGACCACCAGTTCATCCAAATTTTTAACATAGACTTGAAATTTTTTTTACTTTTGTAAAATTATTTAAATACCTCTTATTTCTCAATTGATTAAAAAATTTTAATGGTTATATTTGGGAAGAGCACACTAAGGGCTATTAAGAGTACCACTCTCATCCCGGAACACCTGTCCTTATTCCCATAGTAACCAGTTTCATTCGAAAATTCGACATAGATATTGAAAACTTTAAATTATTTTTTTTATTTCTAAATTGATCAGGATAATTTGGTAACTTTGGTTGGAAAGAACATCATTAATACTATATATAACATGACTTTTATACCGGAACAGTTGCGCCAATTGCCATAGTGACCACAAGTTTCTTCGGAAAATTTGGTTAAGAATTTCTTGTTTTTGGGATCAAATACCCCCGATTTCAAAATTGACAACACTCTAGAGAGTATTTAAATTGCATAATACATCACATGGCTCTCATTTTTGGATTCTACTCCTTGTGGCCAAAGTGACTACCAGTTTAAAAAAATTTGCTCTAATTGCCATAGTGACCACGAGTTACATCGGAAAATTTGATCTAAAACTTATGTTTTCTGGAGCAAATGTCTTCAATTTCAAATTTGATTACAAAACTTTCAACGCTATGACTAGAGTTTATGACCATTGGATAATCTATCACATAACTTTCATTTCGGAAATCCGGTCAATAGTGACCATCAGTTTTATTCAACATAAATTTGACAATTTTTAATTCCATGTTTCTCCAACCTTTTAGTTAAATATAAAAAAAAAAGTAAAAAATTAACTTTATATTTTGCCCGCCATTTGCAGAATACTCCCTCCAGCCCCCCCCCCCCCCCCTCCTCCCCCAACCTCTTTTGTTGTTTTTATTTTCTATAAAAAAATCAGTTAGTTTACTTTATTAAAGTTGGTTGTTTTTTTTTTTTTTTTCGTAAATTTAACATATCGGTTTTTTAAAACTTAGGGTAATTTTTTTTTATTCATAAATTTTGTTTTTTTCTGAACATTTGCAGAATTATAAAAATACCTCAAGTTTCTAAATTGATCACAAAATTTTTTTGGATATCATTGGAAAGAGTATACTTAGGGCTATTTATGGTACCACTTTCATCCCGGAACACCTGTCCATATTTCCATAGTGACCATTAGTTTCATCCAAAAACTTAACATAGAAATTCAAAACTTCAGAGCAATTTTTTTTTTATTTCTAAATTGATCAGGAAAATTTGTAAGCTATGGTTAGAAAGAACATCATTAATACTATCTATGACATGACTTTCATCCGGGAACATTTGTCCAAATTGCCATAGTGACCACAAGTTTTTTTGGAAAAATTTGGCCTGAAATTTTCAGTTTTTAGGATAAAATACCTCCAATTTAAAAACTGACTAGAAAACTCATACCTATATGACTAGAGAGTATGTCCATAACATAATCTAACACATGACTTTTATTTCGGAATTCCAGTCCATGTGTCCATAGTGACCAGCAGATTCATCCAAAAATTTAACATAGAATTTGGAATTTTTAAGTCAGTATAACTCCAACTTCTAAATTGACCAGGCAGATTTTATAACCAGATGTAGAAAGTACATGACCCATACTACCATCAATATATGTGCCAGGTCGGAACACGTTCCATTGCTCCCGTAGTGACCACTGGATTTGTCCACTTTTTACACGAAAAATTACCAGAGTTAAGTGACGAATTTAAAGTACTAAAAAATGGAATTTTTATATTTAGCTATTTTAGAATCAAAGACTACAGTCTTACCGACTCATGGCCTGCCCGCCAAAAATAGGACCGCCCCCGTTCCCCTTTATTCGATACTCTTTCAAAACTCCCTTTTTAAAAAAAATAACATTGCACTGTTAAAACGCTGTTAAACGCTCTGTAGTGTAAAATGGTTTGTGTCTTGGGTGCTAAAATTCAAATTTATCTTAACGCACATGGCTTAAACGAGTACAAATTCTCTAGTGTGAACTCCGTATTATGTATATCACCTATCTGGTTCGAAGCGTACCCGAACATTTTTTTGTTTAAGAAAATTATATGTTTGGTGAATGTATCGTTGACCTGTGGTGTAACTCAACCCAAACCAAAAAAAACACCAGGATTTTACATGTTTTTATGCAATTAGATCTAATTAGATCCACTAATATATGGCAATGTCTGGTCAAAACTCGGATGAAATCAAATCATATTTTATACAAATTGATCTTTTTTAATGCAAAAACATCCACCATTTTTCGGATCAAATTGCGTTTAATTATATATTGTATTACATATCAATATATATTGCATCATATAAAAATTTTTACTCGGGTACTTACAAGGGAAGTTATATTTTTTAAACCGATTTTAATATATTTATGGGGCTATTCTAAAATTTTATTATTATAATAAGTGCTATTATTAGCAACCCAGAATTTTATTATAGATACCAAAAATGTCAACTCTAAAAAAAGCTTTATCAACTTTTTGTTGTTCTAAAACAATTTAATTTGAAATTTGAATTTAGACATCAAAATTTTATAAGCACAATAGCTGTATGGGTAGATGGGTGGTTTTGATATTTTGTTATTTTTGGGGGCATGGGTTCAAATCCCACCTATTTCTAACAAATATTTTTTTTTTTTGCCAATTTTTATTTTTTTTTATTACAAATATTATAATGCAGTTTTTTTTAATTTTTAAATTCCGCAATTTTTAAAAGATGCAAAAAAATTGATTTTTGCATCTTTTTTTTCTGAAATTATTATTATTGTATGGTTTTAATTGGCTATTTCTCTCGCAAAAAAACATCATAATTGTCTTTAGAGGAAAAAAAAATAATATTTTTTTTTAACTACACTTTTTTGCATGCAAAAAAAATTGCAATAATTTTTGTAATAATATGTTTCTTATTTTTGACTACAATAATGCGTATTTTGACAAATTGCGAAAAAATACGGAATTTTGACGAAAACAAAATGTTGGTTTCTTGTTATAAATGAAAAAAATATTGTTATAGATGACAAAATATTGTTATGTACTTTTCAGTCTATAACAAGTTTTGTCATCTATAACAATATATTTTTCATTTATAACAAGAAACCAACATTTTGTTTTCGTCAAAATTCCGTATTGTTTTCGCAATTTGTCAAAATACGCATTATTGTAGTCAAAAATAAGAAACATATTATTACAAAAATTATTGCAATTTTTTTTTGCATGCAAAAAAGTGTAGTTAAAAAAAAAAAAATATTATTTTTTTCCTCTAAAAACAATTATAATGTTTTTTTTGCGAGAGAAATAGCCAATTAAAACCATACAATAATAATAATTTCAGAAAAAAAGATGCAAAAATCAATTTTTTTTGCATCTTTTAAAAATTGCAAAATTTAAAAATTAAAAAAAAATGCATTATAATATTTGTAATAAAAAAAAATAAAAATTGGCAAAAAAAAAATATTTGTTAGAAATAGGTGGGATTTGAACCCATGCCCCCAAAAATAACAAAATATCAAAACCACCCATCTACCCATACAGCTATTGTGCTTATAAAATTTTGTTGTCTAAATTCAAATTTCAAATTAAATTGTTTTAGAACAACAAAAAGTTGATAAAGCTTTTTTTAGAGTTGAAATTTTTGGTATCTATAATAAAATTCTGGGTTGCTAATAATAGCACTTATTATAATAATAAAATTTTAGAATAGCCCCATTAAAATCGAAATTTAAAATATATTTAGGGGCATGTCACAGACTCAATTCCGTTCGGAAGTGGAATAAGTGGTTTACTCGTAAAACGCAAAGTAAATATTTTTTCGGAATGAAACTACTTTTATGCAATTCAATTCCACTTTGATTTTTGAAAGTGATTTCATTCCGAAAAAAATAATATTCGTTTTGCGTTTTACGAGTAAACCACTTTTTTCAATTCCGAACGGAATTGAGTCTGTGACATGCCCCTTAAAATAGACAATTCTAAGGTTGGGGAGTCTCGGCGTATCGGCCATGTTAGGGGTTCAAAAAAGGCCCGAGTAAAAATTTGTATATGATGCAATATATATTGATATGTAATACAATATATAATTAAACGCAATTTGATCCGAAAAATGGTGGATGTTTTTGCATTAAAAAAGATCAATTTGTATAAAATATGATTTGATTTCATCCGAGTTTTGACCAGACATTGCCATATATTAGTGGATCTAATTAGATCTAATTGCATAAAAACGTGTAAAATCCTGGTGTTTTTTGGTTTGGGTTGAGTTTAGTGTTTGGGAATTCCCGGACTTTTCAATTTCCCGGGAAACGGGAAAAAAATAATTTATTTCCCGGGATTCCCGGGAATCCCGGGAAATATTCATTATTAATATAAATCATAAAAAACATTAAACTTTTACCAACTTTTTATTAAAAACAGTTCTATGAGAGATAAACAATTAATTAAAACATAAAAAATCAAAAAATAAAAGTTAAAAATCTTGAAATACAATAAAACAAAACAAAAACATATTTCAACTTTTTTCCCCACAAAAAATCGCAAAAAATAGCTAAAAATCGCAAAAAATTTAAAACTGCGTTATTCGAGAAAAAACTAAACTAAACTAAAACTGGCAGCACTTTTAATATTTGTTCTGGAAATGTAAATTCAAGGTTCAAAATTTTTATATTTGTTTGGCAGTCTTAGCAAAGTTATCATTAACCGACGTATATTTTTTTGACTTTTTAAGTTTTTTCATGATATTGTCATACTTTTTACACTTGGTCAGTTTTCCTATGAATATATATTTGCACTGTTCTTCCAAATAGAAAAAATACAAAAAATAGCAAATGTAATTATACCTGTATGTAAAAAAAATTTAAAAATTAAATTTAAGTAAACGTTTTTTATGTAAAATGGTTTATTTTGTAAAATTCCCGGATTTCCCGGGAAAAATTAAAAAAATTCCCGGGAATTCCCGTCAGCCTTTTCCCGGGAATTCCCGGGAATTCCGACCCGGGAATTCCCGGACCCCAAACACTAGTTGAGTTACACCACAGGTCAACGATACATTCACCAAACATATAATTTTCTTAAACAAAAAAATGTTCGGGTACGCTTCGAACCAGATAGGTGATATACATAACCCTAACAAGGAAATTTTTAGGAACATTTTAAAAAGTTTCTTATACTTTGCCTTAAAAACTTAGAAAATTGTTGGTTAAATGGAAACATATAGTGTTATATATGGAACAGAATTGGATATATATAATTTTATATTAAATTATACAGAAAAACAAATTTTGTATTGACCCTAATGTAATTTTATATAATTATATCAACCGTACACCTTTTAATCCGAATCATGATTCAATTATGTATTACTACATATGACTGCATTAAAAAAATTTAGAAAATATCTCACGGATGTATAATCATACACTCTTATAAATTTTTGTTGAATTTTACCCACTTTATTGTAGGTAACTGTTCTCCTACAATAAAGTGGGTAAAAATACTCAATGTGTTTAAATTTCAACATTTGCACACAAAGTGTGTACAATTATTAAACATTTTGTGTGTACACCTACATGCTAACTGCTTACCAAATTCGATAGCAGTACACACAAAGTGTGTAATTTTAAATTAGGTGTGTCTAAAAATCGTCAGTATGTGTGTAAAAATGCATATAAAATGTTCAAAATTGCAAGTTTTTTATTCCTATAGAAAATAAATCCAAAAAATGCATTTTGTTAGTTTCATAGTTTTTATTTCTACATTAGTTAAATAAATATAAATTGCAAAAATATATTAACAGGAACATAATTTTGTAATAGAATGCTAAATATTAAAAACTACAACAAACTAGGAAAAATAATAAATTAAAATATTAATAAACACGTTATCTAAAAGATGATAAAAATTTATTTTTTAAAGATTATCAATTTTATGTTTTTTGAGGAAAGAGTTTTAAAAATTAACAAAAACTTAACAAAAACTTAACAAAAACTTCTAAGTCCGTGATCTTTAATATTCTCTTTTCCATAATTTCTTGTTAATTTTCTCTAAAAGATATTCCTCTGTCTTTTTGAAAGAAAGTCCTCTCTTTAAGAATTGGGATTTGAAATCTGAGTTTTGATTTTATGAATTGTTGTTTCATCTAAAAGTAAATAAAAATGTAAAAAAAGTTAATAGTATTTTTTCTATTGAATTCATATCACCTTTTCTATAGAAATATGTTTTAGATTCCGAGAATTTTTCTATTAAAAAATTATCTCAGATTCTGAGATTTTTTCTATAGATGTCACACTCATGTCACAGATTCTATTGAAAAATTGTCTCAGATTCTAAAAATATTGCTATAGAAAAAATGTCTCAACTTCTGAGAATTTTTATAAAGAAAAAATGTTTCCGATTCTGAAAAATTTGTTTTATAAAAAAAATTCACAAAATTTGAGACAATTTTTTTTATGGAAAAAATCTCAGAATCTGAGACAATTTTTTAATAAAAAAATTCTCGGAATCTGAAACATTTTTCTATAGAAAAGGTGGCATAAAATTCTCAGGATCTGAGACATTTTTCTACACAAAACTTCTAAGAATCTGAGACATTTTTTCTATAGAAAAATTCTTAGAATCTGATTCATTTTTTCTATAGAAAAATTCTCAGAATCTGAGACATATTTTCAATTGAAAAATTCTCAGAATCTGAGACATTTTTTCTATAGAAAAATTCTCAGAATCTGAGACATTTTTTCTATAGAAAAATTCTCAGAATCTGAGACATTTTTTCTATAGAAAAATTCTCAGAATCTGAGACATTTTTTCTATAGAAAAATTCTCAGAATCTGAGACATTTTTTCTATAGAAAAATTCTCAGAATCTGAGACATTTTTTCTATAGAAAAATTCTCAGAATCCGATACATTATTTCTATAGAAAAATTCTCAGAATCTGAGACATTTTTTCCATGGAAAAATTCCCAGAATCTGAGACATTTTTTTGTAGAAAAATTCTCAGAATCTGAGACATATTTTCTAAAGAAAAGTTCTCAGAATCTGAGACATATTTTCTATTGAAAAATTCTCAGAATCTGAGACATTTTTTCTATAGAAAAATTCTCAGAATTTGAAAAATTTTTTCTATAGAAAAATTCTCAAAATCTGAGACATTTTTTCTATTGAAAAATTTTCAGAATCTGAGACATTTTTTCTATAAAAAGTTCTCAGAATCTGAGACATTTTTTCTATAGAAAAAATCTTAGAATCTGATTCATTTTTTCTATAGAAAAATTCTCAGAATCTGAGACATATTTTCTATTGAAAAATTCTCAGAATCTGAGACATTTTTTCTATAGAAAAATTCTCAGAATCTGAGACATTTTTTCTATAGAAAAATTCTCAGAATCAGATACATTTTTTCTATAGAAAAATTCTGAGACATTCCCAGAATCTGAGACATTTTTTTATAGAAAAATTCTCAGAATCTGAGACATATTTTCTATAAACAAATTCTCAGAATCTGAGACATATTTTCTATTGAAAAATTCTCAGAATCTGAGACATTTTTTCTATAGAAAAATTCTCAGAATCTGAAAAATTTTTTCTATAGAAAAATTCCCAGAATCTGAAACATTTTTTCTATTGAAAAATTCTCAGAATCTGAGACATTTTTTCTATAGAAAAATTCTCAGAATCTGAGACATTTTTTCTAAAATTCTCAGAATCTGAGACATTTTTTCTATAGAAAAATTTTCAGAATCTGAGACATTTTTTCTATAGAAAAAGTTTCAGAATCTGAGACATTTTTTCTATAGAAAAAGTTTCAGAATCTGAGACATTTTGTCTTAGAATCTGAGACATTTTTTCTACAGAAAAATTCTCAGAATTTGAGACATTTTTTCTATAGAAAAATTCTCAGAATCTGAAACATTTTTTTTATAATTTTTTCTATAGAAAATTTCTCAGAATCTTAGACATATTTTCTATAGAAAATTTCTCAGAATCTAAGACATTTTTTTATAGAAAATTTCTCAGAATCTAAAGCATTTTTTTTATAAAAAATTTCTCAGAATCTGAGACTTTTTTCTATAGAAAATTTCTTAGAATCTGAAACATTTTTTCTATAGAATCTGGACATTTTTTCTATAGAAAATTTCTCCGAATCTGAAACATTTTTTTAATAAAAATATTATAGAAAACTTCTCACGATTTGTTGGACTTACCTTTCTGGTGTAAAATTGCAAATTTATTTTGAAAGATCTTCACACAATAGATTCTTCTTAGGCATTGCAAATATTCATATGTATGTATACCATTTCGATTTTTATCTTGTTGATGAAAGTTTAAATGATTTTGATACGGTTCTTCTATTTTTTTTTATTTAAACGTTGCATTAAAACGTTGCTTTACATATCGAACTTCAATTTTTGATATTTTTTATTTTTTATAACATTTTTTCGCGTGTTTTTATTTTAATTTCTATAATATAAAATTTTCTGATATTTTATTTTTAATTTTATTGTATTTGACAAATTGAATTTATATTTTTAAATTTTGTACTATTACACATTTAATGCTCAATACCATAAATCAAACACAAAATGTTTACTGTAAACATAATATGCGTAATTTTAAACGCCTTATGTTTATTTATTTATGAATATTTTTATTTACACACAAAATACTATCTAATGTGTGTAATTTTAAAATATTTGTGCGCAAACAAAATTTTCAAACACTTTGTGCTTAATTTTAGACGTTGTGTGTTATTTTACATAAAAATTTACCCACATTATAGTAGTAATTTTACAAGCATTTTTTAGAGTGTATATAATTTATTATGTTTGTATCAAGTTATATATTGTAATATATGTTTATTTTTACTCGGGGGGAAAAATTGCGAAAAAATCATTTTTTTTTTTTTGATTTTTGTGTAATTTTTTCTTAAGAAACTATATGGAATTTAATACTTATCTAAAGGTGGTATAACCTTGTAAAAATTGGTCTTCGTTAAATATTTTGTTCCGAAAATATGTAAATTTTGGTAGTATTTATGTGAAGACATAGACGTACGATATCCATATAAATATGAAATGTTCTTTACTAAATTTAAGTCGAAATGTACTTTTCCCCTAGATATTGCTGTTAGTTCGAAAGTTATCGGAATATTTCCGAAGGTCCACATTGTTTCATATGGTAGCAAAAAAATTTTTAAACACTGATATGGCTAATAAGCCAAGACACCCCAACCTTATAATCGTCTCTATTTCATACATTTTTAATTTCAGGCGAATCGATTCATAAATGTTGGACTAATTCCCTTGTTAGTATAAAAATGTATGACATACAACAATTGTATTTTCAATTGAAAATAATAACTTTGCCCACAAAAAATGTCGTATGTCCATTATTTGTGCACATACGACAAAATACATAATCAAAAAAGTAAAATTTTGTTACATTCGACAAAATGCATTCTGAATATTTCAGAAACTATAAGGTTTATGAAGGAACTGATAACACCATTAGAAAGAGCGTGCGAAATTTATTATGAATACATCATAATCTCAAAACCGAAAAAAATGACATACGACATTCGTATTTTGAGGTAGCGAAATATAAACAGAAAAAAAATGAAGCGTTGTCCAAAATGTAAAATGGTATAAATAAATCTGAGTTAATGCTAGGATTTAACTAAATTTATTTTTCATTCCTTACATTTTGGTCAAAGCTTAATTTGTTTTTCTGTTTATATTTACAAATTGTATGTAATTTCAGAAAAAAATTATAAAAAAAATTAAGGACTTGATTTGACGCAAAAATTGGGTAAATGAGTGAGTTTTTGAGAGAATAAATTTGTTTCTCATTTTACCGAACTTAAGGTAGAAACAGAACAAGCACGGCACGGGGGACGGTTGCCGTTGCCGGAGAATATAGGCCCAAAACAATGACGGGGGACGGCGACGGCAAAAAATGTCATTTGTTTGTTCAGTGGTGCCAACTTTTAATAAAATTAGAGTAATTTTACGGAAAAAAATCGCTTATCACATAGTCAATGCGATTAAGTTGGCACTACTGTACGTTTGTTACACCATTGTGAATGAAAAAATTAAAAATTGTTGTGAAATTGCGGCAACCCTGGAGTGTGAGAGGGAGGGAGATTGAGAGAACCCGGAGATAAAATAAAATAAGTTTTAATTTTTTGTCGTGCCGGTCACGGTTTTTAACTGTCAAATCGTATGGAAAAAGTCGTGCCGGGCTTGTTCTGTTCACAACTGTACTATTTTTTCGTGTAAATTGGTAACAATCAGATGTTGAGAAAACAGCTGATTTTTGTTGTGAAACAAAATTAAAAATTTTAATAAAATAAAAAAACGAAACAAAAGTAATGTTTAATTTTAAACAAAATAATATATTTAGTCATTAAAATCAACTTTTACAATTTGTTTCGCATTGTTGAAAGTATTTTTTCTTACTAAAATTTGTTAGCATTTCAATTTGTTTACATTTTTTAGTTTTTAAGGCTAGAAATGTGGTTTTTAGCGTTCCCGTACTTTTGTGCATTTTTGCGGTATGGTGAGAGTTTTTAAGATTTTCTCTCATTTTACCAAACTTTACCCGGAATGTTCAGGAACACACCTAGTATAAAAGACGTTTCAGACGGAAATTTAAGAGAACACGCTGAAAATAAACAAAAAACTTTCTTAACTCGTTATTCAATGAGCTGTTTAGAACTTGAAAGGGGGTGGATAGTATTTTGCTCTAAAACGCCAAAAATTTAAAAATTTTAATTTTTCTCTCATACTTCTCTTACTTTTATTTTACTTTTAATTGTTTTTTGTGTTTTAATTAGTTGTACACATATTGTTTATTTCTAATAAAACATTCTAAAACAACAATTTCGTGAAAATGTAATGTTTTTTAAGGATTTATATTAATGGAATTCACGTCAGAAATTTTAGTCTTGCAAAATTGCGCAATGTCAAAATTGCAACTTTTTTTGCTTGTTTCTTTGCGAATAAAAGCAATAGTATTTATATTAAAATAAATTGCAAATATTTTCTTGCTACTACGCATCATATAAAAGGTAATAGAAAAATAAAAATTTTATTAAATTGTTTTTTTTTTTTAAAAAGTTGCAATATTGCACTGTTGCAAGGGTCAAAAAAATCTGAAGTGAATACCCTGATAGTAATGAAAAAAAAAAATAAGTTTTTAATTCCCAAACACTATTTATAACTGATAGTTGAGAAATTCTGTCCAATTATTTTTTTTTTTTTTTTTTAATTTTAGCTGATATATACGAACGCGCTAGTACATCCTGTCAAGGCTTAGGTCTGGATACAGAATGTTTAGGTGGTGGCAGAATCGAGCATAATCCAGATGCTAAACTTATAAAAGTCTACGGATATTCTCAGGTTTGTAAAAATTTTTTCTACATAGTTCTATGAACATAGAACTCTCTCAGGTTAGGCATAAGAAAAGTTGTCAACTACTCGACATATTTTAAAAACCGGTTTTCGAATAGTTAGAAAACCGTCTTTTTTGAAAACCCGGTTTTGCTTTTTTAGTAAAAAACCGGTTCGAATAACTGGCTTTTCGGGTTTTTTTATAAAAGCTTTTAAAAAATAAAAAAAAAAATGATGTTATCCTTTTTTGAGCTAAAAATAACTTTTAATGCGTATTTTGTAAAACTTGGAATGCTCTTGGAAATTTTACACTTTCAACTCTTAGTATACTGCCCTGCTAAAAAAGAAAGTCACAACTTCATTTTAGTAGTTTTCATATACATATTAAGCTTTTAAGTTTTTTATCTTTCGCGCCTTTAAATTAAATATTTTTGAAAATTTTCAAAATTAACAAACAGGGAAAATTTTTATGATAAAGTATTAAAGGCACCTAAAAAATCTAATAAAAACCAAATTGTTCACAATAAAAATAAAAAATTTATTCCATATCATTAAAACATATTAAAAATACTAAGGTAAAAAGTCTTAAAAGCCTTCAATTTTGTGGTCAATATAACTTTTTATTATAGTGTCTTTTAAGACTTTTTTGACTATAAAACACGCCAGAAGTGGTAGATGCAGGGCCGGATTAGCCATGTCGGGGCCCCTAGGCAATGCATGTCTCGGGGCCCCTTCAGACTTTTTATAATTCCAAATAAAATTGCTTCTAAGAAGGTCAAAAAAGGTGTAAAATGGCAACAGTGTTCGATTCCCACCAGAGGCCTTAATCTTTTATGCTACCACGACACGAAGGTCATTTGTACCACTTTTCGGTTAAACAAATAAATTAAACAAATAAAATAAATAAAATAAAATAAAACAAAATATAAAATAAAATAAAAAAAAATAAATAAGATCAAATAAAATAAAATAAAAAGCTAGGGGCCCCTAACTTTTCTTCTTTGAAAATTGTACCAACAAAATACTCATCGCTGTGAAAAGAATAATTGTTAGCATTTCCCTATTTATTCTTCCATGTTTTACTGGTATTTTTTCCAAGTAATAATTTTCAGTCAAAGAAATACGTGGGCGTATTTTTTTACCAAGCAATAATAATAAAAAAAAGCTAGGAGCCCGTGGTCCCCTAATAATTTTGAGTCAAAGAAATACGTGAGCGCATTTTTTTACCAAGTCATAATTAAATAAACAGCCCCTAGCTGTTTTTCTTTGATAATTGTACCAACAAAATACTTATCGCTGTGAAAAGAATAATTGTTAGCATTTCACTATTTATTCTTCCATGTTTACATTGGTATTTTTTACCAAGTAATAATTTTCAGTCAAAGAAATACGTAGGCGCATTTTTTTAGCAAGTAATAATTCAAAAAAGCTAGGGCCCCCTAGCTTTTCTTCTTTGAAAATTGTAACAACAAAATACTTATTGCTGTGAAAAGAATAATTGTTAGCATTTTCCTATTTTGTTTACAATGGTATGTTTTACCAAGTTATAATTTTCAGTCAAAGAAATACGTGGGCGCACGTATACTAGGGGCCCCTAGCTGATGCGGGGCCCTTAGGCAGTTGCCTACTTTGCCTTAAGGGTAATCCGGGCCTGGGTAGATGTGACCATTTTGCTTAACGTTTTTTGGTCATTTACTGTTGAAAATTGGTTTTTAAACTTAATACAAAAATCATAAACTCAAACATGCCCTTATCCCAATTTTGGGATTTTGGCACTTATGACTTTCTTTTTAAGGAGGGCAGTATAGTACCGAAAATTCAACTTTTTTTACTCCAAATAATTTTCATGTATTTTGAACATTGTAATTTCAAAATTCTTTGTGAAAATTAAATTTCCAAGTTTTTACAATTACACTGTGCAACACATAAAATGAAAACTCCTCCTCATGTGGAATTTCTATAAGCAAAACAAGCAAACCCCAAATGGGGTCTTCACAGTAAAAAGTTTTGGGTTAATTTTAATTCCTAGTTGGTGTGTATATATATCAAAGACAAAAAGAATTAAATTAATTCCATTAAAAGTATACTTTTAAAAGAAATAAAAAGAGAGTGTGAGAGTGGCTTTTTAACCAATTTTTTGGTGTTAAAATAAATCCAAAATAGTTTTATTAATGTAAATAATTTTATACCTAAACGGGTGTTAATTTTAATCTAGGCAGGACTAAAAATATAAAATTTCCACAAAAATAAATAAAACACAAGTAAGGTTATGTTTTTTTAATATTTTTGTGTATTGAATAATAAGAAGACTTAAAATACAGATCAAATACCTGAATAAAGTTAAAATCAAGAGGAATGTTGATGCATTTTTCACCCACACTCCGTAATACTACATAGAAAAGTGATATTGCTTCTATATTACGAAATTATTCCTGGGGGTCTTCCAAATCAATTTCGGCATGGTTTATTGATGTCTTTCCATCAAAAAGAAACAAAAGCAGATGCTGGATCAGTATTGTGTAATTAATTATTTCTGAAAGGTTTTCAAAGTTAATGAATACCCTGCCCAATCAAAAATTCCAGTCTCTGCCTTCTGCTTCAAGATTCGGCTGGTCTAAAAGTAAGGTTAAACAAAATTTAATTAAAAACGATTGTACAACGTTAGTAGTCAATACTTACTTGATATTAATATTCCGGTCGGAGTCAAAATTTCACTTTCCATAAGTTTTTTATTTTTGCGTACATTGCAAACATTTTTACCACACTTTTATTGAATGAATAAGATGTTTTTGCTCACTCAACATAACAGCTGTTTTCAATTCCTTGTTAAGTGTTAATTTTAAACTTGATGAAATAAAATTTTTTGATGACGTTTATTTTTTATTAGTTTTTAAGAGAGAAAGTTAATTATTTTTTGGCATTAAAATAAAACTAAAAGAAATAACATAAAGAAAAACAAATTTTTAATCCCTATGTGGTTTAACATATAAACCATTTCGGTTTTAACTTTTAATTTAATTCCAAGGTGGTTTAAAATGTGTTCCGCTAGGTTTTAAATTTAACCCAAAACTTTTTACTGTGTTGTTAGTTTTAATAAGTACTTCAAGAAATTCCACACGAGAAGGAGTTTGCACTCGATGACTTCAAACATGTTGCACTGTGTTTAGAGTTGTCAACTATTCGACATATTTCAAAACCCGGTTTTTGAATAGTTAGAAAAACCACCTTTTTTGAAAACCCGGTTTTTGGGTTTTTTTAGAAAAAAACCGGTTCGAATAACCGTTTTTAATAAAAGCTTTTAAAAAATACAAAAAATGGGTTTACCCTCTTTTTTGAGCTAAAAATTATGTTGTATAAGTATTTTCTAAAACTTGAGAATACTTTTTAGTACAGCACCGTAATTTCAACTTTTTTATTCCAAATAATTCCCAATATATCAATAAATTAAAATATTTGAGCTCGAGGCCTTTTTGTTATTTGTTTAATAATTTTTTAATTTTATTCTTTGCCGATATTTCGTCCTTCTTTGAAGAACATCATCTGGGCTTTTAACTAGAGAAATTACAAATAAACAAAAATAACATATAAATACACAATACACCTGTATTGGAAAACTAAAGACTAAACCTAAGTTTCTGTCAAAATATGTAGATGATTTGTTTGGAATAGTAAGGGAGAGTGCAATAGATGAAATTATGACGAGTCTGAATGATTTTCACCCTAGTATTAAGTTTACTATGGAGGATGAGTGCAATAATAAGTTACCATATCTGGACACAATTGTGATAAGGAGAAATGGTACACTTAAAATTGACTGGTATCAAAAACCCTGTGCCTCAAGTAGAATAATAAACTTCCACTCAAAACACCCTAAAAGAATTATTATCAACACAGCAAATAATTTAATAAGAAGAGTGTTAACAATAAGTGATGAAGATTTCCACCGAAACAATTTAAAAAAAATCAAAATGATACTTAATGACAACAATTTTCCGGCTAATATTATTAATAAATTAATTTTTGACTATGGCAAATTCAAAACTAAGGTCTCAGATAGTGAACAACAACCAAAAATATACAAGTCTTTAATATTTGTTCCAGAATTATCCGAGAGATTTGAAAAATCAAACTTATTCAATAATGAAATATACCAAATGGCCTTCAAATCCAACAACACTCTAGCAAAATTATTTAGCAAAACGAAAGATAAAATACATACATTAGATAAATCCAACGTAATTTATAAAATACCATGTAATGGTAATGAATTTGGGATATGTAACAAAGTTTACATAGGTACCACAAAAAATAAACTAAAAACCCGTATTTCTGCACATAAATCAGACCAAAAGTTGAGACATAACATTTCTTCACAAAAACGGCATTGGTGAACCACTGTGCACATGCAAAACACTCTCCTGATTTTGACAATGTGCAAGTGTTACAGAGTGAGAATAATTATAAACGACGATTCGTATTAGAAATGCTACACATAATAAAAACAACAACAAGAATGAATTTTAAAGCCGACGTCGATGAGAATTCTGCAAGAATATACAGACATCTAGTTAACAAACGATCATAATGCAATATTAATTTTAAGCTCAGTTGATAATTAGACAATGGTGATTAAACACAACTAGAATTATTTTCTTGTTTTTTGTGCGTAAATTTTCTAATGTAAGAGTTTGTTGTTGTTTTATATTTATATACCCCAGCAAAACTTAGATTACCAAATAAGGTATAAAATAAGGTATAGGATCTCTTATTTTATACATTGCAGCATTGATGATTTTAACAAGCGATGAGACTCAAAGTAGTGCATACACATTATCACAAAGAATACCAGTAAGGTATAAAATAAGTCATAAATTTATAACGAAGAATACGAGTAAGGCGTAAAATATATGATATTTTATAGGTTACGAGAAATGAAATAATATAGCATACCAGAAGATAATATATAAGGTGTTACGAGTAGTGAAAAAGTAATTTTGTATTAAATTTACTCACGTGATTGTAACTGAGTGTAAGTAGATAAAATATTCTCGTGAGTGTGTGTCGTTAGAAATTTCCTGTCGTGAGCCCATCTCTAGTTTAAACTTATGCATTTTTTTATAAAATAATTATTTTTTATGTTATTGTAATGCATTATGCATCCAATTATAAATAATGCATTTTTTCAAACTTTCAAATAATACATAATGTAACCAAATATAAGTCATCCATGATTTAATGTTTAGAAATAATAAATATGAAATACATTTTTTCCAATAATCATGCATTACGTATCAAATTATTAGTAATGCATTATTTTTCACTTGAAAATAATACGTTGTGGAACAAATGTTTGGTAAGACATCCTAAAATAATGTTACAAATAAGGTATATACATTACCTAGTAATGTGTTATATAATCACTACCCATTACCAAAGTTTTGCTGGGACGCGCTTGATTTGTGTATTTATATGTTATTTTTGTTTATTTGTAATTTCTCTAGTTAAAAGCCCAGATGATGTTCTTCAAAGAAGGACGAAATATCGGCAAAGAATAAAATTAAAAAATTATTAAACAAATAACAAAAAGGCCTCGAGCTCAAATATTTTAATTTATTGATATATAAATAAAAAGGTCGAATAAAATAAATAAATAGATTTATAATTCCCATTATTTTGAATATTGTTATTACAGCGTTGCCATATGTATTTAAAATCGGTCAAAAAAGTTTTTTAAAAATTCCTTTTTAAAATTTTGTTTTCAATTTTGTTTAAAGTACATTTACCCTGTGCAACACATAAAATGCAAACACCGCCTCGTGGAATTTCTATAAGCAAAACTAGCAAAACCCAAATGGGGTTTTGTTAGTTTTGAGAAGTCGGTTCATAGGGGTTGAGATACTTCCCTTGTTAGTAACATGTCTTTGCCAAAAACATCAAATTGTATTAAGATTTTTTAAAAAAAAAAATTTAACAGGGCTTTTTTTAAATATTATTTTTAGCATAATTTGTTGTTTTTGTTTTATTACACTAAATTATTATTTTATTTTGCTTTTAAATGTTTTTTTATGTATTAGCCTTGTTAAACGTACTTTTGCCAAAAAAAAATTGTTAAAAACTAAACAAATGTTTTTAGTGCAGGATCCCGGGAATCCCGGGAAATTCAAAATTTGTTCCCGCTTTCCCGGGAAATGAAAAAGTGCGGGAAAAGTAAAAAGTTTTGGGTTATATTTAAAACCTAGCGGAGCACATTTTAAACTACTTTGGAATTAAACTCAAAGTTAAATCCGAAATGGATTATATGCTAAACCACATAGGGATTAAAAATTTTATTATCTTTATGTCATTTTTTTTAGTTTTATTTTGATGCCAAAAAATAATTAAATTTCTCTCTTGAAAACTTATAAAAAATAAACGTCAAACGTCATCAAAAAATTGTATTTCATCAAGTTTAAGATAAACACTTAACAAGGAATTGAAAACAGCTGTCATATTGAGTGAACAAAAAATGCTTTTTCATTCAATGAAAGTGAGAAAAGAGGTTAGCAATGTACACAAAAGTAAAATCTTTATATTATCAAAATTTGTGATCCAGAAAGTGAAGATTTTACTCCGACCGAAATATAAATATCAAGTAAGTATCGACTACAAACGTTTATCAATCATTTTAATTGATTTTTGGTTAAATTTATTTTTAGGCCAGCTGAATCTTGAAGCAGAAGGCAGAGAGATGGAATTTTTAGATCACGACGGTGCCTACCCCCAGGAATAATTTCTTAATATAGAAGCAGTAGCAGTTTATTTTATGAGGAGTTGTGCTGAGTTTGGGTGACAAATCAACAGTCCTCTGGATTTTAACTTTATTCATGTATTTGGTCTGTATTTGTATTCAATACACAAAAATATTAAAAAACATAACCTTACATTTGTTTTATTTATTTTTGGAGAAATTAAATTCCTGCCTTGTTCAAATAAACACCTGTTTAGGTGTAAAACTATTTCCATATTTTGGTTTTATTATAACACCCAAAAATAAATTCAAAATCCAATCTCTCACTCTCTTTTTATCTCTTTAAAAGTAAACTTTTTATGGAATAAATTAAATTATTTTTGGCATTGTTATATATAGTATATACACACCAGCTAGGAATTAAAATTAACCCAAAACTTTTTACTGTGCATTTGTAAAAAAAAGATGCTGGTAACATATTAATTTTTTAAATAAAAAATTAGAAAAACTTAATGTTTCAAGGGCCACACATTTTGAAAACTGATACTATCTAGATTACGAATTTTTTATGCTAGCGTGCCCTGTCCTGGGGCTAATTGGGTAATTCGATTCGAAAGAAACTGGTCGAACTCGGAAAATTTTGATCCTTTGTAAAATATAACTCGCGATGAGAAAAATATTTTTTTGTTTATTTTTAGAATAAAAGGATAAACATGAATATGCCAAAAGATTTTCGCTCGAATAAAAATTATTTTAGGTACTTTAAATCCTAGGCTTTAATTTGGGTTGAAAAAACCCCTTCTAATCTAACCTATCATAGTTAAGGTGTAATGAGGGGCTATATCCATATAAAAACATTGTTTTACGAAATACTAAGGGTGGATTTTGATAACACCGCTTTACAAATCTGAGGTTTGTCGCTGCGTTTTGAATGAACCCAAAAAAAGTTTATTGGTTTTGGTCTCCCGAGTCTAAAACGGTCACTCAAATTTTTCTATCACTTCACAATTTGGAGAAAATCGCGGTTAAAGTGTCAAAAAAGGCTCATTTTGGCCATTTTTGAGCGCCTATAAAATAAGATTCTGACATGCGAATGACTTGATATTAAGCTCATTCGAATGTGCGTAATTTTCTCTTTAAGACAAAATCAAATCTTTTTGGAATTTAATTTTTTATAATGGTGAAAAAATCATTACACACAAGTGCTTTAAGTCTAATATTTACGTTTGTATTTGTATGGAAATTTGTTAAAAAAAACACTGTATAAATAAACTAAATATTTAAAAAATGGAAGATTTTTTGTAAATGATTTTTTTACCATTTTAAAAAATTAAATTCCAAGAACATTTTATCTTGTCTTATAGAGAAAATTACATACTTTTGAATGAGCTTGATACCAAGTCAATCGCATGTCAGGATCTTATATTATATGCTTTCAAAAAGGGTCCAAAATGACCTTTTTCGGCACTTTAAGCATAGCACTCTGTTTGATTTCAAAAAATCTGTCAAACTCCATATAAAAAAAATTAATTTTGGCAACGCGAGGAATTGTAGGGAAATTGTTAAAAAAGTTTTCACGCATTTTTATTATACAAGACAATTTAAATTGCCGTGAAAAAGTGACATTTCAGTTTTGTTATGATCGTTTCTTTCTTATTCTTGTCAAATGTGGTTGATTTTTAAATGTTTTATTGCGATTTGAGGCGTTTAAAGTTTAAGTGAAATTTTCACCGCAAAAAACAGAGTACTTAGCTTTAACCGCGAATAACTCAAAATCCTGATGTGATAGACATATTTGGGTCGCAGATTTGGAATCAGCGCAACAAACACTACCTAAACCACTTACCAGAATTCACACCTGAGCTGAAATATTGTTCGAACGAGATTTCGATCATACGGTTATGTATAGAATGATACAGAACCATATGATCGAAATCTTGTTCGAACGAGATTTCACCTCAGGTGTGAATAGGCCTTTAGCAGGCACGGATCCACGGGGGGGAAAGGAAATTTCCCCCCCAAACCGAATTCGAAAGAAAGAAAAAAAGGAAAAAAAGAAAAGGAAAGAAAAGAAAGATAAGAAAAGAAAAGAAGAGGGAAAAAGGAGAGTGAAAAGGAAATAATCTGAAAAAAATGTCGATAAAAAAAGTCCAAGGATCTGAAAAAATTTTCTATGAAAAATTTTAAAGAATCTTAAAATTTTTCTAGTGGAAAAATGTTGCGGAAAGTTAAAATTTTTCTATATGAAAAAATTTTTTTTAGAGAAAAAATTGACAATTTTTCTATAGGAAAATCCATAAAAGTTTTCTATAGGAAAAGTCGGGAATTTTTCTGTAGGAAATTTCTGAGAATCCTTAAATGTTTCTGAATGTTCGAACTTTTCTATGTGATAAAAGTCTCAAAAAATTAAAACTTTTCTTTATAAAAAATACAAAAATTTTTCTAGATGAAATATTTGGGAATTTTTCAAGACGAAAAATTTTTCTAAATGAATAATTTGGGAATTTATAGAAAAATAGAAAATCTTATAATTTTGACAATTCTGATATGAAAAATCTAACAGTTTTTCTATAGGAAAAAACCGAGAGTTTTTTATAGGAAAAATTTTCTATATTGAAAAATTGACAATTCTTCTGGGTAAAAAGATAAGAGGAAATGAAATCATGAGTGAGAATTTTTTCTAGAATTTTCAAGAATCTCAAAAGTTTTCTTTAGAAAAATTGTTTATAAATCTTAAATTTTTTTATAGAAAAAAAAAGTAGAACAAAAATTTTCTATAGAAAAAAATAAGAAAATTTTATTCTGGAAAAATATGAGAATTTTTTATACAAAAAATGCAATACATATAGGAAAAATTATACAGAATCTGGAACTTTTATTGGAAAAATGTCTCGTAATCTAAGTATTTTTCCTTACGAAAAATGTCTCAGAATCTGAGATTATTTTTATAAGAAAGATGTCTCAGAATCTTAGACTTTTTAATAGGAAAAGCTGAGACCATTTCTATAGGAAAAAAGTCCTAGAATCTTAGAAAAAATTTCAGATTTTTTCGATATTAAAAATATATCAGAGTTTTCGAGTTTTAATATTAAAACAATATTCTAAAATCTATGACTTTTTCGATAGGAAAAATAACTCAGAATCCAAGTCTTTTTCTATAAAAATTGCCTTAGACTCTGAGAATTTTAGAAAAAATATTCTAAGAATTTTAGAAAAAATATCACAGAATCTAAAAAAAGGTCTTAGATTCCGAATTTTTTTATACCCTCCACTTAGTGGTAGAGGGTATATATAAGTTTGTCATTCCGTTTGTAACTCATCGAAATATCGGTCTGGGGCCCCATAAAGTATATATATTCATGATGCCCGATCGATTCTAAGACATTCTAGCGATGACCGTCTGTCCGTCTGTCTGTCTGTGGAAAATGCTGTCACGGACAAAATATTGCACAGAGATGACTGAAACTTAACATATTTATTGGAAGTTCTCCCGAGAAGTTTGGTATTGTATTTGAGCGATATCGGTTCAGCGGTTCAAAAGTTCAAAAATTTCCGTACATTCAACATAACCTAAAAATACAAAATGCTTTAATTCGGCCACCAACTTCTCGTGGCTAAATTCCGTCTCCGGCCTGCGGCAGTAAATGGAACTAGAAGAAAAGCCGAAAGGTATAATACATCGCGTCTTCAAAACCCCACCACTTCAATAGTTTATAACCAAACCTTAAGATCAATTCTTGAAATAAACGACCAATATGCATGGTCGGATGTAGCGAAATCCTGTAAAGAATCTGCAAAGTCGGTTTTGGGCCTCAAGCGAGAAAAAATCAAGCCATGGATCAGCTCCGAAACCTGGAGCGAGATAGAAAATCGAAAACATCTTCGTAACTTGCGTATTCGCGCCAAAACACCAACACTTAAATTACAGGCAAAACAGGAATACCGGCAATCTGCACACAAGGTTAATTATATGGTTCGTGCTGACCGCGAAAAGTATTTTAATGATATCGCGGAACAGGCGGAAAAGGCCGCAAACACGGGAAACCTCCGCGGTGTTTACACCGCCATTAAGCAAATGAGCGGCAACAACATAAGAAGTACAGCAACGCTAAAAGCAAACGATGGTTCAGAATTAACAACAACCGACCAACAACTCGAACGTTGGCGTGAATTTTTCGTTACTCAGTCGTTGACTGAAACCCAGGCCGTAACTGCAACCAGTTCTACAAGGCGTAATCCAAGAAGGGATATCTCAACAGATCCACCATCCTGTACTGAAGTTGCAACTGCATTAAATAAAATGAAAAATTGTAAATCACCCGGTCCCGATAACATCCCTGCAGAGCTGTTGAAATATGGTGCTGATACGTTAGCAGAGTTTCTTACCCCACTCGTCAGGAATGCTTGGCTTAACAACAAAATTCCCGCAGATTGGAAAGAAGGAGTTGTTGTTACAATTCCCAAAAAAGGTGACTTAACGCATTGCAGAAACTGGCGTGGCATTACTGTCTTAAATGCGATTGGTAAGGTAATGGCCACTTTAATACTGCAACGTATTTCGCCAGCAGTTGAACAAATTTTAAGAAGAGAACAATCTGGTTTTAGGCCTGGAAGATCGTGTGTAGATCACGTAAACACTCTTCGGATAGTAATAGAACAATCGGCAGAATACAACACACATCTTTACTTGCTTTTTGTAGATTTTGAACGTGCTTTCGACACAATATCTCGAACATCTATGTGGTCTGCTCTAATAAACAAAGGCATTCCAGAAAAAATTGTCACCCTAATAAGCGAGCTTTACAGAGATGCGTCATGTAAAGTGCGTTTTAATGGGAAGGATAGTCAGCCTTTTTCTACTGCTACTGGTGTAAGGCAAGGTTGTGTCCTATCCCCCACATTGTTTCTTTTACTCCTGGACTGTGTAATGGAGGAAACCAACAGGGAGGCCCCTGTGGGCATACGATGGAACATGTCAGAGTTTTTAAACGATATAGACTATGCGGATGACATATGTCTAATGGCTCATCGCTTCGCGGATATTGAAGAAAAAATAAAGAGACTCTCCGAAAACGCAAAAAAAGTTGGATTGAGAATAAATTTCAAGAAGACGAAACTTATGCGCATTGGTACTCATATAACAACGCCATTAATAGTAAATGACACTGTGATCGAAGATGTAGAAACCTTCAACTATCTTGGGTGTAAAATAACCAAAGATGGTGGATCGGAAGCTGATATTTACGACCGTATTAATAAAGCACGTACCGCCTTCCATAAGCTTTATAAAGTTTGGCGTGCTAGAAACATCTCGAAAAAAACCAAATTGCGTATATTTAACTGCAGCGTAAAATCAGTTTTGCTTTACGGATGTACTACATGGAGCTACACGCAACTCACCCTAAAGAAGATCCAGACATTTGTAAATCGATGTTTAAGGCAAATATTAAATATTTTCTGGCCAAATTGGATATCCAATGAAGATCTTTGGCAGCAGGCTGGTTGTTGTCCAATCGAATTCGATATACGGAGACGTAAATGGACATGGATCGGTCATATCCTCAGAAGACCACAGAACGATATTGCTAGAGAAGCCCTTGATTGGAACCCCCAAGGTCAACGCCGACCAGGGCGACCTCGTAACACATGGACACGTTGCACAAGAAAAGAACTCGAATCAGCTCAAACAACATGGAATCAAATCAAGTTACTTGCAAGAGATAGAAATAGTTGGAGAGAGTTTGTTAACGCCCTATGTTCCTCGTGAACATTATATTTAAGTATTTACTAGTTATACCAAAATTATATTAGTTATACTAAAGTATAAGTAGTGTACATATTTAAATAAATAAAGGACATATATATATAATTCGGCTTCTGGTTGACATATGTGAACATAATTAAACACCAAATGGTATTTAAACAAGTATGAACAAATTTTTTGAAAAAAAAAATCGCGGATTTTTTTTTTACCGAAATTTTTTTTTGCGGAAATTTTTTTTTCAATTTTTTTTCAAAAATAATTTCCTTTTAAATAAAGTTTTTTGCAATAATCTTTTTGAAATTGTGGAGGGTATCACTACATTCGGCAAGGCCGAATTTAACTTTTTTACTTGTTTTATTTGAAAAATTACTCAGAATCTAAGACCTTTTTTGTAGGAAAAATTTCAGAGACTCAGACTGTGAGACAGTGATGCCATTTTAGCACTTTTAGTGCTAGATCTAGCACTTTTTTTTTGGACTTAGCACTAAATTTTTGGAAAAAAGTGCCAAGTGCTAACTTAGCACTTTTTTAAAATTATTTAGCATTTTTAGCATTTTTTTTAACATTTTAATTTTTGTTAAAATCTTTTGTAAAAATTTTTTCCCTGCGGCGCTTTCTTCACACCTATATGTATTCAAATCTTTTCAAAAGAACCATCACATTCCAACAACATAAATTTTATAATTAAGAAGAGCAGACAGACCTAAAGCAAATTTTTCAAAGTCCATTTCGCTTACACTTTAAATAATTTAATGCGCGTGCCCAACTTCCAGGACCCTAAAACTTTTTCTTACTAGGTTGTGGGTTTAGTTAGACATAATATTTGTTTTGAAGAACTCGACAATTTTAGCAGTTACTCGCGGTGTTCATTTCGCATTGCAGAAAATGTTATATTTTCTACTGATATTGATTGACATTGAGCGTGTTCAGCAGAGAAACCTGCTACTCAACAGTTGAGATGTAGCATGTTTTGATTAGTTGAATCTGCTGAACGCATTTTTTTTGTAAATGTTTTAAAATATTGGAATATTTTTTTTTTTACGCTTTCATTTATTTATTGCTGTAAAAAATACTTTTTTATGATTTGTTGTGTTTACTTTTTTGAATAACATCCAAAAAAAATAAATAATTTAAATAAAACAGCTTATGTATCAGTTTGTGATCAAATGTAGCATAAATTGTGTACGCTACACTCAAAGAAAAATGCTTCATCATATTGATGATACGGTTTCATCACTTGCTGTCATCAATTTTGATGACAAATTTCATCATATTGATGAGGGTTTTCTTCAATATGATGAAACATGTCATACAAATTGAAAAAACAAGTGATGACACATTTCATCATGTCTTCAAAAAGTGTCATCAATATGCCTTTCAAATGTTTTTTTTTGGAAATAATTAAATTAATATTAAAATAAATAAAAATATTAAATAAATATATTAAAAAATATAAAAAAATAAAAAAAAAACATTAAAAAAAAAAAAAAATTAAAAAAAAATCCCGCCCCGGCTGGTACTTGAACCCACGGTCCCCAAGTTGCAGTGTTTATTATCGACGCCTTACACCCGTTCTAGATTAGCAATCATCACTTCCATCATACGTCACAATCGATAGTAATGGCTGTGATTGCTAATCCGGACAGTTGTATACAATGATGGTATACAATTGATGGTAGAGCGCCTGTTCTACTATAGATTGCTAGCAATCAAGTGTCTATATGGAATTGCTAACCATTGCTTACTATCGAGTTTGGCGTTTGTAAACGTCAAATGTAACACTGAACACCCTCTATGGTTGCTTTGTTGGTTGCTAATCTAGACCGGCTGTTAGCTAGTTCAGCCAACTATAGATAAAAATATCGCACCACTACTAAGTTACATAACGTTTTCTAAAATGTAAATGTGAAGACTCAACATTTTTCGTTATATACAATGTATAATATGTATATATACATGTTTATAACGATTGTTTATGGGAATTTGTAAAGACTCAAACATTTTATGAATGTACAGTATCCCTCTCTTTCCCTCTCACTGCTTTTAGCAAAGCATAGTTACACAAAAACTTTAAGCGTTATTATTAGCACACAACAAACAAAACGGCTTTTGGTTGTTATTATTTGTTGAAGCTCTGTAGGCAAGTGGGTAGAGGCTAAGCCCAACAAACAAGAGGTCCGGCGTTCTAATCTTGGTGGATACGAAAAAAAGATGTAAGTTTTTAAAAATTAGAAAATAACAAACAATTGTAAGTTAATAAAAATAAATTAAATAAAATCAAATAACAACAAAATTTTTTTTTTTTACTTTTTTTTCTTATTTTTCAAATAAAAAATGTTATTGATGACACCGCTTCATCATATTGATGACAAGTTACATTGGACGAAAAATGATGTAACATTTCATCATATTGATGTTACTTTTCATCAATATGAAGAAGCTTTTTCTTTGAGTGTACTATTGATGAGAAGCGCTCAATCAACATGTTGACTGGAATGTCAAAAATCAAAACGTTCAGCAGAATGTTGAGGAGCAGCTGAGTAGCAGCTTTCTCTGCTAAACGTACCTATTGTTGTAATTCTGAATAATGATTGTTCTGAATTTATTTACAAAATGGTTCAATAATTTCAAAGTAAATAATTTCTATTTTCATAATTAAAAATTGTTGAGACAAATTGTTAAACAAATGTAAAACTTAAAAATGTAACAACTTTCAAAAAAATTAAATAGGTCTAGCAGATTTGGGAGTTATTTCAAAATAAAATTACTCCCAAATCGTATGGATTTTTGGGCCTTATTTCATTTTTTTCTTGGAACTTATTTCATGGTGCCTAGTTAAAATTCAGAAAACTCAATTGAAATTCAGAAATCCAAATTGAAATTAAAAAAAAAACACTAATTGAAAAATCTCAATTTGAAATTCAGAAAACCCAATTGAAATTTAGAAGTCCCACTAGAAATTCAGAAGATTAAAAAAAATAATTTAAATTTAGAAAACCCAATTGAAAAACAGAAATTCAGAAAAATCAATCAAAAATTAGAAGACCATTGGAAATCCAAATTATAATTAAGAAGTGATTAATTAAAATTCAAAAATGTTCAATGAAATTAAAAAAAAAACCCAATTGAAATTAAGAAAACGCAATTGAAATTAAAAAAAAAAATAAATTTAGAAAACCGAATTAAAACTAAGAAAATATGTGTACAATTATTATTAAAAGTCATTACTTGTGGATTTTATAAAAGAAAAAATTAAAAAAAAAAATCTAGCACTTTTTTTTGGTCTGTAGAGCATTTTAGCACTTTTTTTCTGCTATTTAGCATTTTTTCAAAATTATTTTATGGCAACACTGCTCTGAGACTTTTTCTATGTGAAAAATGACTCAGAAACTAAAACATTTTTTTTGGGAAATAATTTCTTAGACTCTCGTATGAAAATATTTCTCAGAAAATGCTTGACTATCTTTGACTTTTTCTAGGGAAAAGTTTCTCAGAAAACAAAACCTTTTTAATAGAAAAATTTAAAAAGCATTAAAGTCTTCAATTTTTCTAATCTCAGGTACTTTCTACGGAATATTTTTTCCATCCTTAAAATTTTGGTGTAGAAAGATCGTTTCGGTATCTTAAACCTTTTCTGTGGAAAAATAAAATATAAAACATTTTCAATATTTCAAAACCTAAGACGTTTTCAATGGGCAAAAACTCACTAAATCTGTGAATTTTTCATTACGAAATTTTTTTTTGTAAATATAGAAATTTTTGGTGTGAGAATTGCATAAGTATCTGAGAATTTTCTATATGAAGGCTTATCAGAATTTAAAAATGTTTGTATAATTCTGATTAATTTTTATTCATAAATAAAAATCGTTACATTATTTACATTCTTTAAAATATTATATTTTTATTAGGTTTATTCTAGCTCGAGGACATAATTTCCTTTAAATTTTAAAAGCTTTTCTGTATCAATATGCCTCAGAACCTCAGAAGTTTTCTATTGGGAAAACGTCTCAGAATCATAAACTTTCTATTAGAAAATTATGTCAAAATCTGGGTCTTTTGCTGTCAGAAAAATGCTTTAGAACCTGAAAATTTCTTGAAGAGACATTATCAAACATTTAAGTTTTTTTATTGTAGGAATACATTTTTAAATTTTGAAAATGTTTCTATAAAAAAATCATAATAAATAAGAGTTAAACATTAAAAAACCTTAACCAATGATTCAAATTCGACCTGAAGTTCCCTGCAAAAAAAATTTTTTGAGAAAAAATATCAAACAACTATTTCTGTTAGTTATTTTAAGTCGTTTTTTTGAACACTTAACAAAAAAGTGCTAATATAATGTAGTAACAGTTATTTAAAGTAGTAAATTTTATTTTTCTTATCTCTGAAAAATGTTCAAAGTTTTTTTCCAAAAAATAAAAATAAATTTTCGTTTTTTTATTTTTCAAAACTTTTTTTAAAAAAAAAAACTTGGAAAAATTTTGGTCTTAAATTTTTTTTTTTTGAAAAATTTTTTTGAAAAAAATGTACCTTCCATAAGATTGTTTAAAATATTCTAAATAATTTTTACCTATGCCAAAAATTTCATATTTTGCACAAGTTTGCTTATTTTTTAGAGATGGCATTTATTACTATTCAAAAAACAAATATTTTTTTTAGAGTTGGCATATTTTGTTGGAAAATAAAAAAACATTTTTTTTTTGGAAAAATTTTTATAATTTTTTTTTTTTTGGATTTTGTTATCCTTAGTACGGTTTAAAAAAAATTAAAATCTTTGCATATTTTTAAAAGTTGCTAGCTCCGAAAGCCTTTTAATCTCAGTGTGGTCAACTTTTGGACTCTGTAACTCACGCTGTATTGTATTAGGGTCACTCCAAACTAGCTATTTTGAAAGCTTACATCATTGACTTTATTTGCCCCACTCATAATGTTTCAATCTGATAAATAGTTTGAAAGTTACATGTATATAAGCATTTTTTTTTTTTGCAAACACTATTTACCGATATTTTCAAAACGGTAATATCTCGAAAACTAGCCATTCGATATCAAATTCTTTACCAAAATCGTGTTCAGCATGGCAATTGCAATAAGATTTTTTAAACAAAATTTTTTGGAAATTTACAATGGGAGTTGGCATTTATTTTCACAAAAAAAAATATGTACTTTAAGATAGCAAAGTAACAAAAATCGATGTAAAACGACAACAAATTATTTTTTTTGTGCTGAAATTTTTTTATCACAGATGGGTATTGCATAGGGGAGCTATTTGCCATCAGAAACTCATTTCGGTCAAATTTGAGTTGGCATATTTTAAATATAGATTCACGATATATTGTTTTTTTTTTTTACAACATGTGTTAATTGTTTTAAATACAAATGTAAGTAGTTTTTACTACATAAGTCAGTTGTTTTTTGTTAATTAAAATAACTAAAATTGTTAGTTGATTTAACTGAAAAAGTAGTTGATCCAAAACCAACTTACAAAGTAGTTATTTCAACTGAAATTTTCAGTTAATTTTACTTGCATAATTTTTTTAGTGTTGGCAAATGTAAAAAAAATATAACATAGCACTTTAGCACTTTCCACTAGAATTATTTTAGCTACTTCAGCTCATTTTTTTATGCAAATGGTCAATCTTCGTCAAATAACAAAAAAAAAAAAATAAAAATTATATTTTTTCGCGACTTATTTAGTTTTTTGTAGGTTTTTGGATTATAGCATCTTATTCTACACCCACATGCATTTGTTTTGCTTTTTTATTTTTTAAATGACATTTTTAGTGATGGCACTTTCCCCGGGGTGTATTTTTTTCTCTGTTAACGGTTAACATAAGAAGATCTATTAACGCAGATTGGAACTCCAAAGTAGAACATGTTTGACTCTGGAGTGGATTAAAAAAAGTAGTCAAATTAAAAAATATGAAAGTGCTAAAGGTATAGGTATACAATTTTTCACAGATTGGAGTACTCCAACATTGTGAATGCGGTTTAATTATTGCGTCAGTAAGATTCTCTATTATGATTGTAAAACTTATTAAATTTTAAACTTTTCTAGGTATGAATAAAAACATTTATTACACCGTCCGACAAAAATTAAAAAATTTCGTTTAACACGAACTGGATAATATACGTTTGAAACTAGAGACTAAATGTAGTAAGACTGCATTTACAGTTTTTCTTTTCGTGATCCTGTTTCCTTTTAAAAGGGCTTCAAAATTTTAGAGGATTAAATTTTATAAAATATTTTTTTAATATTTGTACTTGTCCTAGGATGCCACTAGTGATAGCAAATGAAAGAGCAGGATCTCCCCTAATTTTATCTCTCCTATTTTATTATTTTGACATATCAGGAAAAAGGAGGTAAGTTACGTTCTTTCAAAAATGTGTCCTTCAATGTCATTCAAAATGTTAAACAACATATTTTGATAACGTTTTCAAATGTCTTTATTCACATGCTTTTATACTGATATGGCAAAATAAAAAAAATGGAAAAATTAGGGGAAATCCTCTTTTATTTGCCATCACCAGTGTCATCCTAGGAAAAAAACAAATATTTAAAAAAATAAAAATAAAAGGAAACAGGATCACGAAATGAAAAACTGTAAATGCAGTTTTACTCCACTTGATCTCTAATATCAGACGTATATCATCCGGTTCATAAAAGAAATAAAATGTTTACGAAAGCCTGAAAATATTATTTGTTTTAATTGATTCTATAATGCTTTGCTAATTTTTTATTTTTTTTTATCTAGGGCTATGGGAAGGCGGACCATGCTGAATCTAAGAAGGTTTTATTAACAAAATATGCTGATTATAATATTGAAATATCAGATGAAGGATATTAAATAGCGATGTATACATATAATTTTTTTGTTTATGAATAAATTTTTTTCAAGCTTCTAAATCTGCCTTATTTTAACATTTGGGTAAAAATATATATATTTGGGTAAAAATATATACTGATCAAATTTCCTAACCCTTCCCGAGTAAAAATTCCTTATCTTAAATGCAGTGTTGGCTACCGTTACCCTTTCAATACCGTTACCGATTAAAAACCCTTTAATTTTGACTACCGTTACCGTTACCAATACCGAAATAAAAATATTTAAATACCGTTACCGATAAAAAACCATTACCTTTATTCGGATTTTTACCGGTATTATATCGGTTTTATTTCGGTTGTCATAAAATACGAATAAAAACAAAGTAAAATATTTTTAATCTACTATTCGCATTGTTATATGGACAAAAAACAATTATGAAATCGGCCCAACCAATGTCACATTCGCAATTAACTAAATCTTGACAAAGAATATGTGAAAATCGGTCCAACCAATGATCACATTCTCAATTCAAGAAAAGTGAGTGCCGCGTAATGTAAAATTTTTTTAGTAGGATGATGAAAGAAGAGACAAGCCTGAATTGTATTTTAAAAATAACAGATTTTTTTTGTACTTTTACTGACTCTGGTTGCTAACTTCAAAATATTTTTTGTTCAAAACTTATTATTTTGTAATTTTACAAACACTTTTTGATGTCAATTTTTTATAATTTTTCTCTAATTTAAATTAAAAATTTAAAAATTAAAAAATTTTTAATTTTATTGAAAAACAAACGGCATAACAGAAAAAATAATTGCCGCTTTAAAAAAATCGAAAATTTTCTTTCTGTAAAATTATTGCGTTGCTAATTTGTTTTGCTCTGTTTTCCCCCTGCCATTTTTGATAACTCATAGCGGATGAACCCGATGTGATAGCGACTTCAAAATAAGTCAAGGGTAAATCTTAAACATTGCTCTTAAGGATGCTGAACTCATTTGGACAGTCGCCTTAACACTTAGGGCACCAACTGTCAATCAATGATGTCTTAGTTCCAAAAACCATTTTTTCTGCTCCAAATCATATAAAAAAAACTTTTATGCGAATGGATCGTCACCTTATGCACATGATTGCAATTATTTTTTTGGTAACAAATCCGATTTCCAATCTTATCCATTACATCAGGTTTTTGAGAAATTTTAGACACAAAAAACCGCGTCTTCGGAATTTTTTGACAACTCATAGCAGATGAACTCGATGTGCTGACGACTTAAAAATAAGTCAACGGTAAATCATAAAGATTGCTCGTTAAGATGTCTAACTCATTTGTCAATAGCTTTAACCGCTGGAGCACTAATTGTAAGGTATTTTCCCCGAATTTTTTTTTTAATACTGGGTAATAAGGCGTCATTGAAAGACAACTGACCAAATGAGTTCTGAATCTTAAAGAGCTTCACCCTCGATTTTTTTGAAGCCGCCATCACAGCGGGTTCATCCGCTATGACTTTCCAAAAATGACCCAAAAGGCAATTTTTTTTTAACTTTGACCTCAAATTTCTAGAAAAAACCTAAAGTGATGGAAAAGTTTGGAGAATGGATTTTTGACCAGCAAAACCATTGTTATTAAGTGTATAAGGCCGCGTCCCAGTCGCATTTTCGATGTTTAGTAGTGTAATTAATAGTTAGTATAGTTAAAAATGCACTTAATTTAACAGTTTTTTTAATTTTATTAAATACATTTTTGATTTTTACGTGTTTGTGACTTTTTAACACTTTGGGTAAATTTTTTCATAATACCGGTACGTACCGGTATCGATGTTTCGGTAACGGTTTATCGTTACCGAAATAATCGAAAATACCGTTACCTTTACCGTTACCGATATAAAAAATACGTAATACCAATACCGTTACCAATACCGTTATTCGTTTCGGTTGCCAACCCTGCTTAAATGACATGTTTGTAACGCTTTCAGGACAAAACTACTGAACTAGTGCCTACGACCAGTACCGTAGAACCGGAAATACCGGTATTAAATGGGGGTTAAAACATGTTTTTATAGCTGTAGTTCAGGATATATTTTGGACAGCATTTTGGACTTTTGTGCCATTCCAACACATGTGTTGGAACAAATTATAAACTTTATTTGCATGGCCCCAGCATTTTATTGGAAAAAAACTTATTTAAATAAGTATACTTACAGTTTATGGTCCATTTGTTCTTAAGTAGTAGATCAAATTAACAGCTGCACTATTTTTTAGACATTTTTTTAATTTTAACAATTTTATTTTATGATATTTTCCAAACAAACAAAAAAATTATTTGTGAAAATATTTGAAGTTTATTTCAAATTCAAATATTCCATTTTCTTTTTTTGGAATTTATTTTTCAAATAGTCGCTTAAACTATCATATACACTCATAGAAATATCTTAGTAGAAAAATTAGTAAACCCATTGTAGATCAAGTTTTACAGAATTTAACAAAAATCAATGTTGATATTACAAAATTCAATAGTTGAAAAATACATAGTTGGATAAAATTGTATAAAATATAAGTACATGAAATGTGCAACACTGTTTTTGCTGATCGCCATTTGTAAATTTTTGTTGTCTTGTAAAGAAGGGATGTTTCTCAAAAAAAATCTTTTGTATTAAAAAAATATTTGGTGAGTAATTAAATATATTTGTTATTTAATTCATTAATAAAGCAAGTGATTTGGAATCTTTCTAAAAACTCTAGAAGCTAATCACGTAAAGTGGTTGCCGACAGCAAAACAACAGCGAAATACATCACAGTCCAAGGAAACAAAAAAATATCATCTAAAAACAAAATTAGTTTATGTGAAAATAATGAATTAATGAAAACCACGAAAAAATATTGTGAAAATATTCAATTAAATAAAATAACATTTACAACACAAATAAGAATTTCATTTTAATAAATAAAATTGCATGAATATACAAAACAAAACGAGTATGATTAACAAAAATACGAATAGAACCAACAAAAATACGAGTTAATCAGCTTTTACAAAAACTGACAACAATTAATGTTGAAATCAACATAAATATTTGTAGGGTCAAAATCAACAATGATTTCTGCTGAATTTACTACGATTTTCTTTGGGAATACATTGATTTTTGGTTGAGTGTAGGTAATAACGTTTACGCTATTATATCGTTCTTGTGTTTATTGGGACAAACCAAAAAAAAATTTTTTAATTTTTTTGTTATTAATTATAATATTACTTGGTTAGCTTATTCACGATAAAAAAAATGATTTTGGTGGGATAAGGATTTCAGCTCTAAAAAATTTGTCAAAAAAAAATTATTTAGAGCCGTTGGGGTCCTACGGTAAAAAAATTAAAAAAATTTTTTTTTTTTTAGTTTTGACAAGCAACGGTTTTAGTTGTTATGTTGCTTTTAATGGTATATACTCAAAAAAAAAAAAATATTATTCATATCTGTGACATCTTTATCTTTTTCGAAAAAAAAAAAATTAGAGCCGTTGGGGTCCTACGGTAAAAATTTTTTAATTTTTTTTTTTTAATTTTAACAAGCAACGGTTTTAGTTGGTATTGAGTTGAGTTGAGGGTGGGTTGTACAAGCCTAAAAATAAGTAAATTTTTCTAGGCAAGTCCATGGCGCTCAGACTTAAAATAGTCCATTGTACAGTACCCTGAAAAGAAAGATTAAGTAAGGGTGATAAAAGGTTGAGAAGAAAAAGAAAGAAAAGTGCTTGTTCAGAATTTCTCAGTTGCTTTCACAAACTTGAGAAAATCAGACAAGGGAAGTCCATGGACCGTGTCCATAGACAGAATATCAGAACCCAATATCCGCAGTCTAGCCCTTGAGAACGCTAGACAACAACAGACGTAATGTTCAGTTGTGTCATCATCCTCAAGACAAGCCACGCATAATGGGTCTGATAAGACACCTAATCTCGTCATATGACGAGCACAGGCATTGTGTCCCGTAATTAAGCCAGTAAGTCTGCGACAGTCTATTCTACTAAGGCTGAGCAGATAGTTAGCCACTGTCTTGTCTGGCTTAATCACAAAACGTTTGGTATTCTTGCATGCCAACTCATTTGACCATCTTTCCATGAAAGTTTCTTTCATATGAGAGTTGATCCAACGCATCAGCCATGTCAAGCCAATACCAATTTGAGGTTCCGGATTGTAAGGAATTGTATCAGAGCCAAGATTTGCCAAAGAGTCGGCAATATCGTTTCCCCGTATTCCCCTATGACCCGGAACCCACAGAAGACTGACGCTATTCCCACATGAGACCTCATTGAGTCTGCGTCTACATTCCTGGACAATTTTGGATGAAGTGACTGGAGATTCAAGTGCAATGAGCGCAGCCTGGCTGTCACTGCAAATACTGATTCTCCTATTATTCCATCTGTTCCTAATTATCCAGGTCGCTACGTCCAAAATAGCAAATATTTCAGTCTGAAATACTGTAGCCATTTTTCCCATAGCAATATAGCATTTGGTCGCATCGTCCAAATACCAGCCAGACCCAGAGCCATTTAAGTTACTGGATCCATCCGTGTAGAAAGTATCCGTGTAATTTTCCAGTAGGTCTGCTGGGTTTCCCCAGTCTTCCCTACTCGGAAACATTACAGTAAACTTCCTACCAAACTCGATGCAAGAGGTTGTACTGTCCAAAGGCACACGCAAAAAAAAATCTGTGTAAGATTGAGCAATCCTACTTGGTAAAACTTTTTTCATACCAAAAAAAAATTTTAACTAAATTTTTGCTAAAATTATGCTTGTCGATGTTAAAGTAACATAATTAGTTTTTTATGTAAAATAACCAAGTAGCTTGCACAATAACGCAAATTACTTGCACAAAAATTTATCGAAAGAAAACAACAACAAAAAACAAAACAAATACAGACCGCCATATTCATTTTGTATTTTTGTGTGCGTGCTTCGTTTATTTTTTGTGTTATAAAAACGTAAAAAGGAAATTGATAAATAAAACTAAAATAAATTAATAAATAAAAATAAACAAATAATTAGTTTTTTAAAAGATAAATAAATGTAAGATAAAAAAATGCTGAAGTTAATTTTGCTGTCATAACTTAAAACACCATTCATTTTGCAAAACCAATGGAGTCCCAGACGTTTGTTTCAATGAATTACAAATGGAATGATAAAGTAAGTAAAGGTTTAATAGATTTTTAGTTAAAAATTAGTGTTTGGTAATAATTTTCTATTTTTACAGGGTACTGCTAAATAAATTTTTTGAAGCTATGGCGAATCCTTCACTACAATAAAGAGCGTGGGCACCAGTCCTCCCTTTAGTTATAAAATTAAAACCTAAAAACTCATTTATATAGCAAAGCCAGTGGAGTCCAGACCTGTTTTGATGAGTTACAAATGGAATCACAAAGTAAGTGTTCCTTCTAACCAAAAGACCAATGGGGTTTACTATTTTTTTAAATTAAAAATTTATGTTTTGTAATAATTTTTTATTTTTACAGGATGCTTTTGAATAAATTCGTGAAGCTACAGCGGATCCTTCACTTCAAGAAAAAGCGTAGGCAGCAGTCACTGGAGAAAATTGTACTTAAAGGGTCAGTTGGTCGGTGGTAAATAAAATCCTACACAACATTTATTATATTAATATGGATTTATTGTGTGAAAATTTTAAATTCAACAAATATACAAATTTTTACAAAAATTTTATAGAAAATTTATTTTAGCATAAATGTAGTAATATTTAGCATTATTTTTAGTCACCTTTTCTAAGAATTTTGGTATATTTCACCATATTTCTTTTGATATATTTTACCAAGTTCTTGCTTAAATAACATTAGCATTTTCTTTAAAATTTTTGTACATAAGTGTTTTGGCTAAATTACGAAAACTACTTCGTCGGTTGTAGTTTTAGCATATTCTTGGTAAAATTATGCCAGATTTTTGCTCACTCCGACACAGATTTTTTTTTGCGTGCATAGAAAACATCGGACAAAGTTCCGATAGCCTATTGAACAGACGACCATGTCCCACATTGTACTCCCCATGCCATGTTCCGCTTTTGCGGAGCCTGCACAAAGATTTCATGGCTTCTCCTTGAATATGTAAGTCCAAGGGAAGCATATCTAACATAGCGTCCAGAGCTGCGCCTGGGGTGGTGCTCATGGCACCAGTAATTCCCAAGGCAGCCCCTCTTTGTAGTCCATTTAGCTTGGATCGAATAGTCTTCACCATCGTTCTCGGCCACCAGACTACCGCCGCATACGTCACAATAGGTCTAATTACAGCTACACTCAAAAAAGTATGTCGGTAAAATCTACTACATAAGACAGTTGTTTTGACTACATTCTGTCGTTGAAAAGGCGTCCACTACATATTACGGTAAAAACAACTGAACATGTTGTTGTTTTTAACTATTGATTTTCAACTACAAAATGTAGTAAAAACTACTACAAAACTGTTTAATACAGTTGTTTTTTCTACAATTGCCTGAAATTTTATTTAAAAAATTTCTTAAACGTTTAAATGATTGATATTTATTTATTTAAAAAGCAATACGTTTCAGTTGGTTGTATAGAATTTCGACGTGATGACAATTTTGTTATGTATTTATCTGGAATTATAGAAGAAAAAAATTATATTAATAAAATGTTAAACAAAATAAATTGATTGTATTTACCTTTGCTTTTTTAATAGTTCATTTCAAATTTTCACCGCTACTGATCAAAATTTGTCTGGAATAAAAAAAAACGAAATGCTTTGGCAAAATTGATTTATAAAAAAAAATAATTAATTTGGAATGTTTCAAAGAAGTATGTACCTGTTCTGTTGTGTATACTGTAACGACTTGTTTTCGCTAGGGTAAATACTCAGCCTTTGTCCAGGTTTCGCTACAAGAAATAATGAACACGTGTACTTTTTGTTTCAATACTTCACAATCTCGGTTTATTTAAAACATTAATATAAAATTTCATTCAAAATATATAATATTAATTGATCGTTCCTCTTCGGCTCCACTTCGGCAATCTTCGTGTTTGGCTCCCTGTGACCGTTTTCCTGTTCCGGGTATTCTCCTGAGGAAGTTTCCACTTTGGGATGACACTCGTGTCCCTCGTTTCCCTCTCGAACTTGGTCGGGTCCCCTCGCTCGTGCTTCGGATTTTATGCTGGGTTGTCCACTGTTCGTGCTAGGAAACCACTAGCAGTTTCCAACCCAGTTGCCTTCACGAATTGTCTGTCCAGTGGTCCACTCGTGTTCGGTAACCACTCGTGAACCCTCGTACATCCGACCCGTGATCACTGGCCGACGTTTACCGCACACTCTTACGCCACAATTTTGTCTCGGATGTTAGACCTGGTGAAACTCGTTTGTCCTGACGCTCGGAACACCTTCGGTAATTGCTCGTTTAATTATCCGCCGAACCTATAAGCTGAAAAGAACGAATTCTACTCTACCATTCACCACACGTTCCTCGGAATCTGACTTCCACGGGTGTTCGCTAACCACCCGGTAAAGTGTTCCTTGGTTCGTCTACTTTCTAATCTTCGCCTGGTGATCGGTAACCACCAGCCGAAGTGGATGCTTAATTCCTGAAAAGGTAAGATTATTCCATCCGGTGCTCGGTAACCACCGGGCGGAATAGTTTCTATACTACGACTTAATCTAATTCCCTCCGGTGATCGCCAACCACCTTCGGGAATGCTCGTTAAAAATCTAAATTATGGTTAACTTCATCCAGTGTTCGGTAACCACCGGCTGAAGTGTACTACTCGCTACTGATGATCCACTAGTGTCGTGGAAAAAGCATTTGATCATGCTTTTCATAATGGAATTCTTTTTAAAATGGTACAAATAGGATTTAGTGCTCCCATTATAAAACTTTTTAGGAGTTTCTTTTCCGGAAGATCATTTTGTATTGAATTTAATGGTAGACTATCTGACTTTGGATCAATTAGCTGTGGAGTTCCACAAGGCTCAATTTTAGCACCACATCTATACAATATATTTGTGTATGATTTTCCTCATATAGTTCAGAACTCTATAGGTATTCTTTATGCTGATGATTCCCTTTTGTACTCACATAGCGAATCACCTATTGATGCATTGAGTCAGGTTTCTAGGCATCTACGAATTGTTAAAAACTTTTATGACGATTGGGGAATTAAAATTAATACATCAAAATGTGAAGCTATTTGTCTTCGCAATGCGTCTGGAAAATGTAAAAGGTTTGTCGTCCCCGAGAGCAAAACATTAAAACTTTTTAATAATGGTATCGAGATCCCTTTTAAAGATGACATTAAATATCTTGGAATATACTTTAATAAACTTCTAAAATTTAACAAACATGCCAGAATAATGATACAAAAATCATATAAAATAATTAGAACCTTTTCAAGAATCTTGTATAACAAAAGTTTACCACAAAATACAAAATTATTGTTGTATAAGACATGTGTAAGACCAGTAATATTATATGGTTTTCCAATTTGGTTTAATATATCACCTATAATAATTAAAGAAATGGAGATTCTCGAACGTAAAATGTTACGGAATTGCATTGGAAGGAACTTTGAATCGATCGACAAACGTTATTCAAATCTTTTTATCTATAGGCAGTCAAAAATAACCCCAATCGGGTTATACATATGCGATATTCTAAAAAGATTTATAACAAGACTTTCTCTTCATGAAAATCAATACATGAAAAACATATTTGAACAACAAAAACTCTTTAATTGGTCAAACACAAACTACTTATCCCCAATAGGGTTCCTTAATGAGGATCCACCCAATTTTGATTTGAACAACTCAATTTGTTACAACTTCTATATTAAGAGTAGACCTGGTGCTCACAGAGGATAGCACGTTTATTTTATTTTTTATTATTATTTTTTTTTTTTTTTTTTTTTCTTACTTTTATAATTTCCTTTTTATTTGTAAATTTAATTGTAAGTTAACGTTAAGAATATTTTAAGAGATATGCTCTCTAATTATGAAAGCTTCGGGAGCAAGAGCGAAACAACAAAATTAATTTAATATTCAATTGAAATTATTTCTCTTTAATGAAAAAGCATGGTGCTGTTTTAATTGTTTTCTGTTAATTAGGATAATACATTTTAATCTTAAGTTTTCTTTTTTTCAAATTGTTAAAAAAAAGCTATTATTGATGATGAAAAAAGGCTCAATAAATTTAAATTACAAAAATTACAAAAAATCCACTAGTGTCCTCGGGTGCTCGCTAACCACCGTCGGAGGATTATCTTACCATTACCCTAGCTTCGGTCTGGTGCTCGCTAACCACCAGTCGAAGCATATACTTAACCTTACTTAGGTTTCTACGTCTTTCCCTGGTGCTCGATAACCACCAGTGAAAGTTCACTACTGCTGATAATAATTCTAACTTCATAAGGTGTTCGCTAACCACCAAATGAAGTGTCTACCATATATTAATTTTATTACTTACAGACCGAATCGCTGATAAAAAAAATGAAAACTGTTTGTTAAAACCACGCGTCTTTTATACAAATCCGAGCTCATAGAAACTACCAACAAAATATTACTCCTGTGTGTTGTTTTATTTATCTAACGGTCAATATTGAAAACAAGTCCTTATATTTTGTTGCTACTTGTTTACTTGTTTATTACAAAAAACAAAAGCCCACTGTATGTTGTTGCTACTTGTTTGTTACAAAATATTTCTACTGTTGGGTTCTGTTGCTTGTGTGTCTGCTATATCAAAACCACACAGTGTGTGTGTTGTTGCTACTTGTTTGTTATAAAAATATTTCTACTGTTGGGTTCTGTTAGGGTATTTGTACACTGTGTACAATAAGTATACGGCCACTGTCTGTGACCCAAGTTTGTTAACAAACTTGTCGTCACATTCCCCCCTTTCTTTAATAACATGCTAACCCCCCCAAAGAAAAATACGACTCCTTACTCCTGGCTACCCTCTTCAACATTAAACGCCTTTAGTTCGCCAATGTGCGCATTTCTTTTACGTCTACCGTCACCCTCCAGCACCACAATTACCGGTGATATAAAACTTTTAACTTTATAAGGCCCATCATATTTCGGAGCCAGTTTCGCAGCAAACCCGTCGACTGCACTAGAAAGATGATGTTGTTTTACCAGCACTAAGTCTCCTTTCCTTGGTTTCCATTCCCTTCTCCTCAGATTGTAATGCCGCCTCTGATCTTGTGATGCGACCTCCAAGTTACGTCTTACCAGTTTAAAAATCTCCTGTATCATTTCTGCCCTTTCTTCTGGCTTCTGAACATCGCCTCCTGTACCAACAGTGACTTCATCGTACAGCGCCTTTGGAAGTCTTGGCTCCCTTCCCTGAACCACAAAACTGGGACTGTATCCCGTAGAATCCGAGACACTAGAATTTACTGCCAACATAATCTCTGGTAGATGTTCGTCCCACGTTCGCTGATTTTCGCCTGCAAATTGTGCTATCATTGTTTTCACCGTCCTGTTGACACGCTCAGTAGGGTTTTCCTGAGGTGTATATGGTGCCGTTAACTGATGGCGTACACCCAACTTCTCCAAAAATGTTTTGAATGCACGACTACTGAACTGTGTTCCATTATCTGTCACCAATACTTTTGGAACTCCGAACCGGCTCACAATCCTTTCCCGTAACGCCTTCATAACACCCTCGCTCTTAGCCTTCCTCATTGGAACTAGCTCCGTCCACTTTGAAAATTTGTCAAAGAAAACCAACAGCATTGAGTTCCCGTGCTTCGATCGTGGTAGTGGTCCAACAAAATCGGCACATACGACCGCCCATGGTTCCTCTGGTATTTGCGTTAACATCATTCCCGCTGGCTTTTGTTGACTTGCCTTATATCGTTGACACGATTCACATTTCCGTACGTAGCTGGTTACGTCGCGGAATAAACCTGGCCAATAGTAACGCCTTGCAACTCGAGCAATAGTCTTTCTACTACCAAGATGACCCGCTGTTTCATCGTCATGATTCTCCTTCAACACCCTCTCGCGCATGTACTTGGGGACACATAGCTTCCATTGAACTCCACCCTCGACTTCATCACGACTCGGAATATGTCTATACAATTGGTCGTTTTCAATAACGAAATCAGCATACTTTTCCGGGTCTTCTCTTACCTCCTTCATCTTTCTCTCCAACCAGGCACACTTATCTTTGACCGAGTCATCAGACATAGCACACAATATGTTTAGTGGTTCTCGTGATAACGCGTCGGCCACCACATTACTTTTTCCCTTGCGATACTCCACATCAAACGTGTACTGCTGTAGTTCTAACGCCCACCTCGCAACTCTTCCAGACGGACTCTCAATGCTATTTAACCATTTGAGAGAGAGATGATCAGTTATTACCTTAAACCGATAACCCTCCAAATATTGCCGCATTTTCCGAATACCCCACACAATCGCCAAGCACTCCTTTTCCGTTGCTGAATAATTGCACTCTGCTTTATTTAGCCGACGACTCGCGTATGCGATGACACGTTCCTCGTCGTTGATGTTTTGCGTTAGCACCGCACCCAAGCCAAAGTCACTTGCATCAGTCTGGAGAATAAACTGTTTGTCGAAGTTTGGACAAGCCAACACTGGTGCACCTGTCAATCGCTCCTTCAGTTTTTCAAAAGCCTCCTGTTGCTCCTTACCCCACTTCCATCTTGTACCCTTTTTCAATAAACTTGTAATTGGGGACACTAAATCGGAAAAATCTGGTACAAACCTTCGATACCATGAGGCAACGCCCAATACCCGTCTCACTCCTTTAACATCTTTTGGGGGTAGCATTTCCTTGATCGCCGCTATCTTGTCTGGGTCGGTTTTTATCCCATCCTCCCCCACAACATGGCCAAGGTATTTTATTTCCTTCTTCATAAACGAGCACTTTTCTGGATTTATTCTCAGCTTCGCCATCTTTAGTCGCCTAAACACCTCTCGCAAATTCCCCATATGCTCCTCCAATGTCTTTCCAATCACAATAATGTCGTCCAGGTAAGCAAATGCATGTGGTTCCATCTCCGGACCAATAACCTGGTCCAATGCGCGCTGAAACGTAGCTGGCGCCGAATGTAATCCAAAAGGCATTACCTTCCACTGGAACAACCCTCGACCTGGTACTGTAAATGCCGTTACTAACCTACTTTCCTTCTCCATGGGTATCTGCCAGTAACCATTTTTAAGATCCAGTGTACTAAAATATTTCGCATCTCGCAGCCTCTCCAGAATGGAATTGATACGTGGTAAAGGGTATGCATCTGTTACTGACCTGCTGTTTAATTGCCGAAAGTCACAACAAAGCCTCCATTTACCATTCTTTTTAGGTGCCGACACAATCGGTGAACTGTAGGGACTATATGAAGGTTCAATACATCCATTCTCTATTAACTCATCCACCAAATCACTTATTATCTTTTGCTTTGCCGGGTTCGTCTGCATATACCTTTGCTTAAATGGAGTTTCATCTTTCATTACAATTCGATGTTCTGCAATAGTAGAAAGTCCAGTCAAAGTTTCAAAACCTCGTAATTCACCTTCTAAGAACCGCTTTATACGCACTTCCTCCTCGTTGCCTATAGCTTCTACACCCGTGCATCGAGTCTTCGGACTTCTTACTCCTCCTACCTCCTCCTTTAATTGAAGTGTTACACCGCCACAGCTCAACGTAGCATTTACCTTGGTTAAGAAATCCATCCCCAGTATCAACCCGTCCATTACCTCAGGAAGAATTAACAACGACATTCTAAAGCTCCTATCGCCTACCGCTACTTCCACCACCACTGCCTCGTTCACCATCGCTTTTTTACCGTCAGCCAGTGTTATACCTACATCAACCTTCACTCGTTCTACTCCTTCTATCATCTTGTCTGCCAACTGGGTACATATAAAACTATTGGACGCCCCGGTATCTACTAGCGCCTCTGCCATTTGACTTCCCATTGTCACTTTCGCAAATATATGACCTTGTCTCATGTAGATTGCGTTCATCGATTTTGTAGATGTACCTGCTGCCTCCGATATGGGTCTTTTATCCTGAACTACACCATCACTCACCGACCATTTTCCCCTTCTCTTATTGCAACACTCCCTCGTACGAACACTCCGCTTACCACACTCCCAGCAAAATAGTTTGGATTCATTTTGACAATACCGATAAGCATGGCCCTCCTGTCCACATCGCCTGCATGCCGTTCTTGGATTCATCACATCGATCACTTGCTCTTCATAACATCGATTATTATCACACACTGCTCCTGCCATAACGACCATCTTATGTTGGTTATCCAGCTTCATTGGTTGGAGTTGTGTTTGCGTATCCATCGTCGGAGTAGGTGGCGTTTGTTGAAAACCTAAAGCCTCCCTCATCAAAAGCTCAAAATCCCCTGCCAATCTGAGTAGCTCCCGCTTGTTCCTGAACTCTCTACGTTTTATATATAATCTATAACTAGGGTTCAAATTCTCATAAATCCGTTCCAATTTTTGTGCCTCGCTGTATCCTGCCTGCCTCATCAAATCCTGTAAACTAACCATGTAAACCTTAAATAATTCACCTGCCTGTTGCTTCCTGCCCCTGATCCTATCCTCCAGTGTCTTGAAATATCCCGTTGGTAAAAAGTATTCGAGAAAGTCCTGTTGAAACTCATTCCAGTCGCTCCAATTATCATTATTATTTCTAAACCATAATAGTGCCAAGTCCTTCAGCAATTCCGGCATTATCTTAGGTACTCGATCCAGTGGAATTTTATAGGCTCCAGCCAGTTCCCGTACCCGTTCTTGAAAATCTAACGGATTCATGCTTCCGTCATACTTAAGAGACCATTTTCTTACCCGTTCTATGACGTATAAACTGCTTGCGTGTTCACTTGTACTGGTTTCATGACTAACATTTTTGATGAAGTCCTCCAAACGTTTTCGTAGTTCCTCTACATTTTCCTCCGCATCGACACCAAATTTTGTTGCAAATGCTGCTACTTCATCAAAAAACCACTTTGTATTCTCCATGTTGCTCGTGTATTCTTCGTGTTTTACTTTCTTGTTTAAATAGCCTGCTCGGGCGCCACTTGTAACGACTTGTTTTCGCTAGGGTAAATACTCAGCCTTTGTCCAGGTTTCGCTACAAGAAATAATGAACACGTGTACTTTTTGTTTCAATACTTCACAATCTCGGTTTATTTAAAACATTAATATAAAATTTCATTCAAAATATATAATATTAATTGATCGTTCCTCTTCGGCTCCACTTCGGCAATCTTCGTGTTTGGCTCCCTGTGACCGTTTTCCTGTTCCGGGTATTCTCCTGAGGAAGTTTCCACTTTGGGATGACACTCGTGTCCCTCGTTTCCCTCTCGAACTTGGTCGGGTCCCCTCGCTCGTGCTTCGGATTTTATGCTGGGTTGTCCACTGTTCGTGCTAGGAAACCACTAGCAGTTTCCAACCCAGTTGCCTTCACGAATCGTCTGTCCAGTGGTCCACTCGTGTTCGGTAACCACTCGTGAACCCTCGTACATCCGACCCGTGATCACTGGCCGACGTTTACCGCACACTCTTACGCCACAATTTTGTCTCGGATGTTAGACCTGGTGAAACTCGTTTGTCCTGACGCTCGGAACACCTTCGGTAATTGCTCGTTTAATTATCCGCCGAACCTATAAGCTGAAAAGAACGAATTCTACTCTACCATTCACCACACGTTCCTCGGAATCTGACTTCCACGGGTGTTCGCTAACCACCCGGTAAAGTGTTCCTTGGTTCGTCTACTTTCTAATCTTCGCCTGGTGATCGGTAACCACCAGCCGAAGTGGATGCTTAATTCCTGAAAAGGTAAGATTATTCCATCCGGTGCTCGGTAACCACCGGGCGGAATAGTTTCTATACTACGACTTAATCTAATTCCCTCCGGTGATCGCCAACCACCTTCGGGAATGCTCGTTAAAAATCTAAATTATGGTTAACTTCATCCAGTGTTCGGTAACCACCGGCTGAAGTGTACTACTCGCTACTGATGATCCACTAGTGTCCTCGGGTGCTCGCTAACCACCGTCGGAGGATTATCTTACCATTACCCTAGCTTCGGTCTGGTGCTCGCTAACCACCAGTCGAAGCATATACTTAACCTTACTTAGGTTTCTACGTCTTTCCCTGGTGCTCGATAACCACCAGTGAAAGTTCACTACTGCTGATAATAATTCTAACTTCATAAGGTGTTCGCTAACCACCAAATGAAGTGTCTACCTTATATTAATTTTATTACTTACAGACCGAATCGCTGATAAAAAAAATGAAAACTGTTTGTTAAAACCACGCGTCTTTTATACAAATCCAAGCTCATAGAAACTACCAACAAAATATTACTCCTGTGTGTTGTTTTATTTATCTAACGGTCAATATTGAAAACAAGTCCTTATATTTTGTTGCTACTTGTTTACTTGTTTATTACAAAAAACAAAAGCCCACTGTATGTTGTTGCTACTTGTTTGTTACAAAATATTTCTACTGTTGGGTTCTGTTGCTTGTGTGTCTGCTATATCAAAACCACACAGTGTGTGTGTTGTTGCTACTTGTTTGTTATAAAAATATTTCTACTGTTGGGTTCTGTTAGGGTATTTGTACACTGTGTACAATAAGTATACGGCCACTGTCTGTGACCCAAGTTTGTTAACAAACTTGTCGTCACAATACAAAGAAAAGAAAGATGGCACGCTCATAAGAAAACAAAACACTGCACACATTTTATTTTGATTTTTTTCCGATTGGTTTTTACGCACGCTTATGTGAGCGCTATATTATACACACTTGTTATCTCATTTATCCACTTATTTTCTTTCGTTCAAGAATATTTTTCCAAAAACATATTTTTTGTTATAATTAAATTTGATAAATTGTAATTTAATTTATTTAGATATTATTTATTTGGTATAAAAATAATTCCTTCCGCATCCCGCACAACCAACTCGCTCGACACATTCGTTTGCAATAAAAATTTCTAGAAAAAAACGAGTTTTAGAAAAAAACTAAAAACAACTACATAAATCAACTATTGCTACAGTGTAGTATATTTTTTGTAGTTATTTTTTGAAACTACTACAAAAAAAAGTTGTTTGAGATTTTTTCATACAAAAACGACCGAAATTGTAGTTAAAAACAACAGCTACTACTTACTACACAAACGACCGTCATGTAGTAACTGCAATAATTTTCTGAGTGTATGTACATCCAATGTACATTAGCAGGTCTTAGACCCCATGTCTTTCCAAAAGCTCGCCGACACTGCCAGAAAATCCGAAGTGCCCGTGAAACTTTTTGTTCAACATGTTTTGTCCACATTAGTTTACTATCTAGGGTAACCCTAAATACTTAACTTCTGTGGACAGTTGAAGAGTTATGCCCTTCAACGTAGGAAGCTGAAGACCCTTATGTTTGGTTCTTCGCGTGAACAACACGAGTGTTGTCTTATTTGGATTGACAGACAATCCATGTCGATTGCACCAGTTGTCCATCAAGTCAATAACGGTCTGCATTTTCTACCATACCAAGTTAAGTGACTTTCCGGATACTAATGCGCACACATCGTCAGCGTATGCCTGTATGTGCACACCTAGAGCTTGTATTTCAACCAAGAGTGAGTTTACCACAAAACACCACAGCAAAGGAGAGAGAACACCCCCTTGGGGGCAACCTCTACTAACCTCAATCGTTACTTTTGTGCCCCACTCACCTTCAGCCGTCAACAATCTCCGGGAGAGCACTCAAAAAATTATGTTAGTAAAATTAACTGAAAATGTCAGTTAAAATAACTACTTTGTAAGTTGTTTTGGGGTCAACTACTTTTTCAGTTAAATCAACTAAAAATGTTAGTTATTTTAACTGACAAAAAAACAACTGACTTATGTAGTAAAAACTACTTACATTTGTAGTCAAAACAACTAAAATGTAGTAAAAATAAAATAATCAATATATAATTTTTTTCAAAACATTTTTCAAAAAAAAAATTGAAGACCAAATTTTTTCCAAGTTTTTTTTTTTAAGTTGTGAAAAATAAAAAAAAACTATTTTTTTTTTTTGGAAAAAAACTTTGAAAATTTTTCAGAGATAAAAAAAATAAAATTAACTACTTTAAATAACTGTTACTACATCACAGTACTTTTTTGTTAGTTGTTCAAAAAAACGACTTAAAATAACTAACAGAAATAGTTGTTTGATATTTTTCATACAAAAACAACTGACTTTGTAGTTGAAAACGACTAACTACTCTAAAATATACAAATAACTAACATGTAGTAACTTACATAATTTTCTGAGTGAGCATAAAATGAATCCACTTGACTAGAACTGGATCCACGCCATGCAATTCAGCCGAAGTTTTCATAGAATCGAAAGTAGCATTATCAAAAGCGCCCTCAATATCAACAAAAACACCCAGAGTATAGTCTTGTTTGTCAATGCCCTTCTCAATATTGACCACAAGATCGTGAAGTGCCGACTCACAAGATCTACCACTCTGATACGCGTGTTGCTGACTATTTAGGGGGCATTCGATTAATGCTACTGACCTAATGAATTTCTCAACCATTCGCTCAAGACTTTTCAGTAGAAAGGATGATAAACTGATTGGTCTAAAACTTTTTGGCAAGGCGTAGTCCTCCTTCCCAGGTTTGGAAATAAAAACAACCTTGACATCGCACCAAGATGATGGAACATACCCATAAGCCAGGCTGGCTCTGAAGATATTTTTAAGAACCTTCACTAGGGTATCTCCACCACTCTTCAACATCATAGGATATATACCATCTGGTCCAGGGGATTTATAGTTATCAAAGGAAGATAAGGCATACCTGATCGATTCCTCAGAAACTACCCTAGATGCTATATACCAGTTCCTACAAGTAGTATTACCAACAGGACTCTCAATAATATCTGTATTTATCGTTGTCACTTTGCATCCTGGAAAGTGAGTAGATAACAGAATATCATTGACCTCTTGTTGGTTGTTTGTGTAGGTACCATCTGGCTTTCTGAGGGAATCAAGCTTCGCTGAACTATCTTTTTGAAAGATTTTACAGAGCCTTGCCGTATCCCTCGTACCATTTACCTCCTCACAAAAAGTCCTATAAGACTCAAGTTTGGCTTCCCGCACTTTTTTCTTATATTCTTTTTGCATGAGGTGGTAATTGTTCCAGTCAGCATCCTTTCGAGATTTTAAGGCTCTATTCAGAAGCTTTCTTGAACTTTTTCTCAGCTTACCAAGTTCCACGTTCCACCAAGGGACTGAGTTACCTGGTCTGCTTTTCCTTAACGGACAAACAGCCTCATAGCAGTCAGTTAAAGTTTTACCCAATTTCTCAGACTCCACTTCAACCGACCCTATACAACTAGGTATTGGGATGGAACGTAATCTTTGATGTAGTAGTTCCTCAAATCTTTTCCAATCCGCTTTTCGAGGGTTTCGGCCCTGTGGGATTGTTGGTTTATCAATCCCAAGCCTAAACTCGATGTAGCGGTGGCCCGACAAGGATACCACATCAAGAACACGCCAATCCCTTATCATTGTACTCGCCTTACTGTTAGATAAGGTAAGATCAATGACCTGTTGTCTTCGTTGAGTGACAAACGTTGGAGAATTTCCAACATTTTGAATCGCCAGATTTCAAGACAAGATGAAGTCCAACAATTTGTTACCTCTAGAGTTGCACTTTGTGCTACCCCAGATGATATGCTGAGAATTGGCATCGCATCCAATAATCAACCCAAAGTTGTTGGCCTCCGCGTATCGTATGACTCTAATTAACTCCTCAGAAGGCGGGGGATAAATAGAATCATAGGGAAGATAGGCAGATACAACAATAGTCTCTACCACTTTACCCTCTATACGAAATCGCACACAAATTGCAACGACGTCTTGGCAGCAAAATTGCCTCAACACCGAGCTCTCGATTGTCCTAGGGACAACCATACAGGCCCGTGGCCGCAGTGATCCTGTGTCATACAGGATTGATCCCCATCTAATCATACTTAAACCACAAACTTGTCCTTTGACTGCCCATGGTTCTTGTATTAAGATTATTTGTGGATCTGTATGCAACTTAGCATAACTACTGCATTTAGTTGGTATGCTGCTTTTAATAATATATATTCAAAAAAAAATATTATTCATATCTGTGACATCTTTATCGTGTATCGAAAAACTTAAAAATTTACCCTTCGTGTTCTAAACACGATACAGATGTCACAGATACAAATAATAGTTGTGTTCGCGAACTCAATAATTTGTACAAATTATTACGAATTTTGTTTAAAAGTCGTTCGCGTACTTTAAAAACCCAGTAACGAGAGAGAAAATGAGAGAAAAAAGTGACAGTTCTATTTTAGAAACTTGCAAGCTTTTACTGGATAAATTTTTGCCAGCAAGAATTATCAAGCACAAAAAAACATATGTTTTAAAAACATGATTATGTTTTTGTAAAAAAAAAATACAAAATATTCTGCAGTCACATATTTGTGTATAAAATATGATTTAATATCAACTAATGATTAAAAAAATACATCCTAAAATTAAATTTATTTTATCAACAAGTTAAAAAATAAATACCATCAAACTAAAAATTTACAAATGAAGGCAAAATTTTTTATAAGCTGATTTAAATCAGCTGTTTAACTAACTTGCAAATTTTTACCGATTTCTGTTCGCGTACTTTTTACATTTTTTCCTTTTTGAGAGCGATTTCTTTTTTATTCTCTAAAATTTTGTTGCTTGATAATTTTTACTGGGAAAGTACGCAAACAGACCTAATATTTTTTGATGAATTTATATCATTTAAAGCAACATAGCAACTAAAACCGTTGCTTGTCAAAACTAAACAAGCCAACAAAGCCTTATCCCACCAAAATCAAATTTTTTGTCGTGAATAAGCTAACCAATTAATATAATAATAAATACCAAAAAAATTAAAAATCAATACAAAAGTTCTTTGGTTTGTATGGAAAAATTATTTTTTAGGCCCCGCTATTTAAGGCGTAGGGAAGGCGTGGTCGTAGGTGCGTAAAATTTTTCCTCAGTTACCCAGCATAAAAAGAGCTTACCATTCACTACAAAATTCACCACAACTTATGAACCAGATGTACTTCTTCTTCAACTGAAACATTGATGAATTTAATATGGGCGTGACACACAAAGTATGTTCTTTTTTTCGCTACTTTTCAGTGGCGAAAGATTGACACTTAAGTATAACATATATCACTAGTGTTTATTATGTACATATATATTAACATTTTTATCACAACTTCTGAAGTAGTGATCCGGATGTTAATATAACTTGCCTTTTTGGAAGCGCTTTTTTCATCACTTCTTTAGAAGTACATATTTCTTGGCATTTTGGGTGCGATTATGTCATTTTAGTTGGTGTTTTAGAACTTCTAAATTAGAAGTTCTTTTTTCACTTATTTTTGATAGATTGATTGAAAGAGTATTTTTTTGTAATATTTACACTAAAAACACTGTTCGACAGCAAAAACCTCCCAGTGACATTTTTAACTGGTCTCCTGCTTCCAAATCTACCGTCCAAATTTTTCTAGAAAGTACCGTTTTTGAGATATTCGCTGTTAAAAAGTAAAAAAAAAATACAACAATATTTTAGCACTTTTAGGGGTCCACTGTTACGTATTCTTACGTTGCTCCCACCAAATAGGATTTGATTTCATATAAAATGGACTTCCAGATTCCAAAACTGCAATCCAAATTTTTTAAGCATGTTCCGTTTTTGAGATATTCGCGTTTGAAAATTTTAGTGTGATTTATTAAGAATATAAAAGTGCGCAACAGTGGAGTTTGAGTTTTTCAAACGCCAATATTTCAAAAACAGTACGCGATAGAAAAATTTGGATACCAGATTTGGAATAAAGATGTCTTATTTTAACTAAATCGAGTACTATTGTGTTTGAGCAACTAAGAATACGTTAGAGAGGAGACCCAAATATTTCAATATTCAAACGCGAATATCTTAAAAACCTTACGTGATAAAAAAATGTATTTTATTGATAACACCAGTTTCATAAAATTTGAACTTTTTCAATTTGCCTGATCCAATTGTTTCTATCAGCTCGCGTTCGCGAGAAAATCGCAAAAAAAAAGTGTTGCCCTGGGGCAAAAAAAAAGTGTTGCCCTGTGTAATCAAACGGATATACTTCGAATTAAAAAAGGAGTAATTATAAACATCACAAAACTATAAAAATTCACGGCGAATCTATTCACCAGTTTGTTCTGACTACAAGCCTAGATCTCAATTTTCTAAAAAGCTTAAACAATCTTTAATAATAGTTTGTAAATGTATTTATTTAATTTATGACCAACTTTTTTCGATATAAGATATAGAATGGTAGTTCAACGTCAAATTGCTTGTATGAAATGTGAAAAATTTATCAATAATCGATTTTCGTCTTTTCGATTTTTTAAGCTCTAGGTTAGGTTAGGTTTTTTTTTTAAGCTCTAAATAAAAAGAAATGAAATGCCATTACAAAATTTTGTCACCATTTTTGCAAAACTAAATCTAATCGAAGCTGGACGTAGAAAAAATTGCATACTTCGTGTTTCACCCCCATTCTAAGTGTTTCAGTTGAAAAAGAAGTTCATATGTTATGGTGATTTGATTTAATTTGATTTAATTCCTAAGAACATATGAAAGAGGTACTTCAAAATCATTAAGCAAAGAACTGCTAAAAGATGTTTTTATTGTTATTTTGTAGCATTTTTGGAAGTGATTTTAAAAGTACTTCCTACGGAATATGAAGTTCGGCACCTATCGCTACTTTGTATGTAGTGAAACTACTAATTCTTTTTGAACCACTTCGTTTATTTTTTGCTGGGTTATTTTTAAGTCAAAAGGAAAAAAATTAGCGGGTACCGTCTCAACTTTTTCAAAATAAGGGACACTCTAATAACCAGTGTACATTTTGTTATACTATTCGATATTTCTGCAAAGCGTAGTATTTTTTGTGTAGCCAATGTTCTGCCAGTACACTTTTTTTGTACCGTTGGCAATTTCTGGCTGGGTCAGTAAAATGTTTCGAACACATAATCGAGAAATATGTGATTTGGGAACGTCAAATCTTTTTTTGTGATTCGAAAACTTTCACTCTAATGGAAAACGTTCTGAAGTCACGACAGACACGAATATCTATTTTTTTAAGTTGGGCAAATGTCTGAATTTATTATTAATTGTGCTCTCTAAACAATCCAATAAAAACATATTTTAAAATAAAATCTACAGATTTTTTATATCAATTGCAAAGAATTTAAATTTAAATACTTCCAATTAGAGAGGGGCGCTGGTCGCGTTTTTTGCGTGATTCACGTGATTCACGCGTGATTGTGAGTGATTTTCATTTCAATCACGTGATCGTGAGTGAGCGTGAGTTGAAAAAAAATCTGAGTGAGTGAGTCATTTATTTTTTGAGTTTACGTGATTAGATTTTTTGATTTGAACAATTTTTTTTTTTCATTTTTTGTAAAAAAAATTTTTTGTGATTCTTTTTTGGTAAGATAATTTTATTGCGTGAGTAGATTTTGCGTGACTCACGCGTGAGCGTGATTGAATCTGGCGTGAGTCACGCGTGAGCAAGTTTTTTATTACTCACGTGAATAGTGAGTGATCGTGAGTAAAAAAAAATTGTGTGAGTGATTAGCGAGTGAATCGATTATTTTTTTCAAAAATATTAATTTTGGGGATTAATGATAAAGAATTTTCTTTTTTCTTGAAGTTTTAAAAGAAATAATCTTATTTTTGATTTACAAGACCAATGTTTTTATTAAACTATTAAAACTAATGATAACAATTTTAAATTGAAGTTTACCAAGAATTTTATTTATTATAGGAGTATATAATAAATACTCCCTCCAATTCGGCACAGCCGAATTTAACACTCTCACTTGTTCATTATTAAATGTACCCTTAATAAAAAATTTTGTTTTTTGAAAATATATCGTTTTTGCTATCGAAAATCCATAACAATAATAAAGCCGGTTTATTTCAGATATTAAGGAAATACTCTGGTTATTCCTGGCGATAACGATATCGTTTCAATATGAAATTACAAAATCATTTTTGCTGTCGAAATTTTCAGCGCAACTGGGCGACAGTAAAATTCCCAAAACTTCGAAAATGGTATCAAAATTTTATATAAATAGGATACCGTAAACGGTATTATACAGACGATGGGTACTATTATCGCCATTACTTATCGATTTTGTGTTTTTTGGGCTATGACTAGGTTTTAACCTGAATAATAAAAACCGAAAATACGGTTTAATCGGACCAGAAACCGTTTTTTATAAATAGGCTTTTTCGAATAAACCGGTTGTTTTGAATACTCTAGCGAAAGTTAAGCGCAATAAAGGCCTCTGTTCTGTCTTCCACAACTTTTCAATTCACATGAAAATTTCCGAATCACATGAAATCAAGTTTAGTGTTTTGTTGATCACGTTTTCATTCGAAGTTGAAATCGAATAATTAAAATTTAAAAAATTATAAGGAAAAAAGTGCATTCGTTTTACCTGTACCAAATTTTATTTATGTGAAACAAAACGAAAAAGAAATTCGGATGTGAATTCTAGAACACCAAAAAAATTCGGAAATTTTAATTTTCACATTTTTAATGTGAATTACCCCCAGTTTTGGTATGACGAACGATAGGCGAACATCAAAAATTTACATGTATTTTGTTTTTGTTACAATAACAAAATACATGCAGATTTTTGACGTTCGTCGTTCGTTCGTCATACAGAAACTGGGGGTTACTTTTTTTGTAACAGCGGCCAAAGATTCAGTAAAATCATGTATTTGTGTCCAAAACTCACGCTTTCCATTCAAAAAGTGCTGAAGATATAAAAAAAAAAAAGCAAGTGTGTTTCTGTAGCAAAATTCTTTTTTTTTTTTTTTTGGTTTTAATGATTAATGGCGGTGTTATAGAAACACACAGATTGCCAGGTTATTCCACGACGTTCCAACCAAAGAACGTATTATATAAAATTATGGCAGTAGATTAGCAGCCACGAAGAATAACGGGAGACCCCGTTACTTATGATGACGCCACGCTAAAGCCTAGACACTTAAGTTGGCTCTGCACACAAAACACGACCATTGCCTTTACAATGGAGGCAGTGAAACAATGCTCCCAAGTGCCGATAGACATCCAATTAGACACCACAAGTGTCTGACTCAATGCCGAGTGTACCAGCAGGCTCAACAAAAAAAAAACACGCGGTACAGTTTTGTCTTTAATTTTAATCAACTACAACGCCGCAGCTTACACGTCCTTAATCATTGACTGACCGATTACAACTGGTAGCAAAATTCTCAGATTCTGATGCATTTTATGCGTAAATTTAGAGGGATAGTGTTAGTTCAAAATTATAATTTTATAATATTGGCAGGTGATGCTAAAAAGAATTTTTAGAGTTAGAGTTGGGCAAAAAAAAAATTTAAGGCGGAATAAATCCTTCTAAACTAGCGTAATTTGTAAAAAATTAATAATAATAATAACAATCACTTATTATTCAATACAGTTTTAATAGACTTAAGTTACAATTTATATTTAAATTTGTTAATATATATGTTTGTATGTTTCAAGACTTATTACAATACCACGATGTAAGAAAGTACATACATATTTTATGTATGTTTTTATGAATCCATAACAACATCATGGACATTCTGCATATGATCGTTAAATAAATCTCTTCTTAAAAATATATGCTGACAAATAACGCAAGTAAATAATGCCTCATGGTCCTGGACTTCAGTGGTTTTTTGCTTTTTCTGAACTGGACTCTCTTGGGATTCCTCGCCACCAGAAGTCTTTGTGTGATGAGTGCGAATGTGCATTTTAAGAGTATACTTATCGACAAACACTTTTCCACAGTATTCACAATTGTAACGTGGACGATCCTCTTGATGGGTAACCATGTGACGTTTGTATGTACGCTTGGTTTTAAATGATTGCCCGCATACAGAGCAAATGAGGGGATTATCCTCGGCCTCATGTTGCAAACGGTGATTGTAAAAAATGGTTGTTTGCGAAAAAGACATGCCACAACGTTCGCATTGATGTTGATTTTTATTAAAATGTATCTGCATGTGACGGATGACATTTACTCGACGAGCATATGATTTGTCGCAAAAAGCGCAATCATTTTCCGTTTTGCCATTGTGCAAGTTCATATGCAAAACTAAATACTCTTCATTTCGAACTTGTGTGCCACATACGTTACATTTCATCCGGGTCTTATGGTCCTTTTCAAGATGATATTCGAGAGCAAGCTTATTTTTCAACTTAAGTTTGCAAACAGGACAAGGATAATTTTCCTGTTTAACTTCTACTGGTGCCCCATCTTCTTCATCTTCGTCACCCCCACCACCAGCAGTAGCGCCAGTGTCATCATCGTCTTCCTCAACCTCCTCCTTTGCTTCAATATTTTCTGCTTTCACAAATGGATTTTCATTGTCAAAGTTATCATTATCTTTGAAATCTTCGCAATCATCATCATCGTCGTCATCATCATTACGTTTCTCGTCAGGAGCAAAATCATCATCATCATCATCCTCCTCGTCATCATCTCCATCGTACTCAATAATCTCGTCATCTTCAATCAAGTCATCAAACTCATCACCCATAGAATTTTCAATTTTCTTTTTTGCTCTTTTTTCTTTTGCCAATTTGATGTTTTTAATGCGAGTATTAATCTTTTGACTCAGTCGCTTTTGCACTTCCAATAGTTCCACAACAAAGCAGTCATAGCGCACAAGTTCCTTGTAACATACATTACACACTCGTGCTCTAACTGGCACATTGAATTGAACTTTGAGAACTCTGGATATATGTCTAATAATATCGAGAATAGTTTTTTGCGATTTTGGTGCCTTTGCTTTATAAACTTCATCGCAATGTAAAAGCCTATAATCGGTTTCTTGGCAAATGTGACACTTTGGAATAAGAAGTTTTTCCATTTTTACGAAAAAAAAAAATCCTACTCGATTTCTTCAACAAGACAAATTTTGTTTGGCTTTCGTATGCTTCTTCTTTTTGAAGTATTGAGTGTATAAAGTGAGATGGTAGCACTATATTAAAAACGCACAAATTATGTCGAAAAAATATTAATTCTTAATTTATTATTATATTATGTATTGAAAATACACAAGGAATCAGTCAATATTTTAAATATTTTCTATTAATAATGAATTTATCGCACAATATATATATTCATTGTTATAAACTTGGCATCACTTTAGTGTTTCGTCACAATCATTAGAGGTGTCAAACTATCGATAGTACACTCAAAAAAAATCTGTGTCGGAGTGAGCAAAAATCTGGCATAATTTTTCCAAAAATATGCTAAAACTACACACAAAAAAAATTCGTGTGTAATATTTAGCAAGTATACTTGGCAATTTTTTTTTTTATATGAAGATGACAGCTGTTGACCAATCCTTACATAATTTGACCCAGTACTTGGCAGCAAAAAATGAACATCATGTTGCCAAGTACAGCTTGGGAAAAATTAGTAAGGTAAAAATGGAAAAATAACTCAAGCTATAGGGAAAATGTTAGAATTTTTTTCACAACGACGAGTACCAACATGTCGATGAAAAAAACAATATGTCGGTGCAATTGTAAAAAAAAATATTTGTGTACAAAAAAAAATAGTTGGTAAATAAAAAATAAAAAGGTACACCGAACCAAATCTCGTAGGTAAAATCAACAAAACATTTTCGTAGATCTTTAACAAAATTTTGTCAATTTTTTTTTTTAAGATTCAACAAATTTTATTCAAATCAACGAAATTTCGTCAAGTTTACATCCTCTGAAGAAGTAATATTGACAAAATTTCGTCAAATTGACTAATATTATTAGTTTGGACGCCATTATTTTTTCAATGTGCAGCGTCATGAAAAAAGTGTATTTTTTGTGAAAATTAATTTATTTTTTAATGAAATTTTATCCAATTGCCTAAAGCTATTAGTTTTTATGCCATTTTTGGCATGGTAAAATGCGTCTTCAAATGCTGCAAAATTTCATGTGAAAACATCTTTAAATTTTGAGAAACTTCATGTAAGTAATGATTATATAAAAATTAAATTTAGAAACAACTAATTTTTATTAATGTTTTTAGGTATTCTACATACATATTATATTGACAATGGTTCAAAGATAAACAAGTTTCCGTCTGGAATTTGGAAATATGTACATTTCCTTCGTCATTTGCTGTAAAAAGTCATTCGTTTTCCCCTTTGTGTAAGTTTATATTTAAATTAGTTCAATTATTATTTATTTTGTATTTTTTTTTGTTTATTATAGTTAAAATTTTTTAAGTTCTTTAAATATTAAAATATTCTATTCAATAAAAAAATTAAAATAATAACAAAAATAATATTTATGGATATTTTATTTTTGTAAGGGTAGAAAAATTTAGTAAAATTGATAAAATATCGTGGAATCGACGAAAATTATTTAGTTAAATTGATGATATTTATTCAAATTGAATAAACTATTTTATTCAAATTGACGAAAATAATTCTGTTAATTTGACGAAATTTCGTCAAATTTATCTCAAATATAAATTAACGAAAATTTTATTCAAATCAACACCCCTGTTTTGTTAGCTGTATAATGATTGTTCTTTCGTCAAATCAACATGCTTTTTCGTAAATATTACTGCCGTATTTGGTTCGGTGTAAGTAATAAAATTTAGTTTTTTTAATAAGTCATAAACAAAAACTTAAATATATAAAGACTATGCAAGAGTCAATTCTTTTTGACGTTTAAAGGTGGTGTTAGTTTTACAAATGGTATCTGGGAAAGCTGGAAATTTTGTTTACCTTTTATTTTTCGTTTAATTTTGCTTGTTGTTTTGATTTAATTATATTCATTTCTTTTTTTTATTATGTATTTTTTTATTTTCAAGTGACACAACAATAATTTTCATTCATAATTTTAAAATTTTTTAATGTTTATTTTTCGTTATTCCCAAATCGTTCCCAAAAAAAAGATTGCCTTCTGTATATAACGACTTCGTTATTACTGACACTACTATTCATGAGTTACCCCTGGTCATAAAGATACAATATTGTTTTTTTAGTTACAACTAAATGCCGTTCTGTTTGCTGTGAAAAAAAAGAAGCCTAAAAGATTTTCCAATAATATCAGCAAAGGTACATATTATTGAATTTAAACTTTTATATAATTTTTTAATGAATTTATTTTATTTAGTATGTTAGAGGTGTCAAACTATCGATAGTACACTCAAAAAAAAAATCTGTGTCGGAGTGAGCAAAAATCTGGCATAATTTTACCAAAAATATATGCTAATATGCCATTTACATATACCTCGAAATCCGGAAAAAATGGGATTTCAATGAAAATCCAAGTAAATCCCATTACTTTTTTGGATTTCAAATGCCAAATCCCATACTAAAAAACACTTGGATTTTGGGAAAATCGTAAAATCGCAATTCAAAATCCCAAAAAATTTCTACTACTTAATTGTATACACCGAACCAAATATGGCAGTAATATTAACGAAAAAGCATGTTAATTTGACGAAAGAACAATCATTTTACAGCTAACAAAACAGGGGTGTTGATTTGAATAAATTTTCGTTGATTTATATTTGAGATAAAATTTGACGAAATTTTGTCAAATTAACAGAATTATTTTCGTCAATTTGAATAAAATAATTCTGTTGATTTGACAAAATTTCGTCAATTTAACACAATGAATTTCGTCGATTCCACAGTATTTAATTAAATTTACTAAATTTTCTACCCCTACAAAAAATAATATATATCCAAAAATATTTTTGTTTATAATTTTTTTATTAAAAAGGATAGGTTTATATTTAAAAACTTAAAAAATATTTACTTTAATAAATAACAAATACAAAATAATTGAATTAAAATAAATATAAACTTCCACATTAATTAATACACACATTACACACAAAAAAAAATCGAGGTAATATTTCCTAAAATTGTAGTATAGTATCAGCTAAGTTCTAAGGCAACATGGCAGTTGCTAAAATTTTAGGCACAATTACAAAAATAATAGGAAATTCCTATCAAATTTCTATGTTCGAAAAATTACCTATAATTTTTGGTAATACTCCTTGTAAATTTTGGAAATTTACAAACGGAGCCTTAGCAGATATTCATTTTTAAATTGGTATTTTATTTAACTTAATTAACCCATAAACGGCTAAATAAAAAGAGTTTTTTTTTTATTTACATACACTCAGAAAATTATTGCAGTTACTACATGACGGTCGTTTGTGTAGTAAGTAGTAGCTGTTGTTTTTAACTACAATTTCGGTCGTTTTTGTATGAAAAAATCTCAAACAACTTTTTTTGTAGTAGTTTCAAAAAATAACTACAAAAAATATACTACACTGTAGCAATAGTTGATTTATGTAGTTGTTTTTAGTTTTTTTTCTAAAACTCGTTTTTTTCTAGAAATTTAAATTGCAAACGAATGTGTCGAGCGAGTTGGTCGTGCGGGATGCGGAAGGAATTATTTTTATACCAAATAAATAATATCTAAATAAATTAAATTACAATTTATTAAATTTAATTATAACAAAAAATATGTTTTTGGAAAAATATTCTTGAGCGAAAGAAAATAAGTGGATAAATGAGATAACAAGTGTGTATAATATAGCGCTCACATAAGCGTGCGTAAAAACCAATCGGAAAAAAACAAAATAAAATGTGTGCAGTGTTTTGTTTTCTTATGAGCGCGCCATCTTTCTTTTCTTTGTATACACAACAGAGCAGGTACATACTTTTTTGAAACATTTCAAATTAATTCTTTTTTTTTATAAATCAATTTTGCCAAAGCATTTCGTTTTTTTTTTATTCCAGACAAATTTTGATCAGTAGCGGTGAAAATTTGAAATGAACTATTAAAAACACAAAGGTAAATACAATCAATTTATTTTGTTTAACATTTTATTAATATAATTTTTTTCTTCTATAATTCCAGATAAATACATCAAAAAATTGTCATCATGTCGAAATTCTATACAACCAACTGAAATGTATTGCTTTTTAAATAAATAAATATCAATCATTTAAACGTTTAAGAAATTTTTTAAATAAAATTTCAGGCAATTGTAGAAAAAACAACTGTATTAAACAGTTTTGTAGTAGTTTTTACTACATTTTGTAGTTGAAAATCAATAGTTAAAAACAACAACATGTTCAGTTGTTTTTACCGTTTATGTAGTGGACGCCTTTTCAACGACAAAATGTAGTCAAAACAACTGTCTTTTGTAGTAGATTTTACCGACATACTTTTTTGAGTGTATATATTTATTAAAAAAAATGATGAGATACATTAGAACTATACCGTCAAAATTGATTTTCCTGATTCAAGCTATGCCACTAATAAGAAAAATGTAGTCAAAATCCAAATCCACCTGGAATATAAAAATCATATTTACTTATTAATATTTTAATCATACGAGAGAAAAAATGTCTCAGAATCTGAGACTTTTTCTATAGAAAAATTGTCTCAGAATCTGAGACTTTTTCTATAGAAAAATTGTCTCAGAATCTGAGACTTTTTCTATAGAAAAATTGTCTCAGAATCTGAGACTTTTTCTATAGAAAAATTGTCTCAGAATCTGAGACTTTTTCTATAGAAAAATTGTCTCAGAATCTGAGACTTTTTCTATAGAAAAATTGTCTCAGAATCTGAGACTTTTTCTATAGAAAAATTGTCTCAGAATCTGAGACTTTTTCTATAGAAAAATTGTCTCAGAATCTGAGACTTTTTCTATAGAAAAATTGTCTCAGAATCTGAGACTTTTTCTTTAGAAAAATTGTCTCAGAATCTGAGACTTTTTCAATAGAAAAATTGTCTCAGAATCTGAGACTTTTTCTATAGAAAAATTGTCTCAGAATCTGAGACTTTTTCTATAGAAAAATTGTCTCAGAATCTGAGACTTTTTCTATAGAAAAATTGTCTCAGAATCTGAGACTTTTTCTATAGAAAAATTGTCTCAGAATCTGAGACTTTTTCTATCGAAAAATTGTCTCAGAATCTGAGACTTTTTCTATCGAAAAATTGTCTCAGAATCTGAGACTTTTTCTATCGAAAAATTGTCTCAGAATCTGAGACTTTTTCTATCGAAAAATTGTCTCAGAATCTGAGACTTTTTCTATAGAAAAATTGTCTCAGAATCTGAGACTTTTTCTATAGAAAAATTGTCTCAGAATCTGAGACTTTTTCTATAGAAAAATTGTCTCAGAATCTGAGACTTTTTCTATAGAAAAATTGTCTCAGAATCTGAGACTTTTTCTATAGAAAAATTGTCTCAGAATCTGAGACTTTTTCTATAGAAAAATTGTCTCAGAATCTGAGACTTTTTCTATAGAAAAATTGTCTCAGAATCTGAGACTTTTTCTATAGAAAAATTGTCTCAGAATCTGAGACTTTTTCTATAGAAAAATTGTCTCAGAATCTGAGACTTTTTCTATAGAAAAATTGTCTCAGAATCTGAGACTTTTTCTATAGAAAAATTGTCTCAGAATCTGAGACTTTTTCTATAGAAAAATTGTCTCAGAATCTGATACTTTTTCTATAGAAAAATTGTCTCAGAATCTGAGACTTTTTCTATAGAAAAATTGTCTCAGAATCCGAGACTTTCTATAGAAAAATTGTCTCAGAATCTGAGACTTTTTCTATAGAAAAATTGTCTCAGAATCTGAGACTTTTTCTATAGAAAAATTGTCTCAGAATCTGAGACTTTTTCTATAGAAAAATTGTCTCAGAATCTGAGACTTTTTCTATAGAAAAATTGTCTCAGAATGTGAGACTTTTTCTATAGAAAAATTGTCTCAGAATCTGAGACTTTTTCTATAGAAAAATTGTCTCAGAATCTGAGACTTTTTCTATAGAAAAATTGTCTCAGAATCTGAGACTTTTTCTATAGAAAAATTGTCTCAGAATCTGAGACTTTTTCTATAGAAAAATTGTCTCAGAATCTGAGACTTTTTCTATAGAAAAATTGTTTCAGAATCTGAGACTTTTTCTATAGAAAAATTGTCTCAGAATCTGAGACTTTTTCTATAGAAAAATTGTCTCAGAATCTGAGACTTTTTCTATAGAAAAATTGTCTCAGAATCTGAGACTTTTTCTATAGAAAAATTGTCTCAGAATCTGAAACTTTTTCTATAGAAAAATTGTCTCAGAATCTGAAACTTTTTCTATAGAAAAATTGTCTCAGAATCTGAAACTTTTTCTATAGAAAAATTTTCTCAGAATCTCAGACTTTCTATTGTCTCAGAATCTGAGACTTTTTCTATAGAAAAAGTCTCAGATTCTGAGACAGTTTTTCAATAGAAAAAGTCTCAGATTCTGAGACAGTTTTTCAATAGAAAAAGTCTCAGATTCTGAGACAGTTTTTCAATAGAAAAAGTCTCAGATTCTGAGACAGTTTTTCAATAGAAAAAGTCTCAGATTCTGAGACAGTTTTTCTATAGAAAAAGTCTCAGATTCTGAGACAGTTTTTCTATAGAAAAAGTCTCAGATTCTGAGACAGTTTTTCTATAGAAAAAGTCTCAGATTCTGAGACAGTTTTTCTATAGAAAAAGTCTCAGATTCTGAGACAGTTTTTCTATAGAAAAAGTCTCAGATTCTGAGACAGTTTTTCTATAGAAAAAGTCTCAGATTCTGAGACAGTTTTTCTATAGAAAAAGTCTCAGATTCTGAGACAGTTTTTCTATAGAAAAAGTCTCAGATTCTGAGACAGTTTTTCTATAGAAAAAGTCTCAGATTCTGAGACAGTTTTTCTATAGAAAAAGTCTCAGATTCTGAGACAGATTTTCTATAGAAAAAGTCTCAGATTCTGAGACAGTTTTTCTATAGAAAAAGTCACAGATTCTGAGACAGCTTAAATTTTTCCATAAGAAATTTGTCTCAGTATCACAGGCATTTTTCATAAGACAAAATCATCAGAATCTGAGACTTCCAACGTACAAATACAAAATTAAAAATTTAACGTGCATTTACACTTTTCTTTACCTATTCTGTACCATTTGGAAATTTGATGATGCAATTTAACAAAACCATAGCCAAAGGGAGGAGCTCATTTGTAATTTTCAATAAAAAACTTGCTGTGTGTTGTGATGGTTGTTTTAATTGGATTTTAGAAAATGTCGTTTCTTTGTCATCTTCGCCTAGTGGACTTCCAAGGAAGAGGTTTGTTTTTGTAAAGGCATATTGACTCTCGTGTTCATTGAATACACGTAATCTGAAAATAAAATATATCAAAACCAAACCAAATTATAATTTATACAAAAAACTTACCATTCTAGCAGATTTTTTGTGTATTTCATAATTTTCTTGATTGATGTTTTAAAAAAATTATTTTTTAAATTGTTTTCAAAATAAAAATTATGTCAAACAAATTTCGAAGATGTTTCCTTTTCAGCACATGTAAAAACAACTTTGTTTTTAGGTGAAATACTACCCATGCTTATAGGTAATAAAACTATTTTTTTTTTATTTCATACAAAAAGAAAATACCTTTGCCAGTTTAGGCAATATTACATCGAAGTTTTTTTTGTGTGCATAAATCAACTATTGCTACAGTGTAGTATATTTTTTGTAGTTATTTTTTGAAACTACTACAAAAAAAAGTTGTTTGAGATTTTTTCATACAAAAACGACCGAAATTGTAGTTAAAAACAACAGCTACTACTTACTACATAAACGACCGTCATGTAGTAACTGCAATAATTTTCTGAGTGTACATGTGAATAGGGTATAAAGGGAGGACTGGTGCCCACGCTCTTTATTGTAGTGAAGGCAGTAGTGTTTATAAACTGGTTAACCGAAAAACCGGTTTTTTCTCTCAAAATTTCGGTTTTTTTGCAAACCGGTTAACCGAAATTGAAAAATTCCGGTGCACCGAAAACCGGTTTTTTTCTATCGGTTAACCGGGGTTTTTTTTTAAATACATTCAAACGGAATATTTTGCAAATATTAAGGGTTTGCACTTTTTTATGATATTTTCAAAATTTCAGACCTTGAAAATCCGTGAGAAAGGAAGTCTACACACAAAAAAAAATCGAGGTAATATTACCTAAAATTATAGTATAAAAATACCTTAGCGCCAGGCAAACGGGGCATTTGCTAAGTTAAAAGGTAATGTTACTTAAAAGCTAAGGTAATTCCTATGTTCGAAAATTTATTATGGTTGACAGAAAAATACCTTAGCTTTTTAGGTAAAATAGCATTGATAAATAGGTGATATTACGTAAATAATTTGGTAGTATTACCTTGCATTAGTAATGGCTTTTTTACACCATTTCCTTTTAAAATTTAAATAAAAACTACGAAAAGTTTATTATTTTTAATTAATTTATTTTTTTTTTAATTTTTTGAATGTTTACAAATTTTAAAGAAAAGTTGATAATAAGAAAAATGTCTCAGAAACTTATGAAGGATCTGAAAATTTTTCTGTTATTAAACATTTTTTCAATGGAAATACTCTCAGATTCTAAAACTTTTCTACAGAAAATACTCAGTTTCTGGATATTTTTTCTTTTGAAAAATCTGAAATCTCAGAATCTGAAAATTTTTCTATAGAAACATGTATCACAATTCAGAATATGAGAACTTTCTGATAGAAAAATGTGCCAGAATCTGAGAATTTTTCTATAGAAAAAATGTATCAGAATCTGATCATTTTCTACAGAAAAATGTCTCAGGATCTGAGAATTTTTATGTGGAAAAAATGTCTCAGAATCTAAGAATTGTTCTACAGAAAAAATGTTTCAGGATCTGAGAATTTTTCTAAAGAAAAAATTTTTCAAAATCTGAGAATTTTTCTACAGAAAAAATGTCTCAGAATCTGAGAATTTTTCCATAGAAAAAATGTTTCAGAATCTGTGACATTTTCTATAGACAAAATGTCTCAGAGTTTGAGAATTTTTCTATAGAAAATTTTTTTTTGAATCTAAGACTTAAGTAGAATCTGACAATTTTTCTATCAAAAAAATCTCGGATTCTGACACATTTTTCAAAAGAAAAAATCTCAGATTCTGAGACATTTTTCTATAGAAAAAAATCTTAGATTCTGAGACATTTTTCAATAGAAAAATCTCAGATTCTGAGACATTTTTCTATAGAAAAAATCTCAGATTCTGAGACATTTTTTTATAGAAAAAATTTCAGATTCTGAGACATTTTTCTATAGAAAAAATTTCAGATTCTGAGACATTTTTCTATAGAAAAAATCTCAGATTCTGAGACATTTTTCTAGAGAAAAATCTGAGATTCTGAGACATTTTTGTATAGAAAAACTCTCAGATTCTAAGACATTTTTCTATAGAAAAAAATCTCAGATTCTGAGACATTTTTGTATAGAAAAACTCTCAGATTCTGAGACATTTTTGTAAAGAAAAAATCTCAGATTCTGAGACATTTTTGTATAGAAAAAATCTCAGATTCTGATAAATTTTTCTATAGAGACTTTCAGATGCTGAGAGATTTTTCTGTAGAAAAAATTTCAGATTCTGACAAATTTTTCTATAGAAAAAATATCAGATTCTGAAACATTTTTCTATAGAAAAAATCTCATATTCTGAGAAATTTTTCTATAGAAATAATCTCAGATTCTGAGATATTTTTCTATAGAAAAAACATTTTGTATAGAAAAAATCTCAGATTCTGACACATTTTTCTATAGAAAAAATCTTAGGTTCTCAAAAACATTTTTTTATAGAAAAAATCTGAGATTCTGAGACATTTTTGTATAGAAAATATCTCAGATTCTACGACATTTTTGTATGAAAAAAATCTTAGATTCTAAGAAATTTTTGTATAGAAAAACTCTCAGATTCTATGACATTTTTCTATAGAAAAATTCTCAGATTCTGAGACATTTTTTCTATACAAAAATTCTCATATTTTGAGACTGATTTCCCATAGAAAAATTCCCAGGTTCTGAGACTGATTTTCTATAGAAAAATTCTCAGATTCTGATTTTCTATAACAAACAAACAAAAATTCTTTTGAGAAATTTTTTCTTTACAAAAATTCTCAGAAACTGAGAATTTTTTTAATAGAAAATTCTGTAAAATTTTTTCGGTAGAATAATTCTTAGATTCTGTGACCCTTTTCGATAGAATTTCTTGAGAAAAACTTGTAGATTTGTCTATAGAATGAGAAATTTTTTCTATACTAATTATAAAAAATATTGCTGCCTTTAAATCTTGATGCGTCTTGAATATATCAATCTTGATGGATCGCATAAAAATATTGATGGTTCTTTTCTCGACGTCGTTATCCACTACATATTTTTATGGAAGTTGTGAGAAAATTTTTATCTTTAAATCTTGAAACATCTTGAATGTATAAACATATTTTGATAAATCTGCATAATGTTGATGACTTCTTTTCTTGACATCGATATTAACGTTATCTGAAAAAACGTAGACACAATATTATGTACTAGTTTTTTACAACGAACTAAAAATTATACCTTACTGATCCGATTTCTTAAGATTCAATCATTTTCAGCTAGTTTTATTGCGCTTCACAATTATAAAAAAATTGTGTAAATATGAATAAAAATAAAATGTTGATGTTTAATTTTTTATTGAATTTTAAATAATTGTCAATAAATTTTTCGAAGTTCTACCTAAATTGAATAGTAAGGTATTTAAATTACGTAGTGCAAAGGTAATAAACCGTATTTTTTAAATTTCATAGAAAAAATAAATACCTATGCCAGCTAAGGTATTATTACCTCGATTATTTTTTTGTGTGTAATACCCTATTCACACGTACAGTTTTAAATCGTTTTTAGCAGCAATATTTTTAGCACTTTCTTTATTCTATTACAGTATATTGACAGAAAATGCTAAAAATAATTGCTAAAAACGGTTTAAAACTGTAAGTGAGAACAGGGTATAATACCCTATTCACACGTACAGTTTTAAATCGTTTTTAGCAGCAATATTTTTAGCACTCTCTTTATGCTATTATACGGCGTTCACACTTGCTGTTTTGAAGTGTTCAAGAGTGAGATGTTTAAAAAAGTCTTTGTTCTGTGTCCATTACGTTTTTATTCTGCTACTGGTGTTTTGTTAAACAACTTGTTTAAGGTCGCAATAGATAAATCAAAATAGAAAAAACAACCCTGTTCGTTCATTTTTTTTATTATTAACGAGTGACGAGTGAGTTGGTAGCAATGTAAATCGTGTTTATCTCTTATAAAATTATTTTATGTGTTTGTTTTTTATAAAAATATTTAATATTATAAAAATAAACAAAAATAGGACCTGATTTGTAAATATTTGGTAAGTAAAAAAATACATTGATTACTTTATGTATTCATACTATATTAAAACTTTTTTGTTTTTTTTTAAGGATTTTGTTTGGTATCATCAGAAAACTGGAGAATGGCTTATGAGTGCATAACATGAATAAACGAAGTGTGTGTGAAAATCTTTGTGAAAATCTTCAAACATTGCAGCTTAAAAAGCCGATGATAATACAAAAATATTGTGATTTGTGCTTAATAAAAGAATATTAACAAATAACAACAAGTTTTTTTTATTTATAAAATTTCTTATATTAACAAAAATATGAGTTGAATTTACAAAAAATAAGAGTTGATTTACAAAAAAACGAGTTGATCAACTTTTACAAAAACTGACAATAATTTTTATTGAAATCAACATAAATATTTGTAGGGTCAAAATCAACAATGATTTCTGTTGAATTTACAGCGATTTTCTTTGGGAATACAATGATTTTTGGTTGAGTGTAATACTTAAAGTGTACTTAAAGTAGGTTTATTTGACAAATATTCATGCAATATCAGTCAAATAAACCTACATTAGATTTAATTTACTCATTATGAATAGCCCAGTTTGTCTTCAAGAAACAATTTTCCACATAGGAATTTTAATCTGGTAAATATTTGAATTATCCCCGTTATAAGCGTTTTTTGGACAGTTTCATTGAAAACTTAATAAGTGACTGTTAACAAGGTACTAAAATTCTTATTAATGGAGAAAATGTCAATAAAAGAACATTAATATAAAATACGGACTACAATTTATAACGAATTAATTTGAATTGATTTGTTTTTTACACTCAAAAAATTATGTTAGTAAAATCAACTAAAATGTCAGTTAAAATAACTACTTTGTAAGTTGTTTTGGGGTCAACTACTTTTTCAGTTAAATCAACTAACAATGTTAGTTATTTTAACTGACAAAAAACAACTGACTTATGTAGTAAAAACTACTTACATTTGTAGTCAAAATAACTAAAATGTAATAAAAATAATCAATATATAATTTTTTTTTTTTTAAATTTTTTAGAAAAACATTTGAAGACCAAATTTTTTCCAAGTTTTTTTTTTTTTTTTTTTTTAAAAAAAGTTCTGAAAAACAAAAAAAAAACAAAAATTTATTTTTATTTTTTGAAAAAAAAATTGAAAATTTTTCAGAGATAAAAAAATAAAATTAACTACTTTAATTAACTGTGACTACATCACAGTACTTTTTTGTTAGTTGTTCAAAAAAAAACGACTTAAAATAACTAACAGAAATAGTTGTTTGATATTTTTCATACAAAAACAACTGACTTTATAGTTGAAAACAACTAACTACTGTAAAATATACAAACAACTAACATGTAGTAACTTACATAATTTTTTGAGTGTAAATAAAACCAATAAAAATTAAAATAAAGCTCCGATGAATATAGGAAAATAAAGCACCGTATTTAAATACCGCTATTTTTAAAGGATAACAGTTGCTAACTTTGCTGAAAAAAAACAAATATGTTAACTTTAGTTAGATTTTTTTTTTTAGATTTTTTATTTAATAAAAATTATCAATTTTAAAGTATTTTTTGGGTTTGTCAGTTAAAGAAAAAAAACGGTTAACCGGTTTTTTTATTCCGGTTTAACCGAGAAAACCGGTTTTCAAAAATGTCGGTTTTTTATAAACACTAGAAGGCAGTGACGTTCCGTCTAATGTGCGGAGGTGTTCTCTGAACACCTATCATTTTTCCCTCAAATATGTCAGTTTTATATTTTTTAAATTTTTTACAAAGGTTCAAAAACATTTCTGCACATATAATTCGTCATGTACTCATAGCAGAAAATGTACACTTTCAGTTGGTATATCATTTTTTATTTTCCGTGGCTTTATAAAAAAGTTATGCCAAATTTTGTAAGCATTAATGCAATTGTTTCCAACAGTTAAGTGAATCTGCGATAAAATTTAAAAAACAAACGAAGTTGTTGGGTTGTTCTTAACTTTGTTGCGCACACTCAACTACACACAAAAAAAAGACGTGTGTCAAAATATCCAATCGAACTTGGTAACTTTTTTTTATATGGAGTTTAATGAATACACACTCAGAAAATTATTGCAGTTACTACATGACGGTCGTTTGTGTACACTCATAGAAATATCTTAGTAGAAAAATTAGTAAACCCATTGTAGATCAAGTTTTACAGAATAATGCCGTATTCAACAAAAATTAATGTTAATATCGTTGAATAATCAGTAAAGTTGAATCAACTTTTTACAACGCTTATACAGAATTCAACAGGGGTAACTCATGAATAGTAGTGTCAGTAATAACGAAGTCGTTATCTACAGGTGGCAATCTTTTATTTGGGAACGATTTGGGAATAACGAAAAATAAACATTAAAAAATTTTAAAATTATGAATGAAAATTATTGTTGTGTCACTTGAAAATAATAAAATACATAATAAAAAAACGAAATGAATATAATTAATCAAAACAACCAGCAAAATTAAACGGAAAATAAAAGGTAAACAAAATTTCCAGCTTTCCCAGATACCATTTGTAAAACTAACACCACCTTTAAACGTCAAAAAGAATTGACTATTGCCTAGTCTTTATATATTTAAGTTTTTGGAATTCAATAGATAAATCAAAATAGAAAAAACAACCCTGTTCGTTCATTTTTTATACCCTACACCACACTGTGGTACAGGGTATAATGAGTTTGTGCTGATGTTTGTAACTACCCGAAATATTGGTCCTAGACCCACTTTTAAGTATACCGATAGACTTAGAATCACTTTTTGAGTCGATTTAGCGATGTCCGTCCGTCCGTCCGTCTGTCTGTTCATGTAAACGGTGTAAACACGATACAGGTCGCAATTCTCGATCAATTGACTTGAAATTTAAAACTTAAGCCTCTTTTGGCCCAAGGACGAAGCCTATTGAAATTGGAAAAAATCGGTCTATATTTAGACCTAGCCCCCATACAAAGGTCCTCTTTAGTTTTGGCTCAAATGACTCTAATAGTCGCATTTTAATAGGTATCTTTTCAAAATTTGGCAGGAATTAATGTTTTATACACCCAAATCACCATTCCGAATTTTAAAGAAATCGAACCAGTTCTTCTAGTATCCCCCATACAAACCACCTTCCCGATTTTCACATAAATCTCTCAATTTTCATGAAAATAGAAAATATTTAATTAAAATTCTGTTTGTGTATGTTAAACGCGTACTTTAATAACCTTATCAAATCTAATTATCATCGGACCATTTTGGACTTAGGTCCCATGTGGAAATTTCGCCCGATATTCAGTTGAAGCGATTTATTGTCAACAAAAAGAAGCCTATTCCACTCAAATTTGATTAGTGATTGCTTTTTACACTTATTAAAGATTTGACAAAATATAGATCTAATCAGTCCATGTTTGAACTTGGGACCCATGGTCCGGGAAACTCTGGTGTAGGGTATTATATGGTCGGTCTTGACCGACTATAATTTTCTTACTTGTTTTTTATTATTAACGAGTGACGAGTGAGTTGGTAGCAATGTGAATCGTGTTTATCTCTTATAAAATTATTTTATGTGTTTGTTTTTTATAAAAATATTTAATATTATAAAAATAAATAAAAATAGGATCTGATTTGTAAATATTTGGTAAGTAAAAAAATACATTGATTACTTTATGTATTCATACTATATTAAAACTTTTTTGTTTTTTTTTTAAGGATTTTGTTTGGTATCATCAGAAAACTGGAGAATGGCTTATGAGTGCATAACATGAATAAACGAAGTGTGTGTGAAAATCTGCAAATATTGCAGCTTAAAAAGCCGACGATAATACAAAAATATTGTGATTTATGCTTAATAAAAGAATATTAACAAATAACAACAAGTTTTTTTTTTAAATAAAATTTCTTATATTAACAAAAATATGAGTTGAATTTACAAAAAATAAGAGTTGATTTACAAAAAACGAGTTGATCAACATTTACAAAAACTGACAATAATTTTTATTGAAATCAACATAAATATTTGTTGGGTCAAAATCAACAATGATTTCTGTTGAATTTACAGCGATTTTCTTTGGGAATACAATGATTTTTGGTTGAGTGTAGTAAGTAGTAGCTGTTGTTTTTAACTACAATTTCGGTCGTTTTTGTATGAAAAAATCCCAAACAACTTTTTTTTGTAGTAGTTTCAAAAAATAAATACAAAAACTATACTACACTGTAGCAATAGTTGATTTATGTAGTTGTTTTTAGTTTTTTTCTAAAAACTCTTTTTTTTCTAGAAATTTTTATTGCAAACGAATGTGTCGAACGAGTTGGTTGTGCGGGATGCGGAAGGAATTATTTTTATACCAAACTAGCTGGCCTGGTCCGCGTTGCTGGCCCAAATATAAGATCAGTGTTATATTTCATCTCGCTTCCAATATATAGCCCTGCAAAAAATGTAATGAATTTCTTGGCTTACAAAGATTTGTGGGAGTAGTTTTTAAGGACCCGATTATTCAGATAATCATCTTCAAATTATATTTTAAGAACAAAAAAAATAACCATGTCTTCGACTTTGCGATCTGTACAAATTTAAAACTTCTTTAGTATCATTATGAACAACACAACAATGAATTACGCATATCCTTCGTTCATACTGTGAGCTATCGTCTTGAGTTCAAACAACCCTTTACAGTTTTCCCGAATTTTCCATTTTTTCGGGACACTTTTCTCATTTATATTTCCTTAAAAACCTAATTAGAAATATTATTAACATAAAAAAATCGGTCCGGTCATTAGTAGTCGACTTATTTAGACAAAAGTTGGCGTTAAAATTTGTGTGGTAAGTTGAACTTGATTTGGACCAAGTTTATGCGGAATCTATTAAGAAATATTTTTTTAATAGATCGAGTTGTAGTAAAAATTAATTTTAGATATATCAAAAAAAAGTTGGCGAGGAGAATTTTTCTTTCCGACCAATTATATGGACTATAACGAACATTTAAAACAAAAAAATAGCCAAATCGGTCCAGGCGTTCTCAAGTGTTGCAAATTTTAAGGTTATTGAAAAATGTGGGCTTTGAAGTGGGGTAGTACAATAATTATTTCCGTAAAATCCTTACTTGGGCTATAATGATCATTAAAGAAAAAAATTATCAAATCAGATCATTCGCTCTCCGATCTTAGATTTATTGAAAAAAGTGGGAGTGGAGAATTTTTCTTTCCGTAAAAACCTTTGTTGTGCTATCACGAATGTCAACAAATAGCCAAATCAGCCCTGTCGTTCTTCCGTTTTAGATGTATCGAAATAAAAATGGGCGTGAACAATTTTTATTTCCGTTTAAACCTAAGTTGGGGTTTGATTAATTTGTTTTCCGAAAAAATCTAAGACGAACATTAAAAAAATAAGATGAACATTTAAAAAAAAAAATATTATCCAAATCGGTCAGTTGTCAAGTGATCCGATTACCAACGAACTACATTTGATTTTTATTTATATTTTATTATTCTATATTTTATTATACCCTACACCACACTGTGGTACAGGGTATAATGAGTTTGTGCTGATGTTTGTAACTACCCGAAATATTGGTCCTAGACCCACTTTTAAGTATACCGATCGACTCAGAATCACTTTTTGAGTCGATTTAGCGATGTCCGTCCGTCCGTCCGTCTGTCCGTCCGTCTGTCTGTCCATGTAAACGGTGTAAACACGATACAGGTCGCAATTTTTAATCAATTGACTTGAAATTTAAAACTTAAGCCTCTTTTGGTCCAAGGACGAAGCCTATTGAAATTGGAAAAAATCGGTCCATGTTTAGACCTAGCCCCCATACAAAGGTCCTCATTAGTTTTGACTCAAATGACTCTAATAACCGCATTATAATAGGTATCTTTTCGAAATTTGGCAGGTAATCATGTTTCGTCTACACAAATAACCGTTCCAAATTTTAAATAAATCGGACCAGTTCTTCTTGTAGCCCCCATACAAACCACCTTCCCGATTTTCACATAAATCTCTCAAATTTCATGAAAATAGAAAATACTTATTTAATTAAAATTCTGTTTGTGTATGTTCAACGCGTACTTTAATAACCTTATCAAACCTGATTATCATCGGACCATTTTTGGACTCAGGCCCCGTGTGAAAGTTTAGCCCGATATTCAGTTAAAGCGGTTTATTGTCAACAAAAGTAAGCCTATTTCACTCAAATTTGATGTGTGAGTGTTTTTTACACTTATTAAAAAGTTGACAAAAATATATCTAATCGGTCCATGTTTGGACCCATTTTCCGGGAAACTCTGGTGTAGGGTATTATATGGTCGGTCTTGACCGTTTTGTTTTTCTATAGAGCAGTTTTTATATACATCGAAAGCATCATTCCTTAACCCATTCCTGCCTAATGGGTATTTAAATACCCAAAAAAGTGTTGATACTTAAAAAAATATAGCGCGGGCTAGATGGAAGATATCGGGCTAATTCTTTTTTCATAAAAAAGAGAAGAGATTGGGCTAAATGCGAACATTTAACAAGATTTTTTTTTGTTTCGTTTAACTTTTGTTTTTCACTGACAAAAATCGAAGATTTTTCTTAATCAAAAATACTCAGGAAAAGTGCTCCTAAAACGTGATGCGGGGGGGTAAGGACAATTTTGATTTTCACGAAAATTTATTGGAGTTATTTTAACACCCAATAGAAACTTTTTAGACCCCTTTCAGCTCAAACAAAAAATAAAAGTAAAAAATTACACGGCCTAATACCCATGTCATATCTCAGGTCGGAGCTGAGGTAAATTTTTTTTTATTTTTTCTAGCAACTTCTGTGGTCTTCCAGGTACACATATCAAAATTTCATCAAAATCATACGAGCCGATCTATGGGCAGGCAGTAATGGGTTAAAGTAAAAACCTTGTTTGAATTAAACCAACTCTGTCCCTCCATTCAAAAGTAGGCGTAGAAATGGAAAATTGTTATTTCCAAAAAACCTTAGTTGGAATATGACGCACATTAAAAACAAAAATAAACAAATTGATTCAGCTATTCCATGATTTAAAATATGAGGCATTCCACACCAAATGTCCCGCTACAGAAAAACATGTGTCCCGTAAATGTCTGAATAGGTTTACGGTACACATGTTTTTTTTCGCTGGACATTTGGTGTGGAATGCCTCATATATATATTGGGAAAAGTGAGCGTAAAAGTAGGCGTGGACAATTTTTCTTTCCTTAAGAATCTTTTCCGGACTATAACCGTTATAGTTTTTTCGATACATAAAAAAAGTGGGCGTGGGAAATTTTACTATCCGTTAAAACCCTAGTTGAATTATGATGAAAATTTACAACAAAAATTAGCCAAAGTGGGTTAGGTCAAGTTCTTTTTTACGTAAAAACCAAAGTTGGAATATGATTAAAAATTCATTTAAAAAAATTTAGACAAATCGGTCCAGCTGTTTTCAGATTTTAGATAAATTGAAAAAGTAAAAGTGGGCGTGGTTGATTTTTCTTTCACTAAAAACTTATATTGGATTGCTACGAACATTTTAATACAACAATACTTCAACAGAAATCATTGTTGATTTTGACCCTACAAATATTTATGTTGATTTCAATAAAAATTGTTGTCAGTTTTTGTAAAAGTTGATCAACTCGTTTTTTTGTAAATCAACTCGTATTTTTTGTAAACTCAACTCATATTTTTGTTTATATAAGAAATTTTATTATTAAAAAAAAGCTTGTTGTTATTTGTAAATACAACTCTGCATAAAATATGCTTCTATATTAAGAAATTATTCCTGGGGGTAGGCACCGTCGTGATCCAAAAATTCCATCTCTCTGCCTTGTGCTTCAAGATTCAGCTGGCCTAAAAGTAAAGTTAATCAAAAATCCATTAAAATGATTGATAAACGTTTGTAGTCAATACTTACTTGATATTTATATTTCGGTCGGAGTAAAATCTTCACTTTCTGGATCACAAATTTTGATAATATAAAGATTTTACTTTTGTGTACATTGCTAACCTCTTTTCTCACTTTCATTGAATGAATAATCATTTTTTGTTCACTCAATATGACAGCTGTTTTAAATTCCTTGTTAAGTGTTTATCTTAAACTTGATGAAATACAATTTTTTGATGACGTTTGACGTTTATTTTTTATAAGTTTTTCAAGAGAGAAATTTAATTATTTTTTGGCATCAAAATAAAACTAAAAAAAATGACGTAAAGATAATCAAATTTTTAATCCCTATGTGGTTTTGCATATAACCCATTTCGGATTTAACTTTGAGTTTAATTCCAAAGTAGTTTAAAATGTGCTCCGCTAGGTTTTAAATATAACCCAAAACTTTTTACTGTGTAAATATAATTATAACAAAAAATATGTTTTTGGAAAAATATTCTTGAGCGAAAGAAAATAAGTGGATAAAATAGAGAAAACAAGTGTGTATAATATAGCGCTCATATAAGCGTGTGTAAAAACCAATCGGAAAAAAACAAAATACAATGTATGCAGTGTCTTGTTTTCTTATGAGCGTGCCATCTTTCTTTTCTTTGTATACACAACAGAACAGGTACATACTTTTTTGAAACATTGCAAATTAATTATTTTTTTTTTATAAATCAATTTTGCCAAATCATTTCGTTTTTTTTTATTCCAGACAAATTTTGATCAGTAGCGGTGAAAATTTTTTTCTTCTATAATTCCAGATAAATACACCAAAAAATTTTAATTTCATGTCGAAATTCTATACAACCAACTGAAATGTATTGCTTTTTAAATAAATAAAAATCAATCACTTAAACGTTTAAAAAATTTTTTAAATAAAATTTCAGGCAAGTGTAATAAAAACAACTGTATACCGTCTTTTGTAGTAGTTTTTACTACATTTTGTAGTTGAAAATCAATAGTTAAAAACAACAACATATTCAGTTGTTTTTACCGTAATGTATAGTGGACGCCTTTTCAACAACAAAATGTCAAAACAACTGTCTTTTGTAGTAGATTTTACCGACATAATTTTTTGAGTGTAAACATACATGCAGAAACAAACAGTGATCCAGCAAATTTACAAGAAAAGTTTTCCAGAGAAAATATACATAAACTATATTTATTTTGAATTTCTGATTTAAAATCTGCCTTCCAATTGTTTCTATCGCGTATCGTTTTTCAGAAAATCGCGTTTGAAGATGCAAAACCACAAATTTATTACTTTTTTGATTCCACTATTACGTATTTTTACATTGGTGTCAAAAATAGGACTTAATTTTATAAAAAATTAACGTCGTGATTCTAAATCGCATTTAAAAATTAAAATAACTCAACTGTCATCTCTTAATTCCAAATCTGCGATCAACAAATTTCTAGCACCTTTTGTTTTTCCTATTTTCCTCACGGCACGTCCCTGAGTAAAGGACTCGCCATAGCTTCAAAAATTTATTTAGCAGTACCCTGTAAAAAAAGAAAATTATTACCAAACACTAATTTTTAACTAAAAATCTATTAAATGTTATTGGTGTCTTCGGAATAGGGGTATACTCACATTATCATTCCATTTGTAACTAATCGAAACATACGTCTGGGACTCTATTGGTTTTGCTAAAAGAATGGTTTTAAGTTATGACACGACACCAAAAAACTGTTAATTTGCCCAAAAATGTAATTTATAAGATTTTATTAATCCAAATTATTGATAAAACCAACATTTCCTTGAAATCCGCTAACTTCGCCCCGCGATTCCCGAAAAGTGGTCCGACGGATATCCGCCATATTTCACATTTTTTTTCTCCAAGGTGTTCTTAATGAATTCAGAAAGAAAAAATTATATATTTAAAATTTTTTTTAATAAAATTTCCAAATTTTGAAAAAAAGGTGTTTTGAGAACGCCCCCAAAATCATGCCATTTTTTTGGTATCAAATTTAAACGGGTATATATCGTAAAATCTTTAAATTTCATATTTAAGTATTTACGATCAAATATTATACAAAAATATTTTTTTAATTATACACGCAAAAAAATATTTTCCCAAGCGTTTGGGAGGAATCACATTAAACAAGATTTTTGCGTATATTATGCGAGAACTAATATTTTACCCAGCAATTGCATAATTATACCTAACTTTGCAAACGTTTCAAGAAATTTCACATAAGCTTGCATAATTTTACTAACTTTAAGATAAAACAAGCAAACGCTTGGTAAAATGTTATAAGTTTTTTCATAATATACGAAAAAATATTCATCCTTATTTCTAAATACGCGCATCACTTCGACGTCGAATGAGTTTCACTTTCGACGACCGAGTTTCACCACATTCTACAATACTTCAGTGGTATCGGTGAAGGAATATCGATTAATTTTTGTCATCACTAGCAAAATACAAAAAAACAACAAAACATATAAAATAACATGAATTGCAAATTAATTAAAATTATATTGCGGGTCATATTTTATATTTATTTTCAATCTTACTATAATTCATATAATTAAAAAATTAAGAATAAGTATTTTAAACTTCAGAAACTTAACAAAAAATCGCCATAAACGAAAATCCGTCATTGTGTGGCACAGTCCGGGAACAAATGCAGTTTGCATTTTCATGGTTTTTATTCTGCCGGAGACATTTTTATCACAAATAAAACACTTAATTGATATTTAAAAGAAAATTCTATAATTTTTAATGATTTGGGTAAAAAAAACACAATTTTCTATAAAAACGCGCCAAAAAAGATGTCGAACAAAAATGTATGAATCTGGTGTCGACGACGAATTGAGGAATACGTCGAATGTCGACGATGACGAAAAAAACATATGTTTTTCGTATGTATCATCTCCAACGTATTCAGGAATACCAAAAATTACATTCGTCGCGTTTTAAACGCGTTTATGACAACAGGAATAGCCCCGATTGTTTAACGTGATTCCTCCCAAGCGCTTGGCAAAATATTTTTTTGCGTGTATTAATAAAAAAACTTATTTTTTTTAAAGACCTTTTTTGCAAAAACCCCAATTTTGAGGCTCAAAGTGGAGACAGAAGATAAACTCCGATCAGAGTGATATTTTGCATGTGAGTTACCCTTAGGGGACCGACACTTTTGGCGGGTATTAGAATTTGATCAGAGAGAAAAGCCCAAAAACGAGCCACCCTAGTGGGTGATGATTTTTTTTTTCATAAAAATCGTAAATTTTTGACGATTTCGTACTCAAAAGTTCTGGCAACTCTGTTGCTGTGTCTTGTTTCTTTTCCAAAAATAGTGAAGGAAAAAGTAAATTTTTTATGTTAGTGAAGAAAAAATATAAAAAAACGGAAAAGAGTTGAAAACTTCATTTAAATTAATAATGGAAGGTATTTTATGTTTTTTATGTACAAAAGATAGTACCACTAAACAACACATTGAATTTTACGATATCCAATCTTCATGTGTGCCAGCCTCACAAAAGCGCCTACAAATCGTACTTCAACATTTAGCAAATTGCATCAAATACAAATTAATATTTCAAAGTGAAACGTACATTTGTGCAGAATGCTTCAAGGAATTGTCTGATTATGATAACCTTATGGTTATACTTCTGACATCACAGCGACGCCTTACCAAAATGCTGCAAAAAGCATTGACAGAAAAACCGCAGAGCGAAGAACCCATAATCGATGAAATTGATGAAAATGAACAATCAATGGACATTGAACTGGAATTTGAAGATGAGGACGATGAAGAACATCCCAATCTTAAAGATGCTTTTAATCCAAATCTTGACACAAAAGAAGAATTAATTGAAATTGATGATGGTGTGCTTATAGAGGAGGAGATTGTGGAAGATTCAATGGATTCTTCTTCTACAGGTAATCAGATGATGACTACGTCACTGAGTACCAATGATTTGCTTGAACCTGTTGCCTCTACTGACCGTAAGACTAGTCGAAATAGTATGGAATGTTCAATTTGCGGCATGCTGATGAAGTCAAAATATCTACTACAGTATCATATGAGTGAGACACATAACAAAAAATCACATTTCACATGTAAAATATGCGGCGTTTCCCGGAAAGATGAGGAATATCTTGAATTACACATGAACATACATGAGGGGAAAACAGAAAATGAATGCAAATACTGTCCTAAAACGTTTTCACGTCCTGTAAACACTTTGCGTCACATGCGTATACATTGGGACAAAAAGAAATTCCAATGCGAAAAATGTGGTGAGCGTTTTTCCCTTGATAATATGTTATACAATCATCGATTGCGACATGAAGCCGAAGAGAATCCTCTTATTTGTAGTATATGCAATCAGTCCTTCAGATCTCGAAAGACCTACACACATCATCTGCTCATACACCAGGAAAATCGTCCTCGACATCATTGTCACCTTTGTCCAAAATCATTTACGGAGCGGTATACACTTAAAATGCATCTGAAAAGTCATTGGAGCGGCATTGACAAACAACAAAGTCCAACAAGTACTGTTGTAGATGAGAGTAAATTGTCTTCTGTCCACATAAAAGAAGATGAAACTGAAACGGTTGAGACTTACCAACTGCAAACTGATTATCAGGTCATAGATAATGATTCAGATAATTACGATGGTGAATATAGTTGCGTTGTTTGTAACAAAAAGTACGAAGATAAAAACGACTTGGAACAGCATTTACAAGAGGAACATGATGTAATACTCAAATAGTTTAATTATAATGTAATAATATAAGATTCTCTAACTACAATGTTCATTTAGACAGATGTAATTATTTCCGAAATATTTAGATTTGTAAATAAACTACAACCGGCATTTTTAAATTTTACATTCACTTAACATAATGATACGGCAAAAATGCACAAAAGTACGGGAACGCAAAATATATTTCAAGCCCAAAATATAAACAAAGGAAAAGAACTTTAACCAAGAAAAAAAAAAATTGTAAAAGTTGTTCTGTTCCTGCACTAAAAACAATCACGGGGGACGGTTTCTAATGAGAATGAGTTTCACAACCTTTAAAAAATAGAACAAGTTTTATTTCACACCGACCACCGGTTTTATCTGTCAAATCGTATGGAAAAAGTCGTGCCGGACTTGTTCTGTTTCTACTCTAAGTTCAGTACAATGAGAAACAAATTTATTCTCTCAAAATCACTACCCAATTTTTGCGTACGGGAACGCTTTTCGGGATGTTTTGGGTACCCGCGGCAACGTTGTGGAACAAACCTAATTTGCTATCGATAATATATATCGATAGTGGCTATTTGGCCATAGCTGAATACTGTTGTGGATATCTTGGTTTATGCAAAAAAAACTTATTTATTGCATTTTGGCTTTATAGGTTTTATATAAATTAAAAAATATTGGCCCGTTCCATAGAAAAACAAAAAGTCTATTTTAACCAGTAGTACAAGTTATGAAATTGTTCAATTTTGTGGCTCAAAAATTGGACCAACATTTTGCATTTTTATAGAAAATTTCACTGATACTACCTCATATTTTAATTAGAATAAAGACAGAATCTAATCACTAATACTGTCGCATTTTAGAACAGTTTGGGACAAAAAATGTTGGTCCGAGATTTCTCCAAAAATCTGTCTATTGCAACCTTTTTATTACTCTTTGGTATCATGTAAGCATTAAGCTAATAAAGTAAATTTGTTTTTCGGTTTGTATGAACAATTTTTTTTAGGGCAAAACTTAAACCCCCCAGCGGCACGGGTTAATATTGTCCGATTTGACTTAAAATTAAAACATAGTTTTTAGAACAAAACGAACCATAATTTGCCCGGCAATTGACGGAATTCGAAAGTCATTCGTGCAACCCTAATGTAGACTACTTTTAAATCCACCTTGTGTAGAGTAGGGTTATATAGTCGCAACAAAAAGTCAACTTTTCGACTTTTTTCAATTTCTAAAAAGTAGATTTTTCGACTTTTTTCAAATTTTAAAAAGTCGATTTTTCGACTTCCCCCTTTTAACTTTTTTCGACCTTTTCATTTTGTCGATTTTTTTGTAAATAAAAGTTTATTTTTGACTTGTTGTAAGCATTTAGGTGCTATTTTTTTATTGTATTTTATTTATCAATGTTGGATACCAATGAAGGTTAAAAAAAGTCGAAGAAATCGAAAAAGTGGAAAAGGTTGAAGAAATCGAAAGCAAAAATCGACTTTCGATTTATAGAACCATATCACTGAGGTGTTTACAAAAATCAAAAATATTGGTAAATATTGCACTTAACACTTTCTAACTCATGAATTTGGCATTGACATTTTAGCTTCACATACAAATTACATGGAAATACCAATAGCTTCAGTTGTTATTAAACTCGGTTCTCATTTATTTTCATCTGGCAAAAGTAAAAAAAAAAATAAAAAAATTCGAAAGAAAAAGTCGACTTTTCGACTTTTTTAGAACAAAAAAGTCGATTTCGACTTTTTCATACAAAAAGTCGATTAATCGACTATAGAACCCTAGTGTGGAGCTAAAACTTGATAGAAAAATGTCCCAAGCAGATTAAGTTCGTTGATCGGTCTAATGGGACCCCTTGTAGAACTGACAATTTGATGCTAGACAAATTTCGTGTTAGAATTCGACCAATTCTAATAGTTAAATTTTTTCCGCACGCCCCTTTGGTTGGCGGGGTTATAAAAAGGTTATATCAACAATTCGATAGGGCTAAGGCTCTCCCATCCCAGTTTAATTTTTTTAAATATATAACGCCAACTTAACTTTTTGCAAATATGTACTTAAAATTTTAAACACATAACTATTGCAAGATTGGAACTTTAGTTTTGTTTACATTTTACACATCTCACAATCGATTATTTTGTTAGCGAAAATAGGGGAAAATAATTAAAATACACAACAAACCGTTTAAAATCTAATTTTCTTATATTCAGATCTTTTATGAATAATTAATGTAAAAAATTAGGATAAACTTAAAATGTTTATTCATTTTCTTGTGAACGAACACGACCATTGGGATTTGTCAAACGGATAGACAATTGCTTAGCGCGCTCAACGATTTCCTTGCGTTTCTTTGAGGAAACACCATGAGCGATTTCACCACAGTAGACACGGTTTTGCATCATCAAAACTTCAAGTTCCTTAACATTATGTACAACAAACTTCTTGAAACCGGTTGGAAGCATATGTAGGGTACGCTTGTTGGAACCATAACCAATATTGGGCATCAAGTATTGACCCTTGAAGCGACGACGTACTCTGTTGTCAATACCTTTTGGTTTGCGCCATTTGTGCTAAAATTATAAAAAAAAAAGTTACGAGTTAATTCATTTACAATTCCAAAGCGCACAAAAACAAGTTTTGTTTACTCACAGACAACTTAGCATAACGATCCGATTGATGACGGATGAAGTGCTTAGTGCGCTTCTTAATGATTTTGGGCCTATATGCTGGACGAATGGTCATATTTGAGCTGTAAAATAAAACACGATAAATATTAATACAAATTCCACTGTTTTACACATATTTCAATTGACTGGATTTAAGTGCACAGTACATATAGACCATAAAGTGTCAACATTAGTTTATAAAGCTTTTTTTGTATATTCCAAATGGAATTTTTCGTAAATCACTTTTTAATAGCATTTTAAAAACGTTAATTTAATTGTATTTGTACACTTTATTCACATTAATCGAAAGATGTTAAGAATTTTTAAAGATTTTATAAATAAATACACACCACTTTTTCTAAAAGAGCACGTCAAAAAGAAAGAAAGCTGAAGTGAGCCGCAGTTCAGCTGCCAAAAATATTGACAGCTGTCATTTTTCAGCGCTACCAACTGTTAGATGTCATAAATCCGGTTTGTGTATTTGCTAAGCGTTTATTTGCAACACTGTTGCCAATTTTGTGTTTTTCCGTTTAACATTAGCGTTTTTTCCACTCAACCAAAAATCATTGTATTTGTAAAATAAATAATATATGATAACCACCATTATAGTGCGTTTACACTGGTCCTCTAAGCTAGCTTAAAGTAGATTGTGGCTCCAATCCAGTTTCAATATATTAGATTGCCCATACAAATTTATTTTTTTCAATCTAGTAGTTTAGACTCTAATCGGCAAACGCAATCTGGTAAAGTTAGATACAACTCTGTATTTCTATTATTTGCATTTTCCAACACTGAAAAACACCGACACAAAGCCTGCCGTTTTGATGACGCCGCCAAGTATGTGTATGCCGCCGTCATTGTTATTTGTAAGCGCCGTCACTATCCTTGTTAATCATACGACGACTAATTACCGTCGCTGTCTTTTGACGCAGTCACACACATTTATTACCAACTTGTTGTTATAAATGCCAATCCTAATCTTCTCAAATGTAAAAAATGCCAATGTAAACGGTACAGATTGCAAAGTAGATTAAAATCGCAATTTACTAGATTAGAAATCCAATGTAAACGCACTATTAGGTCGTTTCAACAAAAATGTTGTTTTTAAACTGTTGAAGTGGAATATGAATTCTAATGGCTTAAAGGGAACATCAGATGACAGACAAATCTTACAATTTGTCTTCCAACCCATCATTTTTTTTTTCGGAAAAAATTTGCGAACACACATCTGAGCACATACTATTATTCATAAGTAAAGAATAATATCAGAGATTTTGATAGGCCCCAAAACAATATGTCACTTTATATAAATTGGTTCTCTTAATGTTTAAGAGAGTTTTACATGCAATAGCATAGGCAACACTAAGAGAACCAACTTTTTGAGAGAAGAAATTAAATGGTAGCCAACCTAAACCTAAAATAACTAGTGTTAAACAGTCTAATGTGACTTAGGTAAATTTTTTTTATATTGAGTTCAAGAAATTGCTCAAGTTTTAACTAAATTGTATATGACATTTATTTTGTAAAATAGCATTGTTTACAATATTAAATTTAACATACACAAACTTGAATCTTTTACCTAAGTTTTTTTTATAAATATAAATAAATTTAATTCGATAAAGTCGACATATTAATGCCACATTGTAAACAACACATGGACAACAAATTGTCTTTAATTTTTTATAAAATATATGTATGTATGAGGAACTAATTTATTTAATTAATTAAAAAGGTAAGCAAAAATAATGAGTTTATATATTTGATAAACGTATATTAACCAAAATATTAACTTTCAGTTGCAGACGGTGGTGGTTTATTCGAACATTTGCGGCATCCGCCACGCAACTTGTAAAAATACATTACTTGGCCATAAAATCATAAAACAATTGGTCTCCGGTTCGCAGTGTTGGTTCAATAGTAGACACAAAAGCAGATCCAGAAAATGACTTGAGGTTTTTGATTGCAGATTCCGGTTAGTGATAATTCAGCATCTACAGAAAAAATTCTTTAGAAAAATAGTCTCACAATATGGTACTTTCTATAGAACAATTGTCTCAGAATATGAAAATTGTTCTAAAGAAAAATTGTCTTAGAATATATGATTTTTTCTATTGAAAAATTGTATCAGAACCTGAGACTTTTTCTGTAGAAAAATTGTCACAGAATCTAAAATTTGTTCTGTAGAAAAATTGTGTCAGAATCTGAGTTTTTTTTCTATAGGAAAATTGTTTAAGAATTTACGACTTTTTTTATAGAAAAATTGTCTCAAAATGCAAGGCTTTTTCTATAGAAAAAATCTCTCAGAAATAGAGAATTTTTCTATAGAAAAAAATTCTAAGAATTACAGAATTTTTTCAATAGTAAATTTCTGAAAGACAATTTTTCTTTAGAAAATTTTTTGAAAGACAATTTTTTTATAAAAAAATTTTCAAGCAATATTTCCATAGAAAATATCTCTAAAAACAATTTTTGTATAAAAATTTCTCAAGGACAATTTTTCTATAGAAAATTTCTGAAAGACAATTCTTCTATAGAAAATTTCTTAAAGACAAGTTTTCTATAAAAATTTTTTTAAATACAATTTTTTATAAAAAATTTCTCATACAATTTTTCTATAGAAAATATGTATTAAGACAATTTTTCTCTAAAAATTTCTCAAAGTCAATTTTTCCATAGAAAATTTCTTAAAGACAATTTTTCTCTAGAAATGTCTGAAAGACAATTTTTCTACAGAAAATTTCTGAAAGACAATTTTTCTATAGATACTTTCTAAAAAAAAAAACAAAAAAATATCTAAAGAAAAGTTGTTTTTACGAAATTTTTTACAGAATAATTTTCTATAGAAAAACTGTCTTTTCTATAGAAAAATTATCTTTAAGAAATTTTCTTTACAAAAATTGCCTTTGAAAAAGTTTCTATTAAAAATTGTCTTTCAAAAAGTTTCTATAGAAAAAAATGCCTTTAAGACATTTTCTATAGAAAAATTGTATTTGAAAAATTTTCTATTTAAGAATGCCTTTAAGACATTTTCTATAGAAAAATTGTATTCGAAAAATTTTCTATTTAAAAATTGTCTTTGACAAAGTTTTTATAGAAAAATTGTCTTTAAGAAATTTTCTATAGAAAAATTGTCTTTCAGAAATTTTCTATAGAAAAATTGACTTTCAGAAATGTTCTATAGAAAAATTGTCCTTGAGAAATTTTCTATAAAAAATTTTCTATAAACAAATTGTCTTTGAGAAATTTTTTATGAAAATTTTTTAAAAAATTTTCTACAGAAAAATTTTCTGTTAGAAATTTTCTCTGAAAACCTGTCTTTCAGAAATTTTCTATAGAAAAATTTTCTTTCAGAAATTTTCTGTAAAAAAATTGTCTCTCAGAAAAAAAAATTTTTTTAGAAATTTTCTATAGAAAACCTGTCTTTTAGAAATTTTATATAGAAAAATTGTTTTTCAGAAATTTTCTGCAGAAAAATTGTCTCTCAGCAATTTTCTATAAAAAATTGTCTTTGAGAAAGTTTCTATAGAATTTTTTTTTTTAAATTTCTATTAAAAAATTATCTTTGAGAAGTTTTCTATATAAAAATTATATTTGGGAAATTTTCTATAGAAAAATTATCTTTAAAAAATTTTCTATTGAAGAATTGTCTTTGAGAAATTTTCTGTAGAAAAATTGTCCTTGGGAATTGTCTTTGAGAATTTTTCTATGGAAAATTATTTTTCAAAAATATTCTCTAGAAAAATTTCTCTCAGAAATTTTCTATAGAAATATTGTCTAAGAAATTTTCTATAGAATAATTGTCTTTGAGAATTTTTCTATGAAAATTGCCTTTCAGAAGTATTCTATGGAAAAATTGTGTTTGAGAAAGTTTCCATAGAAAGATTGTCTTTCAGAAATTTTGTACAGAAAACCTGTCTTTCAGAAATTTTATATAGAAAAACTGTCTTTGAAAAAGTTTCTGTAGAAAAATTGTCTTTGAGAAATATTTTATAGAAAAATTGTCTTTGAGAAATATTCTATAGAAAAATTGTCTTTCAGAAACTTTCTATAAAAAATTTTCTATAGAAAAATTGTTGTTCAAAAATTTTCTATAGAAAAATTAACTTTCAAAATTTTTTTTAGAAAAATTGTCTTCCAGAAATTTTCTATCGAAAAATTTTCTATAGAAGAATTGTCTTTCAGAAAATTTCTACAGAAAAATTGCCTTTCAGAAATTTTCTATGAAAAATTATCTTTGTGAAATTTTCTATAGAAAAATTATCTTTTTTAATTGGTTTAAAACCAATTTTCTATAGAAAAATTGGTTTTAAAACATTTTCTATTAAAGAATTGTCTTTGAGGAATTTTCTGTAGAATAATTGTCTTTGGGAAATTTTCTATAGAAAAATTATCTTTAGAAAATTTTCTATTAAAGAATTATCTTTGAGAAATTTTTTTATAGAAAATTGTCTTTAAGAAATTTTTTATAGAATTTTTTTTTTAAAATTGGCTTGAAAAAGTTTTCTATAGAAAAATTGTCGTCAAAAACTTTCTATAGAAAAATTATCTTTCAGAAATTTTCTATAGAAAAATTGGCGTTCAAAAAGTTTCTATAGAAAAACTGTCTTTCAGGAATTTGCTATAGAAGAATTGTCTTTGAGAAAATTTCTATAGAAAATTTTACTTTAAGAAATTTTCTATAGGAGTATTTTCTTTCAGAAATTTTCGGTAGAAAAATTATTTCTCAGAAATTTTTTATAAAAAAATTGTCTTTGGAAATTTTCTATAGAAAAACTGTCTATTAAAAACTTTCTATAGAAGAATTGTCTTTGAGAAATTTTTTAAAAAAATTGTCTGTTAAAAATTTTCTATAGTAAATTTGTCATTTAGAAATTTTTTATAGAAAAATAGTTTTTCAGAAATTTTCTATAGAAGAATTGTCTTTCAGAAAGTTTCTATAGAAAAATTGTCTGTCAGGAATTTTCTAAATAAGAATTGTCTTTTTATTTCTATAGAAAAATTGTCTTTGAGAAAGTTTCTATAGAAAAAATTAGTTGTCACTGATCATGCTAAGTATGTATTTTAAGCTTGTTAGTATTTATATTTTATTATAAAATTGTCCTTTATATTAAAAAAAATATTAAAAATAAATGTAATTAAAATTTATAATATTGAGCATTTTGTATGGAAAGGGATATATAAAACTATTAAATCAACCTAAAAAAAATACGTTATTTGACCAATCAAACTGTACCATTTATTTATATATAGTGGCTAAATAAACAAAATTAAATTTGAAATAATGCTTAAATGCATTTTGTAAGTTTACCTAAGTTGATTCGGGTAATATGCAAAGAAACTTTTCAAGTTGGATTCCTGCGAAAAATCTTAGGTAAATTATACCCTAAAATTAAATAATTTCACAATTGTTTTTTTTTGGGTGTATGTAACACATTTAAATATTGGTTTAGGACCCCATAAAGTATATATATTCATGATCGATTTTAAGTCGATCTAGCGATGTCCGTCTGTCTGTCTGTCTGTCTGTCTGTCTGTCTGTCCGTCCGTCTGTCTGTTGAAATCACGTTTTTGGCAATACTCCGAAACCGATTAAAACGCTTGGGGTACCAAAAGTTGCGTAATTTTCCCAGGCAAAAACTGATGTATTTTTTTTTTAAATCGGTTAAGTATTTTAAAAGTTATGAGCGAATTACTGAAAAATCTCATTATTTTTTTTTAACATAACCCTAAATTAACTCATATTTTGTGTGATACAAAAAAAAGAAAACGGAAATGAAAAAAAAAACTGAGAAAAAGAAAAAAAATCTTTACAAAAAAGCTTTAAAATATGTAAAACAAAATCTAAATTTTATTAAAAAAAGTTCGTTAAGTAATAATAAAAAAATTAATAGTTATTTTTATATAGCATGTGTGTGTGTCCATTTTTTCGTCATATTAACGGGGTTGCCAGACTTTTTTTTTGGCTTTGTCGCCAAATCGGATATAAAATATCGCCAAAATTCAATTTTGTTCAGATTTCTTAAAAAAAAAAATATTTTCATTTAAAAAAATAAATTTTGTTAAATAATAAAAGACAGAAATAAACTTTATGGCAAAAATCGCCCAAATCCGAAAAATTTATATATATAAAAGAGTAATATGACTGACTGACATACTCATTCATCATCGCCCAGCCCAAACCGCTGAAGTTAGAGACTTGAAATTTGGACTGTAGTTTAACCTTCCGGAATAAAGATCCACTAAGGCTGGATTTTTTTTTGCCAATGTTGATTCTAAGGGGGTAAAAAGGGTAAAAAACTGTACTTTTGGTACTTTTTATATCTCCCGATATAATGGTCATAGAGACTTGAAATTTGGACTGTATGTTACCCTCCCGCAATATAGATCCACTATGGCTGGAGTTTAGCCAATGGTAAGGGGGTAAAAAGGGTAAAAAACTGTACTTTTGGTGCTTTTTATATCTCCTGAAATAATGGTCATAGAAACTTGAAATTTGGACAGTATGTTCACATCCTAGAATATAGATCCAGTACGGCTAGATTATTGCCAATGTTGATTCTAAGAGGGTAAAAAGGGAAAAAAATCTGTACTTTTGGCACCTTTTATATTTCCTTAAAAAATTGTCACGTAGACTTGAAATTTGGATTGAATGTTCACCTCCTGGAATATAGATACCCTAAGGCTGGGTTTTTGCCAATGATTTTTCTAATAGGGTAAAAAGGGTAAAAATATGTACTTTTGTTACATTTTATATTTCCTTAAATAATGGTACTAGAAAATGGAAATTTGCAATGTCGGTTCACCTTCCGGAAAAAGATTCACTAAGGCTCGGGTTTTGCCAATGTTGATTCTACTGAGGTAAAATGGGTAAAAAAGTACTTTTGGTATTTTTTTATTTACTGAAATTTTATTCAAACTTGAAATTTAGAATGTAGGATCCTTTAGTGAAATAAAACATTCTGGAACAAGTACTTTCCGAAAATTCTGAACCGTTTTCAAAAAGTACCTTTTATAAAAAGTACCTTTTATAAAAGGTTCCTTTATAAAAAGTACCTTTTATAAAAGGTTCCTTTATAAAAAGTACCTTTTATAAAAAGTACCTTATATAAAAAGTACCTTTTATAAAAAGTACCTTTTATAAAAAGTACCTTTTATGAAAAGTACCTTTTATAAAAAGTACCTTTATAAAAAGTACCTTTTATAAAAAGTACCTTTTATAAAAAGTACCTTTTATAAAAAGTACCTTTTATAAAAAGTACCTTTTAAAAAAAGTACCTTTTATAAAAAGTACCTTTTATAAAAAGTACCTTTTATAAAAAGTACCTTTTATAAAAAGTACCTTTTATAAAAAGTACCTTTTGTAAAAAGTACCTTTTATAAAAAGTACCTTTTATAAAAAGTACCTTTTATAAAAAGTACCTTTTATATAGAAATTACCTTTAATAAAAATTATCTTTTATAAAAAGTACCTTTTATATAAAGTACCTTTTATTAAAAGTATCTTTTATAAAAAGTACCTTTTATGAAAAGTATCTTTTATAAAAAGTACCTTTTATAAAAAGTACCTTTTATAAAAAGTACCTTTCATTAAAAGTGCCTTTTATAAAAAGTACCTTTTATTAAAAGTACCGAAAGTACACTTTTTGGTACTTTTTTATTTCCTGAGGTATAAATAAAACCAACTTTTTTGTTTTTTAAATCATCACATTGGTGGAGGGTATTTAAAGATTCGGCACAGCCGAATATAGCTTTCTTACTTGTTATGTATTCCATTTGTGAGGAAACGTCAAAAATATTGTGCATTATATTGCGTCATCTGTAGGTACCTTTAGCAACATTTTCTGTCAAACATAATTTAATTTTACTAAAAATTAAAATAAAATGTATTTTTTATAAAAAAGTAATATAAATTACGCAATTAAAATTCGCGTACTTAACTATTTTATTAAAAACTAAACTTTTTAAATATTTTGATATCAAAACTTCAAATAAATTATTTATATTTGTTTTATTTTTATATTTTTTATGACATTATTAGTGATGGCACTTTTACAGAGGTGTATTTTTTCTCTGTTAACAGTTAACATAGGCTCTGTTAACTCCAGAGTGGAACTCCAGAGTAGAATATGTTTGACTCTGGAGTGAATTGAAAAAAGATAGTCAAATTCAAAAATATGAAAGTGCAAAAGGGAAAGGTATAAAATTTTCCACAGATTGGAGTACTCCAACATTGTGAATGCGGCTTAAGCCTCACCTTTGAGAAATGTCTTGAAGCCCTACAATAGGTACTAGTTTTTTCAAAAAATTTAAAATTTTTATAAAATTTGTTTCTCAGCTCCTCCGATCATTTGAAATATGAGGCATATATCGCTACCTCAAAATACGAATGTTGTATGTCATTTTTTTCGATTTTGAGATTATGATAAATTCATAATAAGTTTCGCACGCTCTTTCTAATGGTGTTATGAGTTCGTTCATAAACCTTAAAGTTTCTGAAATATTCAGAATGCATTTTGTCGTATGTTACAAAATTTTATCGTTTAAGGTACCTACAGACGACGCAATATTATGTACAATATTCAATTATATTGAAGGTGTGGGGGTAATATTGACGATTGTACAATGGTCAATCTTACCCACACACCATCAATATAATTGAATATTGTACATAATATTGCGTCGTCTGTAGGTACCTTTAGAGTAAGAATTTTGTCATATGTGCAAAAATAATGTACATACGACATTTTTTGTATGCAAAGTTATTATTTTCAATTGAAAATACAATTGTTGTATGTCATACATTTTTATACTAAAAAGGAAAGTACTCCAACATTTATGAATGTATTCGCCTGAAACTTCAAATATATAATAAATAAACGATTTTAATGGTTGGGGTGAGCTCGGAATATCGGCCTTATCAGTGTTTTAAAATTTCGTTGCAACCTTTTGAAACAATATGGACCATCGGGAAAATTTCGATAACTCCCGAGCTAATAGGAATATCGTCTAGAAGTTATCAATTCTATTTCAGAAATTTTCAATTGTTTTACGAAGGCTATTTTCTGAAATACAATTGATAATTTCTGAAATACAATTGATAAATTCTGAAATACAATTGATAATTTCTAAAATACAATGAAAGCCTGTTTAGATAGATTCTAAAAACACAATAATAAATACAAGAAAAAGGTCGATTTATAAATAATATTTACAATTGGTAAGTTCTGAAATACAATTGATAATTTCTGAAAAACAATTGATAATTTCAGAAATACAATTGATAAATTCTGAAATACAATTGATAACTTCTGAAATACAATTGATAGTTTCCGAAATACAATTGATAACTTCTGAAATATAATTGGAAATGGTGTAGGGAAAAAAATATGTGTTGACTTAAATTTTGTTAAGATTATTTCATATTCATTTGGATATCGGAGGTCTAGTCTTCACATAATAACTCCTAAAATTTACACATTTTCGTAAACAAAATATTAAACTTAAAATAAGCCGAATTTTTACAAGGGTTTACCGCCGTTAGATAGGTATTAAAAACTCCTTTCTTCGTATATCAACTCCTTTCCTCATATATCTTGAGAAAAAATAGCTAAAATATTAAAATAATGATTTTTTTCGCCGTTTTTTAACCTCTTTTGAACCGCTAAATCCCTGATATGGCCGATCATTTTGAACTTTTTGTATTAATTTATTGAATAAAAAGTGTTTTGTTGTAATAATTTCTCTTACTTAATTAGTTATGTGTTTTTTAATGGTTTAGGGGTATTTTGGCATTTTCCTTTAATAACTGTTTTTTTAAAAAATGTAACATACGACAAATCGTCACCTTATTATTGTTTTGCTCCATACGCCATTTTTGAAAAAATGAGTTAGGAATTGAATATATATAATATAAATATCCTCTTTCTTATTCCGAAGTCCGTTTTTTAAAACCTCTTTTCAAATTTGAGATATCCAGCATTTTCAAAGAAAAAACACACCATTTTGACGTTTTTTGGAAATTTGCGTTATAGAAAAGGCTCTAGATTATTTAAAAATAAACGGATCTTGCATATTTTTGGAATGAAGATTAATTATGTTGGTACTATTCTACGTACCAAATTTTAATACCGTAACTTCTAAAAATTTCAAGAAATGCCATATTTGCCATTTAGGTTGTGTGGGAGGTAGGCGTGTCCATTGACCTATCATCCCCATTTTTAATACCATGCAACCTGACTATATAAGTGTTCTAAATACCCAGTTTTATCGATCTAGCTCTTTTTGTTGCATTGTTATTTTGTTTGGCATTGAGAACTCATTTGCTCCATATCACACAAAAGTCCCAAATGTGTAAGCAAAATTTCATATGGAGCATAATACCATAAAATCTTATTTTCTTAAAAGCTTAAAATCTTTTGATCAATTGTATGTAGAAGTCTGAAAACTAGAAGCTTTGTTTACAATATATGTAGCAATAAATGGTAAACATTAAAACAAAATCCATCGATTACTTTTCTAGAAAATTTGTGGTAAACCTATTTTATCGTTTTTCTCGAAACCGAGTTGTTGGCGTATGGAGCAAAACAATAATAAGCTGACGAAATGTATTCTGAAGCAAAAACGCTAATAACGTCTTTGTAATTGTAATTACTGTAAATTTGACTTACGAATATGAAAATTTAATACTCAAACTATATTCAATCCAAAATTGGAGGGAATTCATTTAACCATTTTGAAGATATTTAATGTTAAACATTAAAAACCGTCTCCTGAAAAGTAAGGTTTTGCTACATACGACATTCGTATTTTGAGGTAGCGATATGGATCTGCTCTAATTGACTCCAAGATTGTTCACTATAAGCCTCATCTTGGAGAAATGAAACTTTTCTATTGTAAAAAGGTCTCAGAATCTGTGACTTTTTTAAGGCTTTTTTTTAAGGAAAACCCTTTTTCTGTATGAAAAATTTCTCAGTATCCCAAAAATTTTCTATAGGGAAAATGTGTCAGAACCTGAGAGTTTTTTCTATATAAAATATGTCTCAGAATCTAACACTTTTTCTATTCGAAAAATGTACCGGAAACTGCGACCTTTTATGTAGGAAAATGAGTATGAGACTTTTTATTAGTGTTTCCAATTCGGTTAATCGATTCCTCGATTAATGGCGTCTATTTCGGTTAATGTCGAAACAAATAATTTAAAACTCAATTAATTATTCGACCCGATTAATCGGTTAAAATTTTTCGATTAAACGGTTAATATTATTATCTCTATATTCTACTATAATTTGTTTGAAACACTTCCTCTTTTTTACAAACACTTCCGGAAAAAGTCAAAACTACAGAAAAAAATGTTCAGAAACCAGCAATTAACAGTTTAGCAAAATAAAAAATTTAATCATTTAAATCTCAGAAATATTTATTAAAGTTTTCAAACGCCAAATTGAAAATCCCAATTAAAATTCAGAAAATTCCAATTGAAATTCAGAAAAGCTAATTCAAATTCAGAAATCCCAATTGAAACTCAGAAATCCAAATGGAAATTCAGAAACTCCCAATTAAAATTTACGAAAGCTCAATCCAAATTCAGAAAAGCTTATTGAAATTTAAAAATCCTAAAGGTACCTACAGACGACGCAATATTATGTACAATATTCAATTCTATTGATGGTGTGTGGGTAATATTGACGATTGTACAATGGTCAATCTTACCCACACACGATCAATAAAATTGAATATTGTACGTAATATTGCGTCGTCTGTAGGTACCTTAATTGATATTCAGAAACTCCCAATTTCACAAAATTAAAATTTACAGAAGCCTACTGAAATTAAGAAATCTCAATTGAAATTTAGAAAAGCAAAATTGAAATTTAAAAATTCTAAATGATATTCAGAAAAGATAATTTAATTTCTGAAGGGCTAATAAAATTCAGAAATCTCAATTGATTTCCCAATTGAAATTTTGAAAAGTGAAATCAAATTATATAAATCAAAATTAATATTTAGAAGACACCAAATAAAATTCTGAAAAGCACAATTCAATTTCAAAAATCACAATTGAAGTTAGGAATACCAACTGAAATTTAAAAAAGCCAACTGAAATTCATAGTTTAGAAAATCAAAATTTAAATTTAAAAATTACAATTATAAATAAATTGAAATTTTGAAATTCCAATTAAAAAACGGAAATGGCCAATTGAAACTCAGAAATCCCGATTGAAATTTAGAAAATTCCAAATAGAATTTAGGAATTTTTAATTATATCTAAATTTCAATTAGTTGCGTTTTGGGTTTCCCCTTTAAAAACTGCACACAAAAAATTTTAAAGAAAAAAAAATTTTAATTAAAAATTTTAAAAAGTTCGATTTTGTTTTTAATAATTTTTTTAGTTGATATGATAGATTTCGATTATGTTTTTAATAATTTTTTTAATTGATATGATAAAATTTTTTAATAGATTTCGAAAATTTCCGTGAATTGAGAATAAATGCAATTTGCGATATTAAACTTTTAAAAATTTTAGTAATTAATACTATTACTATCGTGATAGGTGCAAATCAATTAAAATAGTAATTGAAACTCATTATAATTTTTTGTGTGTGTATAAGGACTGAAAATGAAGTTTTACTTAAAATACTTATATTTTTTGTTACATTACTTTTAAAAAATCGTTTAAAATTAATTTTTAATTCTTTTAGACGATTAATCGATTAATCGCCTCTTTTTCCGATTAATCGACCCGAATAACCGATCAATCAATTTTCGTAAATTTTCGAATAATGCCCTAACCGGTTAACCTGCAGGGTCGAATAATTGGAAACACTACTTTTTATGTACTCAGAATTTCTCCTATAGAAAAATTCTCGGCTTTTAACACTTTTTCTATACGCAAAATATGTTAAAATCTGAAATTCTATACGAAAATGTACAATTTACTTTAAAATCAAATAAAAAAATGTTTTTGCTATAAAAAACGTTTAGGCTCTTAAAAACAGCAGTATATATAGGCTCACTCAGAAAATGATGTAAGTTACTACATGTTAGTTGTTTGTATATTTTACAGTAGTTAGTTGTTTTCAACTACAAAGTCAGTTGTTTTTGTATGAAAAATATCAAACAACTACTTCTGTTAATTATTTTAAGTAGTTTTTTTGAATAACTAACAAAAAAGTACTGTGATGTAGTAACAGTTATTTTAAGTAGTTAATTTTTTTTTATCTATGAAAAATTTTCAGTTTTTTTCCAAAAAATAAAAATAAATTTTCGTTTTTTTTATTTTTCAAAACTTTTTTTTAAAAAAAAAAAAAAACTTTGAAAAAATTTGGTCTTCAAATTTTTTTTCTGAAAAATTTTTTGAAAAAAAAATATTTATTGATTATTTTATTTTTACTACATTTTAGATGTTTTGACTACAAATGTAAGTAGTTTTTACTACATAAGTCAGTTGCATTTTGTCAGTTAAAATAACTAACATTGTTAGTTGATTTAACTGAAAAAGTAGTTGACCCCAAAACAACTTACAAAGTAGTTATTTTAACTGACATTTTCAGTTGGTTTTACTAACATAATTTTTTGAGCGCTGATCATTCGTACTGATTTGATCAGTACATGTACTGATTTTTGATCACTTGTACTGATCAAAAAACCTTGTGCCGATTTGTACTGATCGTACTGAATTTTGAACATTTCAACATAAAAAATATTTTTTTTCGAAAATTCTACACAAAAACTTTAAGTTCAGTTAACAGAAGGCGAGTGATGCACACGAACGAAAATTTTTCATGTGTTTTTTTATTGTAACAACAAAATATATAAAATTTTCGTTCGTGTTTATCGTTCGCTTTCTGTAAACCGGCACTAATTTCCATAAAATAAGTTGCAGAGTAGTTTTTCTGGCGATAAGATAATTTATTATGGATTAATTCTTAAGAGATTAGAGCTTGTGAATCAAGAGGCTCCTAAACGAAAAATGTATTTGAGCATGCGATTATTTTGATCTTTAAAAAATAATTTGAAAAGGCACACAAAATCTTTGAGGTTTTCTATTATAACGAAAAGTTCACGGGATAATTGATTTTCTATATATTTAGAAACTTTACATAAAATTGCATAAATCCAGATTATTCTAAAATGTTCGATAAGGTAATGTCATCAGAGTTTATTGGAAAAAGCTCCCAGAACATTAGGGCTTTTTAAAAAACATGTACTTATTACCTGGAAGTTTTCTTAAAGGAAATGTGATAAAACTTAAGTAAAAAATCATCCGAATATGAGGGATTATCTTATTTTCAAAACCTCTGAGTTTTTGTTATATTTTCTGATACAATGAAATCAAATGAAGTTGTTTGAAGTCATGAAAATTTTCCGCAAAGTAACGATAACTGTTTATGACAGTTGTTTTTACTGTTTTACTGAAATACTAATTGAACCCAAGTTTGTTATTTAAGTCGAAATTTTACTGATTTGGGAGTTAATTTTAGAAAAAAAAACATAAAAACTTAGTACTCACGTACTCATTTGAGTTCAGAAAAAAATGGTCACCCTAAGTATATAGTGAAAATATTATCATGAAAAATGTAGGTCCTTATTTCTTATAAGTGGCTTTTCGGGGCCCCCGCAAGTTCGGGGCTTTGGGTACGTGTCCGTGTGCCCTAATGGCTAAAACGATAACATTTTGCAATTAAATGGGTGTTAAAGATTTGCTATTATTGTTTCTTTCTTTCAATATTTATAAGTTTTTGTTTTTTATACTTTTTATTACGATTTTATGCGTTTCAAAAATGTTCACGTGAAAAACAACTTATTTGGGTAAATCCATCTATAACCATCCAATAAAATGAGCATTTTGGACCTGACCCCTTTCAAACTTGATGAAACTTGATAAAAATATTGCATTCGAGTAGGAAAAGATCGACTCAAATTTTTGGATCAATGGACCAAATAGTTCGGGAGATACCAGGTATTGAAAAGTGAAAAAATCATAAATATCTTACTAAAGTAGTACCACGTTTTTGACCATATCTCTGTCAATCTTAATGATACAAATCTCAGTGATAACTCATTTTAAAGGTAATGGGGTCTACATTAAAATAAAATTTAGCAAGATTTTTTTTGTTGATGCTCAAAATTCATATTTAGCAAATCCGTGGTTTAAGATGAAATATCTCAAAAAAGGGTATTTTTAAACCTTTTAAAAAAATATATGTTAATCCTTTATTCCTTCTTTATACATACGTTCAAACCGCAGAGTGGTATCTCGCCTGGTTCTCGAGTTATGCAAAAAATTGTTACTCCACATAAGAAAAAATTTGTTATTTTCAGGGTTAAATTTAATTTTTTTTTTAAGTTGACGAGTTTGTGATGCTGTTCTTCCATTCTAGTAGGTTTTGGGATATAGATAACGAATACGATCTCAAAATTTCAAAATTTGCACTTATTCTAGAGTTATTTGCAAAAAAATCGCATTTCTTACTGTTGATGAGTTTGTGATGCCACACTTTGTTTCTAATAGATTTTGGGGTGAAGATAACGAATATGATCTCAAAATTTAAAAATATGCATTTGCTCTGGAAATGTTGGCAAATAAATCGTACTTTTGTAAATATAATTGCTACGTGATGCCGTACTTCGTAGATCACGAATATGATGGCGAAATTTTAAAATGAGCTCTGGTTCTTAAGTTTTCTGCAAAAAAATTGCCAATTTTTTTTTTTTGCAAATATTTTTAAAAACAGCTTATATTGCAATTTTAATAACACATTAGTCTTTTGCATCCAGAAATCTATTAAATTCGAAGTATAGCATCACAAACTTGTCAACTTTAAAATTTTTTTGTAAATTTAACCCTGAAAATAACAACTTTTTTTAAAGTGGCGAACCAATTTTTTGCATAACTCGAGAACCAGGCGAGATACCACTATACGGTTGGAACGTATGTATAAAGAAGGAATAAAGGATTAACATATATTTTTTTAAAAGGTTTAAAAATACCCTTTTTTGAGATATTTCATCTTAAACCACGGATTTGCTAAATATGACTTTTGAGCATCAACAAAAAAAATCTTGTTAAATTTTATTTTAATGTAGACCTCATTACCTTTAAAATGAGGTATCACTGAGATTTATATCATTAAAATTGACGGTGATATGGGCAAAAACGTGGGACTACTTTAGTAAGATATTTATGATTTTTTCACTTTTCAATACCTGGTATCTCCGGACCTATTTGGTCCAGCGGCCCAAAAATTGGAATTTTGGAATCGCAATAAAACATTTAAAAATAAACAACTTTTGACGATTATAAGAATGAAACGATTATAAAATTTTTCACGGCAATTTAAATTGTCTTGTATAATTAAAATGCGTGAAAACTTTTTTTTAACAATTTCCCTATAATTCCTCGTGTTGCCAAAATTTTTTTTTTTATCTTTAGTTTGACAGATTTTTTTTCCAGTAAAATTGATTTGTTATAATTGTTTCTTTCAATATTTATAAGTTTTTGTTTTTTTATACTTTTTATTACGATTTTATGCGTTTCAAAAATGTTCACGTGAAAAACAACTTATTTAGCTTTAAGCTAAGTACTCTGTTTTTTACGGTGAAAATTTCAATTAAATTTTAAACGCCTCAAATCACAATAAAACATTTAAAAATTAACAACTTTTGACAATTGTAAGAAAGAAACGATCATAACAAATCTGAAATGTCACTTTTTCACGACAATTTAAATTGTCTTGTATGATAGCAATGCGTGAAAACTTTTTTTTTTTAATTTCCCTTTAATTCCTTGCGTTGCCGAAATTTATTTTTGTTATATAGAGTTTGACAGATTTTTTCCCGTGAAATCGAACAGAGTACTATGCTTAAAGCATAGCAATCTGTTCGTTTCACAAGAAAAAAGTTTTTTTCGCATATTTTTATACAAGACAATTTAAATTTTGGTGAATTAGCGACAAGGGAAGTATTACAACCGTTATAAACCGATTTGCCTGAAACTTAAAATACATATAAAAGAGATTATTTTAAGGTTGGGGAGTCTCGGCTTATCGGCCATATCAATGTTTAAAAATTTCGTTGCCCCCTTATGAAACAATGTTGACCTTCTAACAGGAATATTGTCTAGAGAAAAAATACGTTTCGACTTAACTTTATTAAAACGGACGGACATACAATCAGGTTTATAATATTAATAGGGATAATACAGAATTTTTCACTACATAACAAGCTCTTTGTTTCCCACTCTTAAGCCGCATTCACAATGTTGGAGTACTCCAATCTGTGGAAAATTTTATACCTTTCCCTTTTGCACTTTCATATTTTTGAATTTGACTATCTTTTTTCAATTCACTCCAGAGTCAAACATGTTTTACTCTGGAGTTCCACTCTGGAGTTAATAGAGCCTATGTTAACTGTTAACAGAGAAAAAATACATCTCTGTAAAAGTACCATCACTAATAATGTCATAAAAAAATATAAAAATAAAACAAATATAAATAATTTGTTTGAAGTTTTGATAACAAAATATTTAAAAAGTTAAGTTTTTAATAAAACAGCTAAGTACGCAAATTTTAATTGCGTAATTTTATGAAATTGTGAAAAAGGTAAGTAAAATGACATAAGGAATCTGACAGAACTCCAATCTGCATTTTGTACAGTTAACATTTCAATCTGTGCCATGGATTGGAGTGACTCTGACATTGTGAACGTAGCTTTAAAATTTTGGAACTTGATAACAGAAGGTACGAAAACTGTTAGACGAGGAAAATACGATAATGTTAAATTAACATTGTTGGTTTGACAAATAATGATAACTTTTTATATCGAAAAAGCGCTTAATAAATTTTGAAAAAATGTATCAATTTATAATTATTATGGTAATATTATTTAAGAAATACCTTTAAAAGTGTTTAAAACAAATTGTCAGCAAATAAAAAGTCATTGGATTTCCCGATAATCCACAAAAAAAAACTTTTTTTACAGCTAGATGAAAAAAAACACTAGCTTTAGTCTGAAAATCGCCAAACTGCAACACTTTTTTTTTTTTTTTATATCGAACTTAAGGGATTTTTTTTGGTTCGATCAAACGTCCAGTTCGATGGCGGACTTAGCAAAGGGAATTTAAGAGAGGGTTTAACAGAAGAAGGGAGACTGCACATATCTTTAAGTATTGATAGTCTTTGATAAGACAGTTATATTTTTGTCAGTTAAATCTACTATATTTGTCAATTATTTTAACTTAAAATTTAGTTTAACTTAAAGTTTAGTTTAACTGTCATATTCAGTTGGTTTTACTTACATAATTGGTTAAGTGTCCTTAAAAAAATACATTTTTAAATAGTTCATTTTATCAATTTGTTTATTTAAAAATAACAATTAACTAAAACTAAATATACAACAAGTTTAGAACTTAATAAAATCACAAAAATTACACACATTCAAACAAGTTTTATATTTCATATTTTACACACAATAAATAGTATGAATAAATGCTTTTGTTTTGTATGATTTTTTATACAAAATTCTTAAAAAAAGATATTTTTACAACAACAATATTTTTCAATGTAGTAACAGTTTTTTTTTTAAATATGCCTCAACACTTAATTTTGATTTAAATATTTTTTTTCTAATTTATTAACTTTGTCTAATATATTTAACATAAGCTTACAAATATTTGTTATCAAATTTTATACTTATGGTTTAAATTTAAGAGCCGTTAACAAAAAAAAAAATAAAACTAACCAAATCCGCTCATTTCAATTCTTTTTTGTACAAAAAAAGGCATTAACCTCGAAATTCGCTAAGTTTGAATCGTTGGCCCCGCTAACTTAAGCATAGTACATACACAAAAAAAAATATATGAATTTTTTAAAATATATTTTATTCAATTCTTTTATGTTGTCTGTATTTTTCTAGATTTTGTTTTAACAAATTTTAAATACATCAATGTCAGTCATGAGCACGAAGTCAAATTTATTGCCTGATTTTGTCCTTTCCTTGAAACGGATGAATGACATCCTTAAAAAAACGGGGCACTCTAAAATGTTTGTGTTAATAAAATATTTACACTGTATCTCGATTACTTTTAAAAGTAATTTGAAAATGACCAAAATTTCATTTGAAATCGTTATAAATTCGAAATATCAGGTCTGTTTGTTTACCCAAATTTCTTACTATTTTTACTACAACTGGAAAGTTTTATTTACTTTTTGCATTGAAATTTTTCAGCTGTAGTAAAAGTAGTAAAAATGAGTAGATTGTAATAAGGTAAACGAACAGGCATATCATGTAAAATTCAAAAATTATCAATTGAGATTTGAAAAGTTTAATTAATATTTGAAAAATGTTAAATTAGACACATAAAAAAATCAATTGAAATTTAAAGAATATCATAAAATTAAAATTTTAACTTTGTTTGAATCTTAATTGATCTATTTGGACCTTTTAAATTTTATAATTTAAAATGGAAACTTCAAATGATTTCTTGGAGCGGGTAACTAATTGAAAGCTAATCAATCATTAATACTAATTATTATTTAATTTCATACAAATTTGACGTTTGTAAACATTGATTATACATATTGTGATAAGTTACCAGCCCTTAGATTTTTAAAACATATCTCTAAATCTCTAACAACAATATTTCCAATTTAATTTCAGAAAATACAAATTATATTTTAAAAACTTCCCATCATATTTCAGAAATTATATTTCAAAAATTTACAATTAATTTCATAATGTTCTAATTATATTTTAAAGATTTCCATTTATAATTAAGAAATAGTAAATGTTTTTCTACTATTTCTAAATATTTTTTTAAGAATTTCCATTTATAATTAAAAAAATTCCAATTATATTTCCAAAATTTCTAAATATTGTTCAAACATTTTCAAATATATTTAATAAATTTCCATTCATTATTCAAAAATTTATATTTTTAAATTTCCTTTTATATTTCAAAAATTTCCATATACATACATATATTTCACAAATTAAAAAATTCCATTGTATTTTAAAATTTACAATTGTATTTCAAAATTTTCAAAAAATACCTAGCGGACATTTTTAAGACTTGAAAAGTCCTACTAAGGGTAGTTCGGAAAAACGATGAGTAATGGAGTAATGTAAAATGATTCGCATTTTCTTACTTCTTAAATGTATGTTTAAATAGCTGATTTTAATCTGACACACTTACTTACAATGACAATCGAAGAGTGCTGGCGAAGGAAAGATGGCTTCTTCCGAAAGCTGTCGACATCACCACTGTGTTGTCAAATTAATTTTTTTCAGATTTTCTCATTGGACTTAAAACGAAATAAATAAAAAATTCAGTTATTCCACTTGTGTTTAAAAATTTTATATGCATATCCACATGTGGATAATTTTGACATAGAAATAGACAGGGTATTCACTTCAGAAATTTTTTACCCTTGCAACAGTGCAATATTCCACCTTTTTTTTTAAATGTTTAATAATTTATTTTTATTTTTCTATTACCTTTTATATGATGCGTCGTTGCAAGAAAAGATTCACAATTTTTTTTAATAGTAATACAATTGCTTCTATTCACAAAGAAACAAGCAAATAAAGTTGCAATTTTGACATTGCACAATTTTGCAAGACTAAAATTTCTGACTTGAATTCCATTAGAAATTTCTGAAAAGCATTTAAAAATTTTTGAAATACAAATAAAAATTTTTATAACATAAACGTAACTTTTTGAAAAGTATTTAGAAAATTTTCAATGTAAGTGAAAAGTTTAGAAATAAAATTGGAAATTTCTAAAATGTATTTTTTTAAAAGCATTTAGAAAATTTTAAATCACAAATAAAAACTATAGGACATTTCTGATATATAAATGGAAATTTATATAATTTTAATTGGAAAGTTTTTGAATTATAAAGAAATTTATGAAAGATAACACTACCAAATATCAAAAATGCGACTGGGACGTGACCTTATACACTTGATTATAATAGTTTTGCTGGTCAAAATAATCCGGTCTCCAAACTTTTCTATCACATCGGGTTTTTGAAAAAAATTGATGTTAAAGTTTAAAAAAATCGACGTTATGGGCATTTTGGGAAACTCATATGTGATGGCGACATTAAAATTAGTCGATGGTAAAGCTTAAACATTACCCTTTAAGATGCAGAACCATAGAGAAAATAAAGTAAAGAGATTGTAATTGATTCAACTATCTTTTTTTTTCTCTCACGCGAAGTCTGGGATCAAGAAAATTTTTTTTTTTTTTTTTAAGTCATGAAATTTGTACTTTATTTGCATTTTTAATAATTTTTTGTGAATTATATTGAATCATTAACATTTTAAGAACGTAAATTTCATAAATTTATTTTGTTTAAAACCATATAAAAGTGAGCTTTTTTAAAGAAAAAAGCCAAAAAGCCTTTTTTTCAATTCCTCTTTCAACCTTCATTCTATTTATCCCAGGCAGTTAATGTTTGAGTGTTTGAGGTGCATGCCTACCCTCTGGTAGAACTCATTTGGTCAGTCGCATTAACCCTTTGGGCACCAATTGTCTTTTAATGATGTCTTATTCCACAGAATCGAAAAAAAACGTTTGTGGGGGAAAATACGTTATTAAAAGACAATTGGTGCTCCAACAGTTAAAGCGACTGAATGAGTTCAACATCCTTAAGAGCAATGCTTAAGCTTTACTCTCGACTTATTTTCAAGTCACTATCACGTCATGTTCATCTGCTATGAGTTGTCAAAAATGCTCAAAATAACGATTTTTCTGAAATTTGACATCAATTTTCTCAAAAACCTGATGTGATGGAAAAGTTTGGAGACCAGATTTGTGATCACTTGAACGATTGCAATTAACTGTATGTGATCGCGTCCTAGTCGCATCAAGTTATTTTCAAAATGTACAGTTGTGTAATTAAACAAATCTTTGAATTATATTTAGAAATTTGTGAAATATAATTTGACATTTTTGAATTATAAGTGGAAATTTCTGACAGACAATTGGATATTTTTGAAATATAATTTGTAGAATAACAAACTTCTGAAAATGGTGAATTAACATGATAAGGCAACAATTAATTAATGATGACTACATTATAGCATTTTAAATTTTATTTATATACATATTTTAAAATTATATACTGTGAGCGTCAAAATAAAGTGTACAGGTCTTAAGTAGATGTAATTCGTTAATGACATAGTTGACAATAAAAATTCTTATTATCAATCGATATAGGAAATTTTCTAAGCTTTAATTTAAGCTTATAGCGTCCAGATAGTGCAAATATTAAATGAGATACGAGGGTCCCGCTGGAAAATTAAATTTTTTGTAGAAAAATTTAAAAAAATACTAAGTTGATTTTTTTAAGTTCAAACATTAAAAATTTAAAAAATAGTCCAATAGTTTAAATGCATGCATTGTTATCAACTCATGCATTGTTATCACTGCAGTTATCAACTCATTTTTTTAAAGACCCAAACAAAAATCAGAACTTTTAAATGCAGTAAAAAAGATGCATTTTTTTACCTTAAACTTTTTAGATCACCAATTTTTTGTAAACAAAAAAATTGATAACTGAATTTCAACTATTGTACTATTTTTAAATTTTTAATGTTTGAACACAAAAAAACAACTTAGAAATATTTTTTAAAAATTTTCTAAAAAACGTCTAAATATAATTTAATTTTCAAGCGCGACCCTCGAATCTCATTTAATATTTGCTCAAAGTTTTTATTTGTTTTTATTTTATCAAATTTGTCATTAACGGATTACTACTACTTTAGACCAGTACACTTTCTTTAATCACGGGGTAACTGCGTAACTCATTTTTTTAAGTATCAATACTCTGGCGATACAGCCTATTAATTACATAATGTAAGAGAGAGTTGAAATACTTAAATGAAAACAGTCGATATATTTCATTAATTTTTTTTTTTAAAGTTTCCTTAACTTTATTTTTTAAAAAAAAATTCAATTAGAAATTCGGATGATACAATAACCCCATAAATACAATTAAAAAAAATTAAATTTGAAAATTCTAAAAAAAAATTAGCTTAAACAAAATTAAAAATGACGTAGAATAGGTGTAGATATATACAGATCAAATGTTCTAACACAACAAAAAGAAAAAACTGCAAATAAAGAAAGCTTATTTACAAACCAAGGCTAAGTTTATTTTTAATTTCTTTGTTCTCATTAGGACCTTTTGTTCTTAATCAGACCTTATAAAAAGACTCCTTGCATTACACGCACATATGTTAGTTTGTACTTTTATTTTTACACACAAACCAGTCAGAATAGTCAATCGTTGGTTGTTAGGTCAAAATATGTCGTTATATATAATATTAATAGATTATCCATAAAATTTAAACTAAATTATAGTAACTATAAACAGAAAGGACATTAGTAGCAGTCATTGTTTTTACATGTTCGTTCAATTGTTCTTTTGTTTTTACATGTTTAATTTTTCTTTTGTGTTTGCCATTTTTTTCTTCAATAAATAATTAGCTTCGAGAATTATCATATCTACCTTTGGCTGAATGTTGTGAGGTTAGTTAGTGGTGGTATTGTTGTTTCTCTGGAACTTCAGTTCAAAATACGTTGGCATAAATTATGTTTTATGTTTGTTCATTAAATCTTTAAGATTTTCATATGCTGTATTCATAATACCCCAACTCATAAATGAACGCGCTGTATTAAAACCACACCCTCGATAAAAGTAAACTATACTACTGCCCCTTTCACGATATATTTTTAAACATGTCTTCCACATACTCTCGGTTGGATGGCCCATATCACTTTGCATAGCTACTTTAATGACATTCAGTGGATAGAAAAGTGTGCTAATGCTGGCTCCGATAACAGCTCCAGCTATAAATTCTTGTGCTGCCCTTGTGGACACTGATTTCTGGAAATAATAATAAAAGATATTAAACTAGTATATTCATTTACTTTACAAAAACAAATATATATATATTTGAGTTCGTTTGGTGACTATGTCACTTCGTCTGTTTATCGGGTATAATAATTTTTTTAAGGATTCAGGGGAGCTAACAGGAATGCCGGTATTTTTTTGAAAACATTTTCGCTCCTTGGGGTGGTTCAACGTTTTTTCTAAGAAAATTGGTACAAAATGCACCTTCTTATAACAACCCATTAAAAAGTTATAAGGCTTCAAAGTTTTTTTATAATGACAAAATTATAAAACACTGAAGCACATTTGAAACATTTTTTTAATGGGTTAGCAGTCTGGACACCCGCTTTCGATTGAGAAAATTGAGGTCACAGTTCACAAAAAACGCATTTATGTGCATTATTGAGAGCATTTTTTGTAATATTTTTGGATGATGTTCTAAGATCGTACCATTTGTTTTCGATTACCATTTCGATGCTGATTCTGAATATGATTTTTAAATTTTTCTATCATGTAATTTTTTGAAAATTGAGGACAATGTTCTCAAAAAACGTGTTTTTGGCCATTTTTGAGAGCTTATAACTTTTTAACGGATTGTGATAGAATTATTTAAAAAAATAATTAAAAAATAAAATGGAACAATCTTATATTTTCGCCCTCTGTGGTGGGTTTTTGGAACTTTTTTTAAGAGTTCAAGAAACAGCTATTGTATTATTTTTTGCTGTAGAATCGACTGGCGAAATCAGATTTGCGATATATTCAGCAGTTTTTCTTCTGCAAAAAAATTAGCTCAAAATCCGCGTTTTCAAATGCGTTAAACCACCTAAAGTAGCAAAAAATAAAGACATTCTTTTTAGCTCCCCTAAAGCCTTCAAAAAAATGATGATACCCGCAAATCAAATTTTCAAAATTTACTCTAATATATATATTCCAATTACAATAGTTTATAACGAAGTGCGCACTAACCGCGACTATTTTTTTTGGATGTAATATGGACCGCTAAACTCAAAAATTTCATAGAAAAAAATTTTTCACGGATACATTCCCAGGCAGAAACTGGCAACCGTTCCAAAGAAAAAGCCTCGGCAAAGCACTTTATTTTTTGTGTAGAAGGTAGTATGAATTCGAAAAAGTGCTTTCTAAGCGCTTTGCCAATGTTTTTCTATTTAAATCCGTTCAAAGTATAAACTTTTTATTAAAATGTAATAATTTTCATAACAATTGGAATATTTTTTATTTCACTGCAGGATAAGTGACCGGTCCTTGATAGTTCTCGTGATATCCCAACCAGAAATTGATGATGGTACAAAAAATAAAGCGCTTTAAAAGTACTGTTTTCCAAACGCTTTGAAGACGCTTCGTTTTACCAACTCAAAAGTGCTTTTACAGCACCTTTTTAGAAATTAAAAAATGTTTTATATCTTCTGCCAATAAAGTTGGGGACATAATAATTGTATCATTCCATTTAGAAGAATGAAGCACACATCGTCTCTCAAGTCCTCTTGTATTAACTTAATTATTTTTTAGTCTGTTGTAAAAAAATATATCAAAAATTTAAATTAAAAAGTCTACAAATTTAAATATAATCACCATAAAACGTCTTTAAACCAAGGATGGGTACCAATTCGATAAAAGTATTGGTATTGGTATTGGTTTTTAAAATTATATTAGTATTGGTATAGGTATTGGTTTTCATTTTTTGTTGAATTGGTATAGGTTTCGGTATTGGTTTTGAATTATTTAGGTATTGGGTATTGGTATTGGTTTTAGCCTCGAATCGGTATCGGTTTTTAATAAGTATTGGTATTTATCTTATATCGGTTTTGGAATTTGTATGCAAAAGGTTTTGTCGTTAATATTAATTAATTTAACGTAAGTCGTCCTTCTGTCTGCCCCACAGTGCACACTGGGGTGAAATGGTAGGTTTTTTGGCCAAAAGTCTCTACAGGTCGTAAATGTTAACCGATTTTTTTGAAATTCAGAATATAAGCCTTTATTAAGGTAATAAATAAGTGCCTTGAAAGTTTTTGAAATCGGACCTACAAGGAAACTATTTCAGGGTGGACACTTCATTTTTAATAAAATGAAGAGAAACTTGTCTTTTGTTTATGTATTTGAATTAGAGATGGTCTGTGGTCCCGTAATTTGCGTGACTCAAAAAACCACGTGATTCAGGCGTGAGCGATTTTTATTTAAATCACGTGATTATAGAGTGATTTTCATTTAAATTAAGTACTATATTAGGGTAATTAATAAGTGACTTGAAACTTTTTGAAATCGGACCTACAAGGAAACTATTTCAGGGTGGACACTTCATTTTTAACAAAATTTACAGATGTTATAGATGAATCAAATGAAGAGACACTTGCCTTTTGTTTAAGTATTTGAATTGGAGATGGTCTCTGGTCCCGTGATTCACGCGTGAGCGTGAGTGATTTTCATTTAAGTAAAGTGAATTTATTAAGGTAATAAAAAAGTGCCTTGAAACTTTTTGGATTCAGACCTACAAGGAAACTTTTTCAAGGGTGGACACTTCATTTTAAATTAAATTTACAGATGTTATAGATTAAACAAATGAAAAGACACTTGACTATTGTTTATGTATTTGAATTGGAGATGGTCGCTGGTCCCGTGATTTGCGTGACTCAAAAAAGTGATTTTCATTTAAATCACGCGATTGTGAGTTGAACAATTCTGATTGTCTAGAGCAGAGCTTCTCACAAACTTTTGCATCGCGACCCCTTTTCAATATTTTAAATTTCTTGCGACCCCCCAACAAGTGAGAAAATTAAAGTCGGTAAAGACTGACCATATTATGCTCTACAACAAGTTTTCCCAAAAATTGGTCTCAAATCCAAATATGGACTGATTAGATCCCTTGGGAATACAAAGGAACTGTTCCGGTTTTAAGAGTAGTTTTTGCCAAATTTAAAGGGAACGTTTATATGGGGGCTAGATCCTAGTATGGGCCAATTTTTTTCAACACAGTTTTTTAACATTTTAGCTGTTTTAAAAGTCCCCAATTGAGCAATGATGCTGATAGCATGTAGTCCTGACAATAATATCCTGAAGTAGTCAGATTTAAAAACTGTGCTTTTTAAACATTGCCCTAACGAGCTATGAAGCTGAAAATGGCCAAGTTAATAGTATTGAAGATGGAGCATATTCTAAAGTTGTCGGATTTAAAGTTCTTAAACTTTGGATTATATGAATTACACTGTGTGACAGCGAAAAAAAAACTGGGATGCGATACTTTTTTTCTAGTAGGTGTTGTCGAGTACAATAAGATCCTGTACTTGAAATTTGCGAAACACCTCCAAAATCTTGAGTTACGGGTAAAAAACCGGTTTTTCGAACTTTTTACACTTATAAGCCAGTAACTTTGTTGAAAACCAACCGATTTTAAATTAATCGACGGTTTTAGAAGAAGAAAGTGAGACCTTCCGAAGATCTGAATATAATATTTAAGTAATATTGAGACAACTATGCGTATTTCTCCAGCAAACTCAACTTTTTTTAAAAATGTCGTAGAATCGATCACAGGTCGTAGAATCGATCACAGGTCAAAAATATATACTTTATGGGACCCTAGATCGATATATCGATGTGTTTCACACAGAATGACAAAGTAAGTATACCTCGTATATTATGGTTGGATGGTAAAAAAACATTGTGCAGTAGGGTGGGTCAAATTTTTTCGACCCAAAGGCTCATCGTGATTCTTATTCTATGGGTCATTCTGAGCAAATTTGCCAAAGAAACCATAGCTCTAAAGTTAATTTCGAGCCCCCGGATTTTTCAAAATAGGTATTTTTTCTACACATGTTCAGGAATAGAGGCAAAAAATTATATTTCCTTTTAATCAAATGTGTATGTGGGGGTTTTTTGGGTCGCGGAATTCATTTTTGACATTCATTTTTATTTTTGAGTGCCGCTAGAGGGCGCTTTCGTAAATTTTTTTGGGAAAATATACGATATTGTTGTGGAAATAGACGAATTTTTGACTTTGTAGAGAATATATTTAAAATACATACTCGAATTATAAATTGTTAAATCATATTCCATACATTTTGTTCCTTTTTCTAGCTTTTCTAAAAATAAAATCGATAGATTTCCAGCTAAGACCTAAATCACATTTTTAACAGCTTTTGAAGGAATAAAACCTTAAAAATCTAGCTGGAAAGTCTTATATTAATATTTATAAATTAATTAATTAATATTTAATTTTAAACATGGATCCATTGCCGTCAACAATCCAAGCCGCACCAACATCAATAAGTACCGAAAGTAGTTTGAAACATATGCTTTCTCACGATGTTCCTGCTTTTGGTACACAGAAATCAACAAAAACGCGTTCAATCAATTTTTTGATTGAAATTCCTTCAATCAAAAAAATTGTTATACCAATCATCAAATTGTATTTTTGTTATACCAATCATCAAATCAAATTTTTGAATTAATTTATTCAAATAAATTAAAGCGAAAAAAAATCTGGTATGTTGAAAATTTGTAATTCGACAGTTAAAGAAAATAACAAAAATGTTAATCAAAACATTGATTGATTCATTTACATTTTGTTGATCAATAAATTGAATTGAACATGTTTAGCCAATAATTTGTTGTGTGTATGTTATCTGATTTGACTGGTCTCAATCTGCCAACTAAACAGGATCTTTTAAAGGCTCCCATACATTTTAAACAAATTGGATGACTTGTTGGATGACCAATGTAATTTTTCTCGTGTATGGGGCTGTCGGATGGTCGGATGAAAAAACAAAAAGTTTTGATTTTTCGATGGTCGGATGAAAAGTTGGATGACATGTCGGATGGTGTATTGACTTGTCATCAGACCGTTGTACGAGCAGAGACGTTTTAATTCATTATTTGTTATTGTTTTTCACAATATGATGTTTTTGTATAAAACAATGATATTAAAAAGTGAATTTTAACCTAAATATATTAAAAAAACATAAAAAAAAATTAAAAATAAAAAAATATTCATGTTACTCCTTTAAGAATTTAAAAAAAATGAGCGGTCATCCAACATGTGTATAAATTTGTCGGATAAGTGTATTTTGAAAATATTTTTTGGTCAACGAACAAGTCATCCAACATGTATTTTGTCTCTGGGCGGCTTTAGATGCTATTTTTTCTTGGCCGAATGTGCTAAAATGCAAAGTAAAATGTTTTCATATAAGATATTTACTCCTCAAGTGACAGACAAATTGATTGAAATGTGGAGCAAACTTAATATTGGAATTATATGCAAACGAGATATTGTTAGAAAATTGAGTAGCTTGCTTGACAAATACTACACTGAAGATAAATGCAAAACAAAAGGCTCCAGTCTCACATCTTTCCTACGATCCATAAAAGAATTATTTTACATTGGGAAATGTAAATGTAAACGTTTTATTGGCAATGTTGTTCAAAGATGAAAAAAAATTACGCGACTTACAATTAGCTCTAAAAAAAATTACACTACCGTAACCATGTAGAAGATCCAATGCTAGTAAGAGTTTATAAAAAACCTATTATAAACTTCAATTGCACAGATTTTACGAATTTGTCTTAAATTCGATATAGGTCGTGAATGAATAACTCACCCCCCCACCCCCCTCCATAATTTTTAACGCTTATGAGAAAGTCAAATATTCGTCAATTTCCACAAAAAATTTCGTAAATTTACCAAAAAATAACGATAAAATTAAAAAATGTACGAAAGCGCCCTCTGGTGGTACTCAAAAATGAAAATAGATGTCAAAAATGGATTCCTCGATCCAAAAACCCCCACATACACATTTGGCTAGAGGAAATAGCATTTTTTACCTCTATTCTTGAGTATTTGAAAAAAAAAAAAACCTATTTTGAAAAATCCGGGGGCTCGAAAATCGTTTTAGAGCTATGGTTTCTTTGACAAAGTATCTTCAAATGACACGTAGAACAAGAATCTCGATGAGCCCCTTTACATTTTTTCGGCCCCCTACAATTTGACCCACCCTATTGTGCAGGCATTTATCACAAAATTTTGTTTTTATTAAAAGTTTAATAACTCAGTCAATTTTTAGCCGATTTTAAAAACCAAGGTTGTAATTTACTCTCAAATAAATATACTTTATTATTAAATGCGTAAATGGTACGGTTCCTAAACAAAAAAATATGATAAAACATCTTCAAACTTAAAAAATAATGATTTTTGTTTGAAAAATTGAGTTTGCTGGACAAATACGCACAGTTGTTTTAATATTACTTAAATTTCATGTTTACAACTTCGAAAGATATTAGTTTATTCTTTCTAAAACCGTCGAGAAATTCAAAATCGGTTAATATTCAACAAAGTTACTGGCTTATAAGTGTAAAAAGTTCGAAAAACCGGTTTTTTACCCGTAACTCAAGATTTTGGAGGTGTTTCGCAAATTTCAAGGACAGAACCTTGTTGTACTCAACAGCACCTACTAGAAAATAAATATCGCATCCCAGGTTTTTCTGTTTCATTCATTTTTGTAACACTGTGTTATGGTAAAATTGTGATTTTGGCATGCATATAAGTAGTACATAACATCAGATCCACACGGACATGGATTATTTGGTGTAAGGAACGCAATAAGGGGGTAAATTAAATTATATCTTTTCCAGACTTTTTTGAAGCCCACTGATAAGTTAAAAATAGACATACATTTGCAGATCCTAATGTATTTTTGTAATCCAAAAAAAATATGCTTTGCTTGTATATTTTATTTTAATCATTTTAGCATGATATTTACTAAACTTTGCGCGACTCCCTAGAAATGCTTCCGTGGCCCCCTAGGGGGTCGCGAACCACTGTTTGAGAACCATTGGTCTAGAGAGTGAGTCGAATTTTTGCGTGAGGGATGTTTTTTTTTTAAACCCCTTAAAAAAAATATTTTTTAGCAGTATTTGCATTCAGAATTAAGTCAAACTTTAAAATAAATAGTACATGCTTAACCCATTTTGGACAAAGATTCATTTTTTTTTTTGAAAAAGGTACCTTTTTAGTAAAATTAGCACCGGCTGATCTCAAAACAATGTAAAAAATTTTAATGTTCCGTTATTCCAATAAAGCCTGTATTTCAACTTTTTATGCAATTTTAATATTTGGATTTATTTGCTATTTTATTAATTTATTTCGTTGTTTTCAAAATAAATAGTTTCAAAATGTTTCAATTAGTGGAATTTGATAATAAATTAAATCTAAAAAAAAAATTATATTAATTAATAAAAAAATTAAAAGTCTAAACTAAAAAATGCAAATTTTTAATTTTTGCTTGAAACAATTTCTGTGCTGATGCACATTGCATTTAATGCACATATAAATTCCGGTGGTCAAGGGGAGATATTTTTAATTGCAGAAAGATGAGACTTAACATTTGTAACAAAATATACCTGAACTTCATCCTTTTCATACATAAATATTTTTTTGAAAAAGGTGATCGAAATGGGTTATCATGCAGGGGGCCCCTTTTTCGATTTTAGATCTTTTGCAAATTGCGATTACACGGATCAATTTTTTTCTTATATGAGGTTCACACTTACGACCTTAAACAAGTTCTTTAACAAAACACCAGTAACAGGATAAAAACGTAATGGATACAGAAAAAATAACTTTTTAAACACGTAGACCTTAAACTCTCAAAAATAGCAAGTGTGAACTGTACATTATGCGTTCTTAAATTCTTATATAAAATGACTGTGCCTCTAATAAAGTAATAAAAAAATTTTCTGGATTCTGGTGTTGTGACATAAAATTTTGTAACGTCTGCTTGATTAAAATTTTGGAATTTCCAAAAAAGGACATAAGTATTTTTTTTACAACGCAAAGAAGAGTGCAGTGAAATTCAATGTACATAAATATGTCAAATATTAACAATGTTTGCAAAAAAAAAAAAATCATCACAGAAAAGGTCTAAATTTCTTAAGATCTACTTTTATTAGGGGTCATAAAAACCGTGACAAAAATTATTTCTTTTATGTTTTTATGGCTTTTAAAATTCAAGTAGCTAACTCCTTTTTGTTATGTGACATTGCATGAAAACGATTACTGATCGATGTAACATCTTTTGCAATTCGTTAGTCAGGTAAAACCTAATATTGTGATGGAAAGAAAATGTTTGACGTCACAATTAAAACAAACGAAAATAAGAATACAAAAAACCGAAACAAAACCGATACTAAAGTAGAAAAACATGAATTGGTATTGGTTTTTTATTGGTATTGGTTTTGAAGAATAAAAGTATTGGTTTTTAATTGGTATTGGTAGTGGGGAATCGGTATTGGTTTTTTATCGGTATTGGTATCGCACAAATAAAGGTATTGGTTTTTAATTGGTATTGGTTTTCAATTTGAATTGGTATTAACGGGTATTGGTATCGAAAAGGTATTGGTACCCATCATTGCTTTAAACCGCTTTATTTTTAGTCCTCCGAATGCTTTCAGAGCGCTTTGAAAAACTATCATATGAGCGTTTAACGACGTTATCATTCGGACGTTTTTAAAGAACTCTAAAAACAAAAACCATGACGTTCTGGAAACGCTTGTACCACCATTTAGAGTACTTTTAAAACGCTTTGATGATTGTATTTTTCTGCCTGGGATGTCACTTATACACAATGACCTACATATTACAAACTTGACACCTTTTATATAAAAACACCTGTTTCTTTCGTGAGGAAGTGTCTTAAACTCCGGATACATCACCCTTAAACTCCGGATACATACCCGTTTCGGTTCAATACACCACTTTTTTCGGGAATTTTCCAAATTTTTTCCTAAAAGCATTTTAATAAATTTTTATTCCACAACGCAAAGAAAACTGCAAACAATTTGTTTCCGGGACATACCCGTTTCGGTCCAATACACCACTTTTTTTCGGGAATTTTCCAAATTTTTTCCTAAAAGCATTTTAATAAATTTTTATTCCAAAACGCAAAGAAAACTGCAAACAATTTTTTTCCGGGACTTAGAAAATTGTTCAAAGTTTGTTCAAAATTTTTTTATCCTTATAAATGAGTCAATATTTTTTTTTTATCCTAATTTAATAAATTTCTTTATTCAAATAAACACCAAAAAAAGTTATGTCTTATGGACTTATGTATACAATTTAGATACGTCCCATTTTTTTGTTCTAAAAGTGCTATAATAGTACCATATTTTTTTGTTATTAAAGCGCTTTCAAAGCGCTTTAAAATAGCAACGGCATACCGTTTACCGTGGTTATCATTTTGGACGCTGGGAGAGTTCTAAACTGTGGTGCTTTCCCAGCACACAAGCGACCATAAAAGGTACTTTGCCAGCGCTCTCCCGTTTGTATTTTTCTGCCTGGGTTTTTTTAATAAATTTTTTTATCGTTTTTGAGGTATTTTCACTATTTTCCTTATATCTTGAGTTACGTATATCCGATCTCGCGATAAAAACCAAAAGCTAATCATATTTTCAACAAACCCTACACACATTATTTTCCCACCATTTCATTAGTTTACGCGCCATAGACAATCATCTTATAAAAATACGTTTTTTGATTTAAAAACTCATTATCAATTTTTTAATAGAAATCGTTGCAAATTAACAATCAAATTTGAGCCTTCACAAGGATAACAAAGTGGGTTTCATAAAAATATATGGACAAAGTTATAAAGAATTTTTTTTGAAACTACAAATGAAATTTCCCTTGTATTTTTTGTGTGTTTTTTATATAATCACCCAGGCAGAAATGACGACTCTTCTAAAAATACAATACCATTATAACATTGGAAATTAGTGGCTGCGGTCAGTACCGTAGTACCGGGAATACCGGTATTCCCGGTTCTCGGTATTACCGGGAACTGGTACCGGTTTCCCGGTTCTTGAATTATTCCCGGTATTCCCGGGAATACCGGTATTCCCGGTTCCGGTTCTTACGGTATTCCCGGGACTACCGGTATGCATATTTTGTAAAATTTTGTTTAATTAAAATTTTTTTTTCGCTTTTACCAAAAAACATACAAAACATGTGAAAAACACCATTTTCATTTTTTTATGAACTTAAGAAAAAATTAGTTACATGATTTTTAAATAATTTTTTAAGCACAACTAATGGCGTTTTCTTTTCTGGAAAAAAATGTTGCACTTTCTTCACTTTTTTTTCTTTAATGACTCTTTGTGCACAGTTATGTTCAGTAAATATAGACGTATTTGGTACCAAAAGAAATGTATTTATAAGGACTATAAAATGCTATATCAAGCATTTGAAAACAATACTCAGTTTTTGAGCTGATCCGACAAATGTAAAAATTTATGGGTTTTTGAAATTTTTTTCAATAAAATAAGCGTGTTTCGACATTTTATTATCAACAGTTAGATAGAACTCGAAAATACCTTTCCTTTGGTATCAAATATGTCTATACTTACTGTTTATTACTGTCCACAAGGAGTCATTAAAGAAAAAAAGTGCAGAAAGTGCAACATTTTTTTCCAGAAAAGAAAACGCCATAAATATTTCTGAAAAACTAATTAAATGGTGTAATTTAAATATTTTATGGCATAGTATTTTTTTGTTTTTTGAGAACCGGTACCAGGATCAGAACCGGGAATACCGGTATTCCCGGGAATATATCTAGAACCGGTAAGAATTAAAAAAAATATTTTGTTTTTATTTTTACATACTGTATTTCTAATATACAACACTCCAAAATAGCGGAAAAAATATGTCGAAATAACGTTATCAGTGTTGTCTTTGAACACCATCCTAAGGCCATAAACTTATTATAACAATGTAATTATAATCCAGTAAATTTGATTTTTTGGTGTTGTGACGACGTCGGAAACAAAAGTCAGGCGATTGTTTTTTGGCGTTATCATTTCAATGTTATAGTAACACCATACATTTTGTAAATAGGATCTCATTTTGGTGTTGGAATGCCCTCCGGCAACTCTATTCTGACGTTATTCCGATTGCATTTTTCTGCCTGGGCAGTCATAACTTCGCTGATTACCCATAGATTTTCATCAAACCCACTTTGTTAATGCTCAGGCTTATAAAAGAAACCTTAAAAAAACATTTGTTACGATTTCTATTTTTGCCGACTATCCAAATTTTGATTTCCATTTTAAATAACGCATTTTTGTCATATGAATGCTAATTTCACATAATCTAATGAGCTGATTGGAAAATAATGTTTGTACGATTTGTTGCAAATATGATTTTGTTTACCATGATTTTTATTGCAAGTAGATCGTATACAACGCGAGAAAAATAGTCAAAAACCTCCAAAAAAGCAAAAATTGTTTATTATTATTTATTTGTTTAATCTTTTTAATAAATTCTAAGACTAAAAAGTTTAAGAAGCACTAGCTGCCACGGCTATCAGCTCGAAAAAAGTTATATGTACAAGTATTTACAAAGTTATATTTACATTGAATTTTATATTTTAAATTCTTAGTTTAGTTTGTTTTATGTAGAAATAGATAATGTTAGTTATGGAGGGATCTTGTAGGTTGATAGCTGGTTCATTACTAAATTGTGTTTTTCTTAGGCTACTTAATTTGTAAACTAGTGTTGTTATCGCGTTTGGTGCGTTAGCTGTTTTGACAGCCGCGAAAAAGTAATAGTAGTATAATTTTTGTTCATATATTTTTATATATTTTCGAATAATAAATCTAAAAAATGTTAAAACGTAAAGTGTACTATATTTATTGACTTACTCTTTGAGGTAAATGTGCGCAAGCCTCTTCGCGTAAAATGAAGAATAGGGCATTAGATGGACCATTTCTCCAAAGTACAGGGACAATGCCACGATATAACTCCTGGAAACCATGATGTGTTAAAACGTATCTGAAATTAGTAAAATAAATTGAGTACATTTAACATGTTTTTATTTTATATACGCAAACTTTTGATAGAAGCACGTATAATACAAAACGCTGTGATTTTTACAAAGGGAAAATTATTGAAAAGTAAAAGCATAGCCCTGCTGAAAGTTTTTAAAACACACGGCATGCCGGAAAATAGTTTAATAAAAAATAAAAAAACACAAACCTACGACACAGCAAAAACGGAGACCGATTTGGGTTCTGTTTTTTTTTCAGTTTGTAGAAAATTAAAATATTAAATTTTGCAAAAATATACAATTTTTTTTTTTAAGTTTGGGGACAACAACAAAAAAATCTGACAACCCTGGTGTTCACCATTTTAAAAGACAGACGTACATCGCTAGATGTACAGACGTACATACATCACTATAGGGTCCTAGACCGATATTTTGATGAGTTACAAACGGAATGATTAATGGAGATAAAAATAATGACGATATTTTTTTGGAAAAATTTTCGAAACGCATCTGGAAACGCGGTTTTTGAAAGGGCACTTAAATCTTAACAAAATGGTACCAAAATTTCCGTTTTATCACAACACTTTTAAAAGTTATAAGCTCTCAAATATGTCCAAAAACACGTTTTTTGAGAATTTGGAAACCAGATTCAGAATCAGCATTGAAAAGTAAATTGAAAACATGTGGTCAGATCCCAGAATATTATCTAAAAACATCACAAAAAATTCACTCAAAAATGTAGAAAAAATAATTTTTTTTCTGAAAAACCTGGCGTATGGAGAACTTTGTTAAACAAATTTGGAATCAGCATTAAAAGGTTAATCAAAAACGAGTGTCCAGACCAAAAAAATAAATTGCCACCAGTGTTTTATAGTTTTGTTCTTAAAAAAAAAAAACTTTGAAGCCTTAAAACTTTTAAGGCTTCAAAGTAGTGCCCCCCATTTCCCGGTATTCCCGGGAATACCGGTATTCCCGGTTCTGGAACCGGTTTCCCGGTTCTAGATATATTCCCGGGAATACCGGTATTCCCGGTTCTGATCCTGGTACCGGTTCTCAAAAACCAAAAAAATACTATACCATAAAATATTTAAATTACAGTATTTAATCAGTATTTCAGTAATATTTAGTTGTGTTTGTAAAATTATTTAAAAATCATGTCACTATTTTTTCTTAAATTAAAAAAAATAAAATGGAAATGGTATTTTTCACATGTTTTGTATTTTTTTTGGTAAAAGCAAAGGAAAAATTTTAATTGAACAAAATTTTACTTAATATACATACCGGTAGTCCCGGGAATATCGGTATTCCCGGGAATACCGGGAATGAATTTAGAACCGGGAAACCGGTACCATTTCCGGGTAATACCGAGAACCGATAATACCGGTATTCCCGGTACTACGGTAGGCACTAGTTTATTTTATAAATTTTCCGGAAAAAAAATCGGGGGTTCCCGTCAGAGTTTTCCCGGAAAATCCAACTTGGGAATTTCCGGGCCCCAAACACTAGTTGTGACAGAAAGAAGCTCTTTAAATCTCTTGTATCGTGCAAGTTTAAAGAAACAATTAAAAAAAAAAATACTACTATATATTTTTTTTCGCTCCCTGATGTGGATTTTAATGCAATGGAATTAAAAAGATTCCATGGTATTTGTTTTTAATGTAGAATCAACTGGTGAAATCAGATTTGTAATATATTCAGCCATTTTTGCTCTGCAGAAAAATTTAGCTCAAAATCCGCGTTTTCGGATGCGTAGAACCATCCCAAGAAGCTAACATTTTCAAAAAAAAAATGTATACTTTCTATTAAGTGGAGAGTATAAAAACGGTTTACCAGTTAACCGAGAAAACCGTTTAACTGAGAAAGCTAATTTTCCGTTAAACGCGAAAGCGATTTTAAAAAATTTGATTTTTTTGGAAACACTATTTAACATGCATATTTCAATTAAACTTACCTAAAAGCTCTTTGCGTATTTGCAAAATGTTCATGAAATTTTGAATGGGCTAACAAAGTTTGAACTCTTTCAAATGGCAGCAATGCGGTTTCGACCGTTCCCGCAGTTATACCAGCAATAATTTTTGCCTTATATGCATTCATATGGTAGTCATCGACTAGATAACGCCTCGTACCATCAAATACTCCAAACATTATGGATAGGGAGATTGTTTTTTGTGCGAGGGGAGGAAACATACCGCGGTATAAATAAATAAGCCCTTCATGTCGTAACTGGCTAAAAGCGGATGTTATTCGAACTCCGTGTAGCATTTGGCGAAAAATCATCTTATATATAGGATACGTAATGCCAATGTTAACAAAGGCGGCTCCACAGCCGCAAGCGAACTCCTTCATTTGAAAGGCACCGTAAAAGCGTTCAATAAAAATGCTTTCACCAACTGGAATGTGTCCGAGCTCAGCAGGTTGGGGTTGTGCAGACGAGTTCTGTTGCATTTTACTTTGTTCTGTTATCATTTTGTGCTTATTGTCTGGATTTCGTCTGTTTTTAATTAAGGGACGCTTTTTAAGTTTGCTTATTTCTAAAAACTAATTAAACATTAAATGTTTTGTTGACTTTCTATTTTTTTTTATCCAAAGTGTTAGCTTTGTGGCATTTTTTTTTTTTTTGAGATTAGAAATTTTCTTCTACCAGTCTCCGATAAGATTTGCAAAGACGATGTGTTTTAATGTAGCTTTAATCTTCCCTATCTTAACGTGTTTTGTAAATCAAATAAATTGACTTTAGTCCTTTAGTTTTAAAATAGATTACTACAAAAAATTTAGAATATTAATTATATAATTTATTTATAACAATTTCTTCCACACACCATTATTCCTCATCAAGACTTTCAGCTGACAAAATTTATCATCACTCTTTTATCGTTGAGTTCATAAATATGGCCTTTGCTTTGTGTATGAAAACTGTTCATTGAGTTTGCTAAAACTTTTTTTTTTAGTTTTTTAGGATTGATTTTTTTTTAACTAATATTATATTTCTGATTATGTGTTAATTAACAAAATTTATTTAAAATTGCAACTAAAAAAAATCGGAGAGAATTTTTACAGTATTGCAAATAACCAATCGATTTGGTATTGCCAGATGTTTGATATTGTACAAAAAAAAACATATGACATCATCTTATGCCAATTAAACATAGCTTCAGTGTTGCTGTGTTTATGTTTTTTTGAGAAAACTGTATTAATGAAAAATAACGTTTTGTTGAGTTTAAAATATAAACAACTTTTGGTCAAAAACTTATGGTGTTTTCTTTTCTGGCAAAAAATGTGCCTTTTTTTGCATTTCGCCCCCAAATTTATGTTTTTGTGTTCTTTTCTAAAAAATGTCAACCATTATAAAGAATATCGTGTTCTTTTCTAAAAATGTCTGCCCTATAAAGTGCAAAAAAGTTGCACTTTTTACCCCGTAAAAAACCACGGGGTTGAAATCATAGTGACATAGTAGTCCATAGTGACATAGTAATCCATCGACCGTTTTGTAGATCTGGCATCACCAAAGATAATTGGAAAATTCTGGCAATGCCAAACTAAAGTTCAAACGCAAAGCAAAGAGAGACAAAAAACAATCTGCATTCTCACTGTAAAACTGGTATCTTCCATCTCGCTCACATTTCGGTTTGTGATAAAATTTCGTAAACAATACCATATGGTTTTTGTTTACTACTTTTTCAAACGCCATTTGTTGTACTACTCTATGACTCTGTAGTAGTCCATCGACCGTTTTGTAGCTCTGGCATCACCAAAGATAATTGGAAAATTCTGGCAATGCCAAACTAAAGTTCAAACGCAAAGCAAAGAGAGACAAAAAAAATCTGCATTCTCACTGTAAAACTGGTATCTTTCATCTCGCTCGAATTTCGGTTAGTGATAAAATTTCGTAAACAATACCATATGGTTTTTGTTTACTACTTTTTCAAACGCCATTTGTTGGACTACTCTATGACTCTGGTTGAAATTGCCTTATACAACAGCTGACTTTTTCTGTGTTGTTTTCAAAGGTTCGAAAGAATTAATTCTTTAATTCAATTTTCTAATTCGAATTAAAAAAATTGAATTTGGCATTCCCTAAAATCATTCAACTTTCAAAATCACTGAATTAATTCTTTCAAGAATTCATTCCTTAAGAATGATCATTCTTAAGGAATGAACTATTTTTTTATCCAAATCAATCTACTACAAAATGAATGGTGAAATTTTCTTATCATTCAATTTTATACTGTATACAGACTAGCGTGATTTTAAAATCACCATGTGATTTTCCTTTGAACAAAATCACATAGTGATTTACAAAATCATCTCAAATTGTACTAGCATAAAGAAAAATTGCAAAATCATCTCAATTTACCATGGTAAGTTCTTGTAGTGTGAACATGGCTTTAAACAGTGAAGCGCAACTCACATACACACACATTTATGCTTGTGTGGGAAGCAGCAGACCAGACGTCGACAAAACAACAGCCAATCGTTTACACACGAAGATGCTTAAAATGCACACAAGCAAAACATTTATGAAAATATAAAGGGAATGAAATAAAAAAATCATCATTCAATTTGTAATAGATTTGAATGATGAACAATTTTGATCATTCAATTGAATTAATTCAATGGAATTAATTCTCTTGCGAATTAATTCAATTTGATTTAAGCTTTGAGAATTAAGCCTTTGAATTAATTCGTGTTGAATGCTAGTAAGGAATGATAACTCAAAACTTTTTAAAACAGAATTGAACTTTTTGGGAATTAATTCTCAATAGAATTAATTCGTTCGAAGCTCTAAAAATTTATGTTTTGTAATAATTTTCTATTTTTACAGGATGCTTTTAACTAAATTCGTGACGCTATAGCGGATCCTTCACTTCAAGAAAAAGCGTAGGCAGCCGTCACTGGAGAAAATTGTACATAAAGGGTCAGTTGGTCGGTGGTAAATAAAAGCCTACACAACATTTGTTATATTAATATGGATTTATTCTGTGAAAATTTTAAATTCAACAAATATACAAATTTTTACAAAAAATTTATAGAAAATTTATTTTAACATAAATGGGGTAATTTTTAGCATTATTTTTAGTCACCTTTTCTAATAATTTCGGTATATTTCACCACATTTCTTTTGGTATATTTTACCAAGTTTTTGCTTAAATAGCATTAGCATTTTCTTAAAAATTTTTTACATAAGTGTTTTGGCTAAATTACGAAAACTACTTCGTCGGTTGTAGTTTTATACTGTATACAGACTAGCCTGATTTTAAAATCACCATGTGATTTTCCTTTGAACAAAATCACATAGTGATTTACAAAATCATCTCAAATTGTACTAGCATAAAGAAAAACTGCAAAATCATCTCAACTTACCATGGTAAGTTGTTGTAGTGTGAACATGGCCTTAGCATATTTTTGGTAAAATTATGCCAGATTTTTGCTCACTCCGACACAGATTTTTTTTTGCGTGTATGCAAGAGTCAATTCTTTTTGACGTTTAAAGGTGGTGTTAGTTTTACAAATGGTATCTGGGAAAGCTGGAAATTTTGTTTACCTTTTATTTTTCGTTTAATTTTGCTGCTTGTTTTGATTTAATTATATTAATTTCTTTTTTTTTATTATGTATTTTTTTATTTTCAAGTGACACAACAATAATTTTCATTCATAATTTAAAATGACACTACTATTCATGAGTTACCCCTGTTTTGGTTCAAAAACTTAAATATATAAAGACCAAAAATTAATAAGATATATAAGCAATGCTATATCTAAATAATGTAAATAAAAACCATATGTTTTTGTTTACATTTCTTCATTCGGCACAACTGTTAAAAAGAGTCAGCTATACAACAATTTATTTGAGCGAATGTATTTAAAAGAAAATAGGCAAAAAAACAAACAAACTTTTATCAACAAAAAATAATAAAACGTGTTTTGCAAATTTTGTACATCGCCACATAATTATGTGCATTTTTAGAATAGAGGTAAGTAAAAGTTTGTTTTGAAACAAAAAAAAGAGTTTTTATTATTTTTTTTGCTAGATATGCTCTAAATGCCACAACAAAACATCCCCATAAAACTTTAAAAATCAGTGAAGACGATACCGAATTAATGTTTATAATTGGTGGCCAAGTTATCTCCAAGCAAAATTCACCAAACTTCTAATTTTAATTTGCGATCCGGTGAACCAGATTACATAGAACGGAATTAACACTGGATAGAACATTTTTCTGGATAGAACATTTTTTCCAACCATACCTAAATCCTATCTCCACTTCCTAAAGGAACTCCCACTCAGAAGTAAATTTTTTAAAAAAATGAACTTCCACCGCTCCAACTGTCTTAAAAGTGTTTCTAGGGGATCCAAATGTTAGACCGACCCACATTAACTTTAACCGCTCAACATTTTTTCCAACCATACCTAAGACCTATCTCCACTTCATAAAGGAACTCCCACACAGAAGTAAATTTTTTTTAAAAATTTACTTCCACCGCTCCAACTGTCTTAAAAGTGTTTCTAGGGGTTCCAAATGAAAGACCGACCCCCATTAACTTTTACCGCTCAACATTTTTTCCAACCATACATGAGCGCTATCTCCACTTTCTAAAGGAACTCCCACTCGGAAGCAATTTTTGTTTAAATATTTACTTCTACCGCTCCAACTGTCCTAAAAGTGCTTCTAGAGAATCCAAATGTATGCCCGACCCCCACTAACTTTTACCGCTCAACATTTTTTCCAACCATACCTAAGCCCTATCTCCACTTCCTAAAGGAACTCCCACTCTATCCTCTAAATATTTAAAAAAAATTGCTTCCGAGTGGGAGTTCCTTTAGGAAGTGGAGATAGGGCTCAGGTATGGTTGGAAAAAATGTTGAGCGGTAAAAGTTAGTGGTGGTCGGTCATACATTTGGATCCTCTAGAAGCACTTTTAGGACAGTTGGAGCGGTGGAAGTAAATTAAAAAAAAAAAAAACTTCTGAATGGGGGTTCTTTTGAAAGTGGAGATAGGGCTTAGGTATCGTTGAAAAAAATGTTGAGCGGGTAAAGTTAATGGGGGGTCGGTCATACAATTGGATCCTCTAGAAGCACTTTTAGGACAGTTTAAAAAAAAAATGTACTTCTGAGTGGGAGTTCCCTTAGGAAGTGGAGATAGGAGTTAGGTATGGTTGGAAAAAATATTAAGCAGTAAAAGTTAATGGGGGTCGGTCATACATTTGGATCCGCTAGAAGCACTTTTGGGACAGTTGGAGCGGTAAAAGTAAATTTAAAAAGAAAAATTACTTCTGAGTGGGAGTTCCTTTAGGAAGTGCAGATAGGAGTTAGGTATGGTTGGAAAAAATATTAAGCAGTAAAAGTTAATGGGGGTCGGTCATACATTTGGATCCGCTAGAAGGACTTTTGGGACAGTTGGAGCGGTAAAAGTAAATTTAAAAAGAAAAATTACTTCTGAGTGGGAGTTCCCTTAGGAAGTGGAGATAGGAGTTAGGTATGGTTGGAAAAAATATTAAGCAGTAAAAGTTAATGGGGGTCGGTCATACATTTGGATCCGCTAGAAGCACTTTTGGGACAGTTGGAGCGGTAAAAGTAAATTTAAAAAAAAAAATCACTTCTGAGTGGGAGTTCCTTTAGGAAGTGCAGATAGGAGTTAGGTATGGTTGGAAAAAATATTAAGCAGTAAAAGTTAATGGGGGTCGGTCATACATTTGGATCCTCTAAAAGCACTTTTGGGACAGTTGGAGCGGTAAAAGTAAATTAAAAAAAAAAAAAATTACTTCTGAGTGGGAGTTCCTTTAGGAAGTGCAGATAGGGCTTAGGTATGGTTGGAAAAAATATTGAGCTGTAAAAGTAAATGGGGGTCGGTCATACATTTGGATCCTCTAGAAGCACTTTTGGGACAGTTGGAGCGGTAAAAGTAAATTTAAAAAAAAAAAATACTTCTGAGTGGGAGTTCCTTTAGGAAGTGCAGATAGGAGTTAGGTATGGTTGGAAAAAATATTAAGCAGTAAAAGTTAATGGGGGTCGGTCATACATTTGGATTATCTAAAAGCATTTTTGGGACAGTTGGAGCGGTAAAAGTAAATTTAAAAAAAATCACTTCTGAGTGGGAATTCCTTTAGGAAGTGCAGATAGGGCTTAGGTATGGTTGGAAAAAATATTGAGCTGTAAAAGTAAATGGGGGTCGGTCATACATTTGGATCCTCTAGAAGCACTTTTAGGACATTTGGAGACTTTTTTTAGGACATTTTAAAGAAAAAAATACTTGTGAGTGGGAGTTCCTTTAGAAAGTGGAGATAGGGCTAAGGTATGGTTGGAAAAAATATTAAGCAGTAAAAGTTAATGGGGGTCGGTCATACATTTGGATTATCTAAAAGCATTTTTGGGACAGTTGGAGCGGTAAAAGTAAATTAAAAAAAAATCACTTCTGAGTGGGAATTCCTTTAGGAAGTGCAGATAGGGCTTAGGTATGGTTGGAAAAAATATTGAGCTGTAAAAGTAAATGGGGGTCGGTCATACATTTGGATCCTCTAGAAGCACTTTTAGGACATTTGGAGACTTTTTTTAGGACATTTTAAAGAAAAAAATACTTGTGAGTGGGAGTTCCTTTAGAAAGTGGAGATAGGGCTAAGGTATGGTTGGAAAAAATGTTAAACGGAAAAAGTTAATGGGGTCGGTCATACATTTGAATTTTCTAAAGGCACTTTTCGGACAGTTGGAGCGGTAGGAGTAATTTTTTTTTTAATGTACTTCTAAATGGGATTTCCTTTAGGGAGTAGAGATATGGCTTAGGTAATGTGATGCTTTCCCAGCACATAAGCGATCATAAATTGTACTTTGCAAGCTTCTACAACACAGTTGGAGTTTATACCTGGGTTTGTATGTTTTTAATATGTTTTTTGTTAATTTTTTTAGGTCATGAAATTGTCTATCTCATCTGTGCGTGTTGCTGTGGAACCCAAGAATCCTGTTTGCTAATTTGTCCAAATTGATAGAAGGCCTAAAACGTTTGGCCAAATTTGATTCTATTGTACAATGTATCTTTGATGAATCTGGTGAACACATTATTGTATTTGGAAATTTGCCCAATAGTATTTTGTGCAGATAAAATGTCTGAGAATTTTTCAATAGAAAAGATGTATTGTATCTTTAAATATAAACGAAATAAAATGTATTTATTATTACAAACAAATTATTTTGTTTTTTGTGTCGATTTATTTTTTATGATGCTGCTTGCTATGCATTTTCCTTTGTTTTTTGTTTATTCTTCTTTATTCCTCTATTTGGCAGAATTGAGTGAATGAAAAGAATTTGACGTCTTCATATAGTTGTCCCTCTCGCACAGCTGTACCAAGATGGCGGATTTGTTTATGTTTTATGTTGTAATCAGAGGTGTATTTTGATGTTTTTGTTGTTGTATATTTTGGCGTTAGAGATCTTGTTAATCTTTGATAAAGACTATGCAAGAGCCAATTCTTTTTGACGTTTAAAGGTGGTGTTAGTTTTACAAATGGTATCTGGAAAAGCTGGAAATTTTGTTTACCTTTTATTTTTCGTTTAATTTTGCTGCTTGTTTTGATTTAATTATATTAATTTCTTTTTTTTTATTATGTATTTTTTTATTTTCAAGTGACACAACAATAATTTTCATTCATAATTTAAAAATTTTTAATGTTTATTTTTCGTTATTCCCAAATCGTTCCCAAATACTTTCCAAAAAAAGATTGCCATCTATTAATAACGACTTCGTTATTACTGACACTACTATTCATGAGTTAAGGTAGAAACAGAACAAGCACGGCACGGGGGACGGTTGCCGTTGCCGGAGAATATAGGCCCAAAACAATGACGGGGGACGGCGACGGCAAAAAATGTCATTTGTGTGTTCAGTGGTGCCAACTTTTAAAAAAATTAGAGTAATTTTACGGAAAAAAATCGCTTATCACATAGTCAATGTGATTAACATAGTGACATAGTAATCCATCGACCGTTTTGTAGATCTGGCATCACCAAAGATAATTGGAAAATTCTGGCAATGCCAAACTAAAGTTCAAACGTAAAGCAAAGAGAGACAAAAAACAATCTGCATTCTCACTGTAAAACTGGTATCTTCCATCTCGCTCACATTTCGATTTTTTTTTTTTTTGGATTTTAATTTAAATGCCGGCACTCATGAAAAGCACACAAAAAGGCAGGGTCTTCTTCTAATAGCTCCATGCACCAAACTTCCATTACCTTTGTAATGAAAGGCATAAAGACTATGTGATTAACATCCGAGTTTTATTATTGGTGCTCTCCCACCAGTATATCAATCCAATGATGTCATAAATCCAATTTATTTCATCAAACAACCATTACCTTTGTAATGGAAGGCATGAAAATTATGTGATTAACGTCTGAGTTTTATTATTGGTGCTCTCCCACCAGTATATCCATCCAATGAGGTGATTATCAAATCCAATTTATTCTATCTTCGTCACAACGTGTCCACCATTCACTTATAAAATGGCCGACACCAGCATATAAACGCCAAACGATAGCACATAGGTTTGGTAGAAATACCGCAAACTAACAGCAACAATGCTGTTACTAATCGAAACTCCACCAAAGCAAGTGCGGGGTGAGATGCAATTAGTACGAGCGTACAACAAACACACACACGTGTCTGTATTTAACCACTAACTACAGCAACGAATGGATCCTTCTCGAACGCGATCCCAATTACAACTGCACATTTCGATTTGTGATAAAATTTCGTAAACAATACCATATGGTTTTTGTTTACTACTTTTTCAAACGCCATTTGTTGTACAACTCTATGACTCTGGTGATTAAGTTGGCACTACTGTACGTTTGTTACACCATTGTAAATGAAAAAATTAAAAATTGTTGTGAAAATACGGCAACCCTGGAGTGTGAGAGGGAGGGAGATTGAGAGAATCCGGAGAACAAATAAAATAAGTTTTAATTTTTTGCCGTGCCGGTCACGGTTTTTAACTGTCAAATCGTATGGAAAAAGTCGTGCCGGGCTTGTTCTGTTCCTACCTTTACCCCTGTTTTGGTTTATATCAGGGTTGCAAAATAAAAATTGTAAAATTGTACCAACGAGCTAATCAAATTGTACTTTTTCGACCCTAATAGTACCAATTTTTTTTTTTTTAATAAAAGCAAAAAAAAAAAAAAAAATTGTGTTCATAAAAAATACTATTAGTTTTTAAAACAATAACATCATAATTTGTACTCAAAAATTTATTTTTTCAATGAAAAAGAGTTTATTCTTGTTCGAGGTTATTTATTGTCCCCGTAATACATTTACAGTATAAGTACCTATGCTACCTCTACTTTCTCTCTTACAATTAGTTTATTCTCCCAACAAATCCTCATAATATAGCTTCTGCTTTCAATTATTTTGTTGGTAATTTTCAAGATTGAATCGACGATCGTTTCGGGAATTTTCTAATTATTTTCTAGCTCTTTTTCCTTCTACAATTAAAAATTTGAAAAAATTACAAAATTTTATTATTTTTAATAAAAATTAAAAATACTTCAGAATTTACTTTTAATTAAAACCGTTACACACTCTAAAATGTTACAGAAATAAAAAATACATAACAAAATTGATTGGCCGTTATTGGGACCCGTTTAACATTTTAGAAGTGAATTAAGACGCATTAGCTCAGACAGTTCGATTTTTGATTTTTTCCCCTACCTTGTGTATAACTTTGAAAACTTTTCATGTAAGAGAATAAAAACACGAAGATAGAATTCAAATTTAATTACGGAATCGAATTCAGTCAAAACACATGAAGACAAGTAGGTATAGTTTTTAGGTACAGACTTTTGTTTGTTTTGAGTCAGAAAATTATTAATTTGTAGTACACTACCCATTTTCAACATCTATGGCTAAATTCACTAAAATCGGAGGTGACAAATACGACTGCTGTACGCTTTGACATAAAATTGTCCTTTAGTTGTTTAAAAATAATGCAAAAATACAAAAAAAAGAGATGCGCGCGTGACACGAACTTTTCGCGATTCACGCGTGAACTTGAGTGAAATTTATTTTTACTCACGTGATTGCGAGTGCGCGTGATAAGTACAAATAGTTTCGTGCGTGAGAAATTTTGTTTCGTGAGTTTGCGTGATTGTTTTGTGCTGTCTGAAATATAAAACAAGTAAGAAATTTGTCATAATATTGAATTTTGAGGTTTGAGGATTAATACAAAATTTTGATTAAAATAAATTTTTTAGATTGTTTTTAGGAAATTATATACTTTTTGTGTAACAAATCAAAAAAAGTAAAATAAAAATTAGTTAATTTTAATTTCGTGTCTTCGTGAACGTGAGAAACATGATAGTTAACTACGTGAGCGTGCGTGAACGTGAGCCGAATAAAAAATTTCGTGTGGAGCAATATTTTTATTTCGTGAGCGTGCGTGAGTCAAAATTCACTCACGCGCCCATCTCTGGTTTATATCAACTGCCGTAGAAATGGAATTGCAGTCGCTCACATCAAATTTCTCTAGTATGCACTTTATGTAACGTTCTTGATTAATCCAAATTTTTACCTTTTTCGGTCTTGTGTCATTTGCATTCCAAGAATGAATTTAGCCTTACCATGGTCCTTCATTTTAAAACACTCGTTAAATTGTAAAGTAAACTGGTAAAGTAAACCCTTTATATTTGCAGACGATGTACAATCAGAGTTTCGAAGGATTCATTCCTTAATTCGATTTGGCATTCTGAATGAAAATTTAGTGATTGCATTCTCCAATCACATTTTAGCGAATTGAATGTATTCACTTTAGACTCATTCGATTTATAAATATCGAATGCATTCGATTTATTTTTCATTCGACTTTCAAAAATCGAATGCATTTGATTTTTTTTCAATTGACTTTTAAAAATCGAATGCATTCCATTGCGAATGCAATTGATTTTCTTTTCATTCAATTTGAAAAATCGAATGACTTATTCATTCATTGCATAAAAAACTTAAAAAAAAATAACCAAGACAGAGCAAAATGTAGCAAATTTTTTTTCCATAGTATCAAAAACTTAAATATATAAAGACTATAGCTGTGTTCGCGAACTCAATAATTTGTACGAATTTGTACAAATTATTACGAATTTTGTCTAAAAGTCGTTCGCGTACTTTAAAAACCCAGTAACGAGAGAGAAAATGAGAGAAAAAAGTGACAGTTCTATTTTAGAAACTTGCAAGTTTTTACTGGATAAATTTTTGCCAGCAAGAATTATCAAGCACAAAAAAACATATGTTTTAAAAACGTATGACTATATTTTTGTTAACAAAATACAAAATATTCTGCAGTTACATTTTTGTGTATAAAACATGATTAAATATCAAGGAATGAATAAAAAAAATACATCCTAAAACTAAATTTCTTTTATTAACAAGTTAAAAAATAAATACCATCAAACTAAAAATGTACAAATGAAGGCAAAATTTTTTACAAGCTGATTTAAATCAGCTGTTTAACTAACTTGCAAGTTTTTACGGATTTCTGTTCGCGTACTATTGAAATACTTTGTTTAAAAACACTCTTCAATTTGTAAATCAAGTAGTGTAAGAATTTTTGTATTTTTGTGTTTTCAAATTGTTCAAAAATTTTCATTCGAATTGTTACTGTTAATAAATAAACATCCAATACTTTTATAAAAAATACCAAAAAGTTATTATTGCAAGAGGTTATGGGCGACCAACGTAAGGAAGTTCCTCATGGTATTGTACAGTTCAATGGAACTGGTTACGAAAATTGGAGTTTTCGTATAAAAATGTATTTGGATGCCATCGATGTCATGGAAGCAATAGAATCAAGTCTGCCGGAAGGTGCTGATGAAAACGCAAGGAAGAAGTTTTCTGAAAAGGATAAAAAGGCTAAGAGTGTCCTGGTAAGCTGCATCTCCGATGATTACATAGATTATGTACGTGATAAATCCACAGCAAAACTAATGTGGAATGCATTGAAGGATGTGTTTGCAGTAAAGTCATCCACAAGTCAAACAATTGTTAGAAAACAATTGGCAAGATTGAAATTCTCAGAAGGTACGAGAATGAAGGATCATTTTATTGAATTTGATGGTCTTGTAAGACAACTGAAATCTGCAGGTGCAGAATTAAATGAAAGTGATTTGGTATCTCAATTGTTTGTAAGTCTTCCTGAATCATATGATCCTTTGGTCACAGCATTGGAAAATATAAAAGAAGAAGAATTGACATTACAACTAGTAAAGCAACGTTTGCTAGCTGAAGAACGTAAGCGTGGCGATCGTACAAATTCCACTGAGGATTCAAAAGGAGGTGCTGTTTTTGTGGCTAAAAAGAATAAGAATTTTAAATTCAATGGTAAATGTCACAATTGCGGTAAGAAAGGACATATGAAAAACAATTGTCGTATAAAAAGAGAAGCTAATCTGGTAAGCCATGATAAAAACAACCATCAAGAAGCCCAGGTTGTTAATTTTGATGAGGACAATGATAATAATTATGATCCTGTATGTTTTATGGTTAATAAAATTAAAAATAAATCTTATGGAATGAATTTCATTTTGGATTCTGGATCAAGTGATCATTTAGTAAATGATCGAAGTTTCTTTAACCGTGTTAATAAGTTAAAGAATCCTATAAGGATCAATGTAGCCAAGGATGATGAAATGCTAATTGCCAAGGAAGTTGGAGATGTTTATGGATATACGAATTTGGGTCGGCAAGTAATTCTAAAGGATGTCCTGTACGTGCCAAACTTAAGGGAGAATCTCATGTCAGTAAGAAGATTAACAAAGGCTGGTCTTGAAGTAGTTTTTAGACACAATAAAGCAACTATTTTACATAAAGGTATAGATTTTGCTATAGCAGAACTGAAAGGTAATGTTTTTGAAGTTCAATTTGATAAATGTCCAAGTGTAAATTTTTGTGCTAGTGATGAAGGTAAATTATGGCATAGTAGATTAGGTCACATTAACCAACAAAGTCTTGAGTTAATGGCTCGTAATGAAATGGTGCTAGGTATCGGTAACGTGAAATCTTTCGGTTTGTGCGACATATGTGTTAAAGGTAAACATTGTCGTGAACCATTTGATGGTGTGCATCACCGCTGTAGTCGTGCGCTTGAAAGAATACATAGTGACGTTTGTGGTCCCATTAATCCTAATACTCATGATGGTTATCGTTATTTCGTGTCGTTTATCGATGAATATACTCACTTTGCAGTTATTTACTTAATGAAAAAGAAGTCTGAAGTTTTTGAAAAATTTAAACAGTTTGAAGCATTAGCGACAGCTAAATTTTCTAAAAAGATATCCATTTTACGTTGTGATCAGGGAACTGAGTATCATTCTAAGGAACAAATTCAATTTTATAGACAAAAGGGAATACAACTTGAAGATACCATTGCGTATACCCCACAACAAAATGGAATTTCGGAAAGGTTTAATAGAACGTTAATTGAAAAGGTACGAACAATGCTTATTGAATCAAATGCTCCTAAGGAATTATGGGGAGAGGCTGCGTTGATGGCGGTATATTTACTAAACAGAAGTCCTACTAGATCTATTAAAGAAATGAAGACCCCAGCTGAATTATGGTATGGATACAAACCAGATATTAAAAAGTTACGCGTATTTGGTTGCATGGTTTATGTTTGGATTCCGCAACAAAAGAGGAAAAAGCTGGATGAGAAGAGTCAGGAAGGTGTGTTGGTAGGTTACACAAATAATGGTTATAGAATTTGGAATAAGGCAACAAGAAAAATTATCACTGCTCGTGATGTAAAATTTAATGAATCGATTTTTCCGTTTAAGTCTATATTAAATAAAGAAAAACAACAAATAATTTCTATATGCAGTTATGAGCAAGAGAGGGAAGAATCTGATGGTGCCATAAATGCAAACGAAATAGCTGAATCTCGTGATATGGAAGATGGTTGTGATGATTTTGATATTGCTGGTGCTGGTGCTCTTGAAGAAGAGAATAGTGTGGAAGAGTCTAATACAAATCAGTCAGATGTCATTTCTAATAATAATGAAGATGATAATGATATTAACTCTGGTGAAACTACAAACGATACTTCAACGTTAAGGAGAAGTGCCCGTGGTCTTATACCTAAGGTATTTAGTGATTATTTTACAAGTTACAATGCTGATATACATGAACAACCAGTGGATGACTCTCCAACAACTTTTGATGAAATTGCAAATCGTAAGGATTGTAGTAAATGGATAGAAGCAATCAATGAAGAATTGAAATCCATGGAAGTAAACAAGGTTTGGACAATTGTTGAGAAACCGAAAAATGTAAAACCATTAAAATCAAGATGGGTGTTTCGTATAAAGAAAGATGAAAACGGTGAACTTTCAAGATATAAAGCACGGTTAGTAGCAAAAGGTTTTTTACAAAAGTATGGTACAGACTACGAAGAAACCTTTGCTCCGGTTGCCAAACTTACAACTATACGAACAGTATTGGCCGTTGGTGTTCAAATGAAGTTTCATTTTCATCAAATGGATGTAAAAACTGCATTTCTTCATGGAGACTTAAGGGAAGATATTTACATGGCAGTCCCAGAAGGTGTTAATGCAAGTAAAAATCAGGTTTGTAAATTACAAAAATCATTATACGGTCTGAAACAAAGTCCAAGATGTTGGAATGAGAAAATTAATAATTATTTGGTTGAAATTGGGTTTAGAAGATCTAAACATGATTATTGTTTATATATTCGTAAAATAAATTCGGAAATAGTATATCTTTTACTTTATGTTGATGATTTAATAATTGCTGGTAAAAATTTAGATGTTATTACAACTATAAAAAGGGAGTTGACAGGAAAATTTGAAATGTCAGACTGTGGTCAATTAAAGTTCTTTTTGGGTGTTAAAATAGATTATGATTATAGCAACGGAATAATGGAATTGTCTCAAGAAGCAAATATTGATAAAATTTTGAAAAAGTTCGAAATGGAGCAATGTAAACCAGCTAGAACCCCAATGGAAAAGATTTCAGTAATTCCTGAAGCAGAAGCTACTGATAAACCGTATCGTGAATTATTGGGAAGCTTAATGTATTTGATGCTTTGTGTTCGCCCAGACATCTGTTTTCATATTGGATATATTGGGCGTTTTCAACAAAATCCTACAGAAGCTCATTGGAAAATGTTAAAAAGAGTTCTAAGATACGTTAAAGGCACTAAAAAAGTTAAACTTCAAATAAAGCAAAATAATGATAGTGAACCTTTAATCGGATATTCGGACGCAGATTGGGCATCTGATACTATAGATAGAAAATCGGTGAGTGGTTATATTTTTCAAGTTTTTGGAAACACAATATCGTGGTCAAGTAAAAAACAAGCTACTGTGGCAACATCTTCATCTGAAGCGGAGTACATAGCGCTAAGTGTAGCTGCATCCGAAGCTTTATGGTTGAAAGGAATTTTGACTGATATGAAAATTATTTCTGAAAATTATCCGGTTACAATATTTGAGGATAATCAAGGATGCATATTCATGTCGAAAAATACCGAATGCAAAAGATCGAAACATATTGATATTAAACACCATTTCATACGAGATCATATAGCTCAAGGTAATATAAAAGTAGAGTATGTTAATACGACTGATCAAATTGCAGACATTTGTACTAAAGTGTTAGGCATTGTAAATTATCAGATTTTTAGAAATAAATTACAATTATCAGAGTGAGAGAGGGTATTGAAATACTTTGTTTAAAAACACTCTTCAATTTGTAAATCAAGTAGTGTAAGAATTTTTGTATTTTTGTGTTTTCAAATTGTTCAAAAATTTTCATTCGAATTGTTACTGTTAATAAATAAACATCCAATACTTTTATAAAAAATACCAAAAAGTTATTATTGCAAGACGTACTTTTTACAATTTTTCCTTTTTGAGAGCGATTTCTTTTTTACTCTCTAAAATTTTGTTGCTTGATAATTTTTACTGGGAAAGTACGCAAACAGACTTTATGCAAGAGTCAATTCTTTTTGACGTTTAAAGGTGGTGTTAGTTTTACAAATGGTATCTGGGAAAGCTGGAAATTTTGTTTACCTTTTATTTTTCGTTTAATTTTGCTGGCTGTTTTGATTTAATTATATTCATTTCGTTTTTTTATTATGTATTTTTTTTTTTTCAAGTGACACAACAATAATTTTCATTCATAATTTTAAAATTTTTTAATGTTTATTTTTTGTTATTCCCAAATCGTTCCCAAAAAAGAGATTGCCATCTGTATATAACGACTTCGTTCTTACTGACACTACTATTCATGAGTTACCCCTGCATAGTATTGCCGACACTCTTAACATGTGTTGACCCCAATGGGCCCTAATTTTAAATCTAAAAAAATTGGCATTCCCAAAAATTTTTAAATGCGCGTAGCTCTTGGTTCGTATAATACGACCGCCAAATACCTGTAGCGGTGTTCTATAACTCTCGAATCGAAAGATTTCTCACATGAAATATGAAAAACGAAACAGAAACATCGTGAATCGGCACAAAACCTGACTTTTCGCATTCGACTGTTTCTGTAATTTTGTTATGCGGAAACTTTCTGTCAAATATGATTTTTTTCAAAATTATTGGAAAGATGCGAGAAAAACTGTTTCTGTAAACCAATTGATCGAAAACTTTTGAAGTTGAAGTGTCAAAATCACTCACATTTAAAAATGGTGCGATATTTCGTAAATTAAACAACTTTTGAGTTATAATAAATAAAAAACATTATTTTTTTTAAGAAAATAATATCAACTAATATTATTAATGATATACTACACATTATTTTTATTAACTTAATTTATTATTTAATTTTTGTTTGCCAATGTTACGAGTGTTGTTTAAAAAAATGTGAAATGCGTTTTTTTTTTTGTTGTGATTTTTATTATTTTCTCGCCTTGTTTACCTTTTTATTATTTTTATTAACTTAATTTATTATTTAATTTTTGTTTGCCAATGTTACGAGTGTTGTTTAAAAAAATGTGAAATGCGTTTTTTTTTTGTTGTGATTTTTATTATTTTCTCGCCTTGTTTACCTTTTTGACAGCTGATTTGGAATATTCCAATAAAAATGCTGCCGTTTTCGCATTGATATACAGAAACAGCTTTTTTTCCAGAATCGAGAAACGATGGAATTTTTTGTTTCATACTTTTCGATGCGAAAACTTTTCGCATAAATTACAGAACACCCCCACTGGATGACTAAAAAAACATTACTCGGAGGGCTTCGGGTATTTGGCGGTCGTGTTCTACGAGCCAAGAGCTACAAAAAAGTTTTTGGGCATTTTTGTCGTGTAGACAGTTAAATATTGTTTGATATGTGCAATTTTAAAGGCGCGTTTACACGGGAGAGAAAACTGCTAGACAAAGACCAAAAAACGACTCTGTGTACCTGTAAATTTGACTTTTTCAATAATTGTGTCAAATCAAATTCCTCTAAACGAATTATTTCTTACCGTTGTTTTGATAATGTTACAGATTTTTGGAAGAGATCGATATTATGTTTGATATGAAGTCTGTATTTTGTTTAATAAAAAAATTATAACGTAAACAACATTTATTTTTTTTAGAGATGATATTTAAAAAGGCTAGAGTTGACAAATTTTCGATTTTTCTATCGAGATTTCTTTCTCGTGTGAACGCACCTTAAAAATTTTCGGGAATACCATTTTTTTTGGTTTCAAAATTGGAGCCTATTAGGGTCTATGTGAGGAGTCTGACTCCGCCACCTCTAACCTAACCTAGGGTCATCACATGTAAAGAGGGTCGGCGATACTATGGACCAAAATTTGGCTCCGTTTTGCTCTATCTGTTTAAAAAATCGATTGCATTCGCATAGGAATGATAAAAAATCGAATGCATTCGATTTTTCTAAATCGAATGAACAAGAAATCGAATGCATTCATTTTTATCCATTCAGTCGAATGCATTCCAAGCACTGCATTCAATGTTGATTTATAAAATCGAATGCATTCACTGATTATGAAAATTGAATGGATTTTTTTAAGAATTCATTCGAAAAGGGTTTCATTCTTCGAAGCTCTGCCTATAAAGTGGTTTTGGATAACATGCCAAAGTTTTTGCTCTAAAAAACTTAGGTTAATTATCCAAAACCCCTTTATAGGTTGTATTATTCCCAAAACGTACACAATTTTTTTAATGTGTAGTTATTTTAACTCACATTTTCAGTTGATTTTACTTAAATAATTTTTTGAGTGTATAATTGATTCTATTCTATTGATTTTATATGGAAATTTTAGATCGAATGTAACTTTTAAATAAATTAATTTAAGAGGATACTTCTTAGAGAAGAATTTCATAAATTTTTAACGCTACAATTTAATAAAAAACACAAATTACACAGTACAACACTAAAAAAATGACGGGGTTCCGACGATTGATTCTGGTAGAGGAGACAAAAAAAATATAAGGTTTAATTTAAAATTAAGCGCGGAAATGGAAACTTTTTTTCCTACCCAGTCTAATGTACTTATCAGAATACGAGTTTGAGAATAAAAAAAAAGTATTAAAAGTTGTTTTTAGTGACTAATAATATATTAGTATTAAAAGAACTATTTGCATTTTATGCCATAAAGTGGAAAATTTAATAAATATGTTTTCTTTTTCGTTTAAAAATGGACCAAGTGTATCAAATTCAGCGATTTGGTGGAACCTGACTAATGGATTTCACACTTTAAAATTCCTAATTTTTTTAATTCATATTTCGATTGTATATCGGTCAAAATTACGATACAAAACCACAAATCTGGACGTGGGTCTTCAGATTTTTTTTTTATATTATAAACACAATTGCTCTATGGAGCCATTTAGACATTCCCATTTACAGTTTAATTATATTCGAAAAACTCGCCGCGATTTTTTAAAGATTCCAAACAATTTAAAAAGTGGTGAAGTTTAAAGAGGTATAACTTCTAAAGTAAATATCGTATTTTTTTAATCAAAATTGAAATTAAAATTTTAAAGTCCTCTTCTTTAAACGAAAAATTTCAAAAAAATGTGTTATTAAAAATGCATTTTTAGTGCATTTTTGTCAACTTTTACCCCCTTTTGATATTCTTTAATTAACATATTATTAAAGTGTGTCATTTTATCAAAAAAAAAATCAGCTATCATTTTCATGGGACACCAATGTCTTAAAGGTAAAAGTTCACAGAAAATGTCTCAACAAAAAAATGCATTTTAAATGCAAATGCAATTTTTTAAATACATTAAAAATGCATTTTTTAGTGACAAAATTTTTTTGAACTTTTTCGTTGAAAGTAGAGGATTCTAGCTTTCCATTTAAATTTTGATAATAGAAACCCGATATTTACTTAAGGAGTTATGGCTCTTCAAAAATACATTGAAAAACAATTTAGAAAACATTTACTTACAAAATTTTTAAAAACAAAAAAATCTATCTTTTCTTTTTAATTTTTGTATGGAAAAAAATGAGCAAATTTTTTTTTTTAAGTAGAAGACCTTTGTGTCCCATGCAAATGTTGACTGAATTTGTTTGTAAAATGTCGTACCTTAATAATAAGTTAATTAAAAAAAATCAAAATGGGTAAAAGTGGACGAAAATGCACGCAAAAAATGTATTTGCATTTAGAATGCATTTTTTTTATTGACACATTTTTTTTTAACTTTTACGTTTAAAGTAGAGCTTTAATTTCAATTTTGATTATAATTTAATTTCAATTTTGATTATAAAAATTTGATACTTACTTAAAGTTAGGCTTGCCAGATCGAAAATGCTAAAAAGCTTGACATTTAGAAAAAAAAGCTTGATTTTTCTTGACATCTGGAAAAAAGCTTGATTTTTCTTGACATTTGAAATTTAAGTATTTTTAAAAAAGGACTTTTTCAAACCAATTTGAAAATAGTAAAGTGGTTAGTGAATTTGAGACTAAAAATTATAATAATTATTTAATTTTTTCTTACACCCCAAAATGCAAAAAAATAGATCGTTACATGGCTTTGAAAGCTTAACAAAAAGGTGTCGGGAGTTGGAAAAATTATAATTTTTTTCCTGAAGTATTTACAACGAAACGCAAAAAGAATTGTCGGGAAAAATTAGTATTTTTTTAATGCAATTTTGATCTGTGCTACGAAAAATTCATGGAATGAAAAATCGATAGTTAAAGAAAACAAATTTTGTGGGACCGTCTAACCTTTATAGCTGTTGAAACTACACCACTTTTTAATTTTTTTGTGATTTTTAAAAAATGAAAATAGCGAATATAATCGCGAGTTTTCGGAATTTAATTAAACTGCAAATGGAAATGTATAAATGGCTCCATGGGGTATTTTTATACACACTACTAGCTTACCATCCCGGTACTTCGTTACCGGTTGTATTGAATACCGGATAATATAAGGATCAGGATTACTCTATCGATATAAAAAAAAAAATCCTCTACATAGTTTTTGTTTTATTTACTTGTGGACGTTTAAGTCTTTCATAAAATAATATTTTAATGAATAATTTAAACAATAAAATTTGAATAACTTCGCAGGTACGTCATCATGCTCGTTTCGGTGAAAAAATATATTGACAATTTTCGAGCCCTTATATCGGGTTTTAAGATTTTGAGCGAACAAATATTTCAGTAAAAAAAATGAAATAAAAATAAGTTTGAGTGGAAAAATATATAGAGAGAACAAATATGGAGTCAAAAAAGTTAAATACGTAAAATTTAAGTAAAAAGTATCATTCCATATTGTTCCCAGCTCTATTCCACTTCGGTCCCCGTTCTATTCCATTTCATTTCCAAGTCCATCTCCTTTCGTTCCATGTAAGTTTCATTCCTCTCCGTATAATATGCTTTAAAAAAAATAAAAAGTTCTATTGCCTTTATATTGTAGATATGAAAAGTACCATTTTACACCACTGTTATCAGGTACCCCTTTTTACCCTAAAATTTCAAAATATGTCCTTGTCTTGGGTGTTATTTCTGCGGCTTTTAGTTCAATAGTTAGATATCTCAAAATAACCTTTTGCCCCCTTTCCCCGTAAAATTATATTTCCAAAAACTTTTTTTTGTGCTAGGTGATCCTTTATTTAAAACATCAAGTTTCTGAACCATTATTTCAAGAAATATAAGAATAACCAAATTTGCACTTTTTATCCCCTTTACGATCGGTCGCGACCCTTAGAAACTGAATTTCCAAAAATATCTTTTTAAAGCATTCAAAATTTCAGTGCCTAGGATAGTTACGTCATGAAATATAAAAAGTATCAAAAAACACTTTTTTACAGCTCTAGAAACAAAATTTTTTGAAAATACTTTAGCAGAATGTTTTTTTCACCGAAGTCCCCTACATTCCAAAATTCAAGCTTCAACGGTCATTATTATTGGAACAAAAAAAAAGTACCAAAAGTACACTTTCTTACCCCGTTAGAAACGAAATTTCCAAAAAGTACCTCTTTCAGAATGTTTTTTTCTTCACCGAAAAATCCTACATTCCTTTTTATAAAAGGTTCTTTTTATAAAAGGTACTTTTTATAAAAGGTACATTTTATAAAAGGTACTTTTTATAAAAGGTGATTTTTATAAAAGGTACTTTTTATAAAAGGTGATTTTTATAAAAGGTACTTTTTATAAAAGGTACTTTTTATAAAAGGTACTTTTTATAAAAGGTAATTTTTATAAAAGGTACTTTTTAAAAAGGTACTATTTATAAAAGGTACTTTTTATAAAAGGTACTTTTTATAAAAGGTACTTTTTATAAAAGGTACTTTTTATAAAAGGTACTTTTTATAAAAGGTACTTTTTATAAAAGGTACTTTTTATAAAAGGTACTTTTTATAAAAGGTACTTTTTATAAAAGGTACTTTTTATAAAAGGTACTTTTTATAAAAGGTACTTTTTATAAAGGTACTTTTTATAAAAGGTACTTTTTATAAAAGGTACTTTTTATAAAAGGTACTTTTTATAAAAGGTACTTTTTATAAAAGGTACTTTTTATAAAAGGTACTTTTTATAAAAGGTACTTTTTATAAAAGGTACTTTTTATAAAAGGTACTTTTTATAAAAGGTACTTTTTATAAAAGGTACTTTTTATAAAAGGTACTTTTTATAAAAGGTACTGTTTATAAAAGGTACTTTTTATAATAGGTACTTTTTATAAAAGGTGCTTTTTATAAAAGGTACTTTTTATAAAAGGTACTTTTTGTAAAAGGTACTTTTTATAAAAGGTACTTTTTATAAAAGGTACTTTTTATAAAAGGTGCTTTTCATAAAAGGTACTTTTTATAAAAGGTACTTTTTATAAAAGGTACTTTTTATAAAAGGTACTTTTTATAAAAGGTACTTTTTATAAAAGGTACTTTTTATAAAAGGTACTTTTTATAAAAGGTACTTTTTATAAAAAGTACTTTTTATAAAAGGTACTTTTTATAAAAGGTACTTTTTATAAAAGGTACCTTTTATAAAAGGTACTTTTTATAAAAGGTACTTTTTATAAAAGGTACTTTTTATAAAAGGTACTTTTTATAAAAGGTACTTTTTATAAAAGGTACTTTTTATAAAAGGTACTTTTTATAAAAGGTACTTTTTATAAAAGGTACTTTTTATAAAAGGTACTTTTTATAAAAGGTACTTTTTATAAAAGGTACTTTTTATAAAAGGTACTTTTTATAAAAGGTACTTTTTATAAAAGGTACTTTTTATAAAAGTTACTTTTTATAAAAGGTACTTTTTATAAAAGGTACTTTTTATAAAAGGTACTTTTTATAAAAGGTACTTTTTATAAAAGGTACTTTTTATAAAAGGTACTTTTTATAAAAGGTACTTTTTATAAAAGGTACTTTTTATAAAAGGTACTTTTTATAAAAGGTACTTTTTATAAAAGGTACTTTTTATAAAAGGTACTTTTTATAAAAGGAACTTTTTTACTCTTTTTACCCCCGTAGAATCAACATTGGAAAAAACCCAGCCTTATTGAATCTTTTTTCCGGAAGGTGAACCTACATTACAAATTTCAAGTTTCTAGTACCATTATTTAAGTAAATGTAAAAGGTACCAAAAGTACAGTTTTTTACCCTTTTTACCCCCTTAGAATCATCATTGTCAAAAATCCAGCATAAATGGATCTTTATTCCGAGAGGTGAACATACAGTCCAATTTTCAAGTCTCTATGACTATTATTTCAGGAGATATAAAAAGTACCAAAAGTACACTTTTTTACCCATTTTATCCCCGTAGAATCAACCTTGGCAAAAACACAGCCTTAGTGATTTTTTTTCCGGGAGGTAAACCTACATTGCAAATTTCGAGTTTCTAATACCATTATTTAAGGAAATAAAAAAAGGTACCAAAAGTACAGTTTTTTACCCTTTTTACCCCCTTAGAATCATCATTGGCGAAAATCCAGCCTTAGTGAATCTATATTCCGGGAGGTGAACATACAGTCCAAATTTCAAGTCTCTGTGACAATTATTTAAGAAAATGTAAAAGGTACCAAAAGTACAGTTTTTTACCCCCTTAGAATCAACATTGGCAAAAATCCAGCCTTAGTGGATCTATATTCCGGGAGGTGAACATACAGTCCAAATTTCAAGTCTCTATGGCCATTATTTCAGGAGATATAAAAAGTACCAAAAGTACAGTTTTTTACCCTTTTTACCCCCTTAGAATCAACATTGGCAAAAATCCAGCCTTAGTGGATCTATATTCCGGGAGGTGAACATACAGTCCAAATTTCAAGTCTCTGTGACCATTATATCAGGAGATATAAAAAGTACCAAAAGTACAGTTTTTTACCCTTTTTACCCCCTTAGAATCAACATTGGCAAAAATCCAGCCTTAGTGGATCTATATTCCGGGAGCTCAATCTACAGTCCAAATTTCAAGTCTCTAGCTTCAGCGGTTTGGGCTGGGCGATGATGAATGAGTATATCAGTCAGTCAGTCAGTCAGTCAGTCAGTCAGTCAGTCACATTACTCTTTTATATATATAGATGAAAAAAATCTGAGGACACCAGCTCAAAAAATACCCTTTTTCTTGTGCTGTTTGATGGAAAATGTGATATACTTTTGTCTATATGCAGACCATATAAAAAGCGGTGAAATTTGATATTCAGAAATAAATGGAAGCATTTATAAGTTGTTGGCAGTGTAAACATTAATTATTTTAGATAAATTACAAAATATTGTAAATTAAAGTTATTTTGTGTATGCGATGCGCGAAACATAACCAAACATTTGACGCTTCAAATTAATTGATGTTTCGAAACAATTTATTTCATCCGTGAACAATTCTGTGGCAAAACCCCATGACTACATAAGTCGAGTTATGTCCAAAACGTGTTTTTGCATTTTCGGAATCTCCATATCCATTTTCGTATGGTATCAATTTTTTATGAAAATCGGACAAGGTATCATAATCTGAGACTTTCTATAGGCAAAATCTCTCAGAATCTGAGACTGAGAAAAAATACATATATTAAAATCTGACACTTTTACTATTGGAACATTTCTGATAAACTGACACATTTTTTTTTATAGGAAAAATGTTTAAGAATCTGGCACATTTTTCTTTTTGAAAAAGCTTCAGATTCTGAGAATTTTTCCACATTAAGGTGTGAACAGAACAAGCCCGGCACGACTTTTTCCATACGATTTGACAGTTAAAAACCGTGACCGACACGACAAAAAATTAAAACTTATTTTATTTTATCTCAGGGTTCTCTCAATCTCCCTCCCTCTCACACTCCAGGGTTGCCGCATTTTTACAACAATTTTTTATTTTTTCATTCACAATGGTGTAACAAACGTACAATAGTGCCAACTTAATCGCATTGACTATGTGATAAGCGGTTTTTTTCCGTAAAATTACTCTAATTTTATTAAAAGTTAGCACCACTGAACAAACAAATGACATTTTTTGCCGTCCCCCGTCATTGTTTTGGGCCTATATTCTCCGGCAACGGCAACCGTCCCCCGTGCCGTGCATGTTCTGTTTCTACTCTTATTTTGGGACATTTTCTATTTGAAAAACGCCTCAGAATCTAAATGTTTTAAAGAGAGAACTTTTCTTTTGGAAAAAATGTTTCCGAATCTGAAACTTTTTATGTATGAATAATGTCTTAGAATCTATTACTTTTTCTTTGGGTGAAATGTTCTTGAATATGAGACTTTTTCTATAGGAAAAATTTCTTAGAATCAAGGATAATTGTATTAGAGTCTAGGAAAAAAGTTTTTGAATCTGATTATTATAAAAATATTTTATACTAGAAGAATAATTTTTTAAATGTGTCATAAACATTCCCAAGAAAATGCTTAATTACGTATAATCTGAGATGTTTAGAATCTGAGAGTTGTATTTAGAAAAGTGTAACAGCATCATAAACATTCATTATATAACATAAATATGTAATGTCTTTAATCTTTTGCAATTCAGAATCTGACGGTCGTAACAAATTCAAAAATATATGCAAATATAAAAATTTTTTCCTAAAAAAAAAAATTAAAAAAATTTTTTGGGTCCCCTGCGAAAAAAAATCCTGGATACGCCCCTGGCTCTTACGTTTTTCGCAGAATCAAAAAATTTTTAGAAAATTGTGATACGTGAACGTACGTGCATTTTAACGAATAAACTGTTTGGAGCTTGGAAGGTCTCGGATAATCACTTGAACCAAAACGCAAAAAAAATTTGTGTCTTAGACTTAGGTTAGGTCAATGGTTCCCAACCTTTTTTGCGCCATGCCCCACTTTTAAGTTAAAAAATCTATAATGTCCCCCTACACCCACGAACAATTTTTCAATTTTTTAAATTTGTTTTAAAATTCAAAATTTACAAGTGGTTAAGCAAACTTTTTGTTAAAATCATCGTTTAAACAAAGTTTATGAAAAAGTTTTCAAAAATCAACTACAAAATTTAACTAAAATAATATTTTTTTTAGTTTAATTAACAAAAAAAAAATCTTAAAAATTTGCTCGTTGCCCCCCTGAAGCATTCAAATTGCCCCTCAGTGGGGCGAGAATCAAAGGTTGGGAACCATTGGGTTAGGTTGTAGACGTAGACTCTGAGGTCCATTGTGATACCACGGGACCGTAATAGGTTTCCCTACTAGTCCCTGTCGTTAAACCAATTTGAGCTTCTTATGAAACTCCTGAGATATTGAATTTTGACATCCGTCAAATCAGAAAGATCGTACAGCTCCCTAGATCCCAGTGAAGCAAGTCTCTGACCAGAAAAAACCGGGCAATTGCAAATAAAGTGTTCGATAGTTTCCAACTCCTCTTCATCCATGCAACTCCGGCAAAAGTCATTCGACGGCACATTTAACCGCTCTGCGTGCTTCCCTATAAGACAGTGTCCGGTAATTATAGAAACCACCGTCGAAATCTCTCCTTTTGGAAGCGATATCAGCTCACTTGTGCGCCCCTGATTAAGAGAAAGCCAAATCAGTCGTGTTGTCTTACACGTCCATCCATTTTCCCATCTTTGATTAGTCTCCGCCGCAGAACAAAGCCGTAGGTTTTGCTTGCAAGTTTCTAGAGGCATACCAACACATTCCAATTCTGTTGGAACCTGTAAGGTAGTTTCTAGTCTTGCAAGCTCATCGACTTTGCAATTCCCTGGAATGTCTCTGTGCCCTGGGACCCATATGAAACTATTAAACTGCTTGGCCATCTCATTTAAAGACGTTAGGCAGTTAAGGGCAGATCTTGTTTTCAGAAACATTGAATCCAGGGATTAAACGACGGCTTGACTGTCAGAATAGATGTTGACTGCGGTTGTAGACAATACATTGCAGCTCAACAAGTCAGCCACTTCCTTTATTGCCAGCATTTCTGCCTGGTAAACACTGCAATGATCTGGCAATCTTCGAGCCAGGCTCAATCCAAGCTCTTCCGAATAGACTGCAAAGCCCACTTGTTCGTGCAGCCTTGATATATATGTGTAAAAATTTATGGTGGCTCCACTTCCCGGAATATCCCCTTTCCAAGACTCCCTGGATGGTATCATAGTGGTAAAGTGGCGCTCAAAAAGGCTCAAAGAGGGAGCACAGTCCACATTTTGTGGTGTTGTTATCTTCTTCAAGATCGCGCTATGGCCACAATCGCTGCCAGAGAAATAGGATCAAAAGCAGGAATTTACTTTTCCTTGTAAACTAAACAAGCTCTGTTTTACTTGGATTAACTCCCAGACCACAGTCTCTTGCCCATTTAGACGGATCCTTCAGAGAACCCTGAAGAATGTCCCTTAATGTTGGCAGATGCTTTCCCTTTACCGCTATCGCGACATCGTCAGCATATGCGACAACATGACAACCACGTGCTTCTAGAGATAGTAGCATTGAATTCAGTGCCAAGGTTCCAAAGAAGCGGCGAAAGAACACCTCCTTGTGGTGTGCCCCTATTGACAAATCGAGATATGACGGACGCTCCCAATTCAGACGTTATACGTCTATTGGCAAGTAGGTTTTCCACAGTGACGGTCCGTGAACTTGTCACTGGGTGTTCTCTACTTATTTAAAATATAAAATTTATGTATATAAAATATGTTTTTCTGGACGTAACACATTCCCGTGGTAGACAAAGCCTCAGTTTTAATTTTTTTTGTTGACATACATCCAAAATTAATTTTTGTACTCCATTTATTTGCGAAATAATGTTTTTTGTTAATTGTCGATGTGGTGAGGCAACAAAATGACAATAAAATAGAATTTAGGCTGCATCTCATTAAAAAATGTACAAAACTAGTAACATCCCATCTTTACCTATCTCGGGAATGCGTTAGGTCCATGAAAACATGATTTTTATACTTAAATTTTCTGTTTTTATAAATTAGAGAACACCCAGTGACAACTTCACGGACCGTCACTGGTTTTCCACCATTAAAACGATTTTACGCTTTACTCCCAGACCAGACAATACCAATATTATCGATTCTGGGATGACATTATTAAAAGCCCCCTCAATATCAAGAAAGGCCACCATAGTGTACTCCTTTACCGAAAGCGATCTCTCGATGGTACCAACGAGCTCATGAAGAGCTGTTTCCGTTGATCGTCCCTTGCTGTATGCATGTTGCTTTGTCGAAAGCAACCTCGGGTCAATCACTCTACGCAAATATGAGTCTATCATTCGTTCCATTGTCTTTATCAAAAAAGAAGACAGACTAATTGGTCTGAAATCCTTCGGAGCTGTGTGGGAACTTTTCCCAGCCTTCGGGATAAATACGACTCTGGTATCCCTCTATTTTAAAGGAATATACGACCAGTTGATGCATGCTGTGTATAGATTATACAGCAACGGGGCTATATAGTCCGACACTTGCTGCAACTCAGCCGGGATTATACCATCAGGTCCCGGGGATTTATAGGGCCTGAAGCTTTTTATCGCCCAGATTAATGTTGGCATATTTATTATTTCCGAAGCAATTTCAGATGCTTGGGCGTCAGAACGTTCCAAAGCTTGAAACGGCGTCATGGAATTGCCCGGAAAATGCGTGTTTAAAAGGAGATCCAGCGACTCTCCACTGGAGGAAGACCACATCCCATTAGGATCTTTCAGGTATCTCAGGGTGCAAGGAGAAGAAGCCAGAACCTTGCGCAGCCTGGATGCCTCAGAAACGTCTTCTATGTTTCCACAGAAGTTTTTCCAAGAATCACATTTTGCATTTCTGATCATCTTTTTATAACTCTTAAGTTGCAGCCTGTATGCAGACCAGTCCTCGTCCGCTCTTGAAAATTTAGCCTTATTAAAGAGCTTTCTGCAGGAATCTCTGCTCGTCTGCAACTCATTTGACCACCAAGGTGGCTTTTTTTCCCCTCTAGGCTTTGCAGAAGGCCAAGACGCATCCAGGCACCTATTACAAACATTTGTTATATGGTCAACCAGACAGTCAATTTCCGCCAAACTATGCGGTTCAGATAAGGGTACTTCATCCAAAAGCAAAGAAAAAGTCTCCCTATATTTCACCCAGTTTGTTCTCCTCAGATTTCTAGAGACTGTCTCAACCGGGGCACGCTCCCTGAGTAAAAACTCAATGTAGCGATGATCTGAAAAAAACTCTCCAGTCATCAATTCTATCAGACAATGTATCTGATACAAGTGTTACGTCAAGAACCTCTTGCCGCGTACTTGTAACGAAAGTTGGTTCACTACCCTTGTTACAAATATACAGGTTAGTGCTTAACAAAAACTCCAAAAGTGATTCGCCTCTATCATTCGTGTCTGTACTTCCCCATATCGAATGATGTGCATTAGCATCACAGCACACTAGTAACTGGTGTCCCCTAGATTCAGACTCCCGAATCAGACCGCCAACCTTCTCCGGGGGTATTGGCCCCGGATTAGGAAAATACGCAGAGGCGAGCCAAATAGATTTCCCATGAAGCTCTAAGCTAGCCGCTGTAACATCCATATCACTAAAAGTTGATAAAAAGAATATATTTAAGCCATTTTTCGCCAAGATGCAGGCTCTTGGTGAGCCCTCACCTTTGGCAACCATCAACTTAAACCCAGGGGTCTTCAATCCGCAAACCCTGCCACCTCGCACCCAGGGCTCTTGGATAAAAACCAAGTCAACTGCTCCTGTCGTCAGGCGCAGCAAGAGTGCAACTGAGGCTGCCTTACAGTGATGGAGGTTTATTTGTAGGAACCGCAACATCTTGTTTTTTTCCACCATCCTTTCCACCACCGTGTTATTGGCTTCATCCTCCGTGTTATCATAGAGGTCGCATTCGTCCCCAGATTCGGTTTCGAATAAGCCAGATATGTGTCCCATCTGTTCTGAATCGGAGGCAACAGAACTCTCCGAATTCCTCACTGCATGGGCCTCGTCCTGAATGTCACCCATCGTGGCATCAGCTTTATCCTCCGTGCCATCACAGAGGTCGTATTCGTTACCAGATTCGGTTTCGAAAATGCCAGATGCATCTCCCATCAGCCTAGAATCGGTCAGCTGAATATCAACCTTTTCCAGATTCTGCTCCCCAGCCGACTCCGCCACTGGCTTGGCTGCGTCCAAAATAGGCTTCTGGTCGCCCTTGTAGACATTGACTCTTATATGAAAAAAGCCAAATCTCATAATGCCGTCAGTCCTGGCTAAAAGCGGAAGCGATTCCTCATTAACCAAGACCACTGCTTGACGACGAGCGCCCTCCATCTCACCCAATCTGGCAATTTGCCAATTCTGAGTTGGAAGGTCAGGATTGCAGACTTTTATCATCTTTAGAATCACCGCAGTGTCACTTGTAGCCATTGGGATCCATGCATGAGCTCTGGGTTGCGAGGGGATATCATGTTTTTCCACAACGTCCAGTCTGGCTCCAGGCCATAACTCTCCCACTTGGCTAATGGCAACCTTAAACACGGCTGCGGATCTTTCGTTCCCAAAAGCAACGAGTTTTACTCGCCCCTGATACCAACCTGCGTTGACAGTAGTAGGGAGATAATCAGGCATACTCTCAAGAAGCCTATAGTAGATTTCATTTAGTTTAGTTTCAACTAAACTCCACTTGTCCCTTGGAATACTACAATCCCCATTTTGCCTGTTTATCACAGCCCTAACGAAGGTTAGAAAGAGAAAACTAATTTTAATTTTGATATATGAAAAATCAAATCACAAAACATTCAAAAAATGTGTTTACCAATTTTAACCAGGCAATAAAGTAAATATACAAAAAATTTTGTTATGCACATGAGTAGTAGGGTGGCACTAAATATTCAAAGTCAGAAAAATGTCTCAAATTGGTATAAAAAAAAATCACAGATTCTGATAGATTTTTTCGATTCTGAGTAATTTTTCGTAAAGAAAAACTCAGATTAAAAGATGTTTTTTGTATAGACAAATTCTTTGATTCTAAAATATTTTTCGTATAGAAAAAGTTATAATCTTAAAAAAACACTTATCCATTTATTGAATGAGAAAATTTACAGATTCTGAGACATTTTTGTAAAGAAAATTTTTTAAATTCACAATATTTTTTGTCGATAAAAATTTTCCAGTTTTATTTAGATATTAAAAAAAAAAAAAAACTAACACTTTGATTATTTTTTTTTGTGTAAAAAAGTTCTAGATTCAGAGAAGATGTTTCGATTTAAAATTTAACAAATTTGGTTAAACTTGGAATTGCAAAAGCCTTAAATTAGTGTGAACGACACAATTTTCAGTGCATATGTTTTAAAACATTATTTTCCATAAAAATTCTCAAACCCTTTGAAAAATTTCATAAAAAAAATCTCCGTTTTCATCAAAACTGTACCATTTTCTAAAGGCATATGGCCAAATTCATAAACCAATTGTAATTTGTCTTTTAAGCACACAATAGTTAAAGTACAATAAACCTAAATTAAACCTTTTTTACGAAATTGTATTCATAAACGTACTTTAACAATTTTATAATTTTGTGTTTTAATGTTGGCAACACCCTTGCTATATTTCTATAAAAACTTTTTTACTTGGGTAGTAAATTTTTCTATAGAAAATTTTCGATAATAAATTTTTCGATTAAAATTTTTCGATAGTAAATTTTTCTATAGAAAATTTGCGATAGTAAATTTTTCTATTGAAAATTTGCAATAGGAAATTTTTTTGTAGAAAATTTGAGATAGTAAATTTTTCTATAGAAAATTTTGATAATACATTTTTTTTTTGGTTTTTTCCAGTATTTTGAAATTTTCATAAAAACCCCCTTGGTTAGATTAGAGATAAATAAAAAAAATTAATACTCAGCCTTTTTTTTGTTAAACCCCTTATGAGGTTGACTTTTTTAGAATCTTTTTCTTGTCTTTTTGTAGGTGTTTTATACAAAAAAATTTCAAAATTTCAAATTTGTTTAAAGTAATTTTAAAATTTTTGTAGAAAACCCCTACAAAAAGACAAGAAAAAGATTCTAAAAAAGTTAACACATATTAATGTTATACAATATAATGTGGTGTCACACTAATAATCAGTTTTTTTTTTAAAAACCTGTTGTGCATTATTACAAGATTCCATATTTGCTGAGTAACTTAGGGTTTTTCATATATTTTGCCAATCTTGCAGCAGTCTCAAAGATATTAAATTTTGCTAAAATCTTGTTTGGCCTTGAGAATTTCCAGTACTGTGAACTTTAACAAAAACAAAAAAGTATCAACTTGTCCTTTTGTTTGATTTTTTGGGTTAAGCGAATTTTAAAATGAAATCCAAATAATAATAAAATATTTTACGTACACACATGCTTACATATGAATATAAAAATGAATGAACGTATTTTGTAGACGACAAGAAGAATGAAACGCGTTATTTATAAAATATTATATTAAGGGTGGATTACTCAATCTCCAGTTAGTTGCTAACTACCGATTTAACGCAGCCTTATGTCAAAATTTGAATAAAAAAAGTTAAATTTAACGGACCGTTATTATATAACGGAGCATTGAGAAATCCAGCCTAAGTCAATAAAACTATGTAATGTAGTTGGGATTTCCCATTGTGAACGTGGAATGATCCTAATAAATAATGGAAATTATTATAGGACTAGTCGAATAGCCTGTCCCTGCCAGGCGGAACATCAATTCACTTTTCTCAATAATTCTATTTTTTTACCAAACTTTATAAAAAATTATGTTTGTTCTTCAAAAATTTAATATTGCTAGATTGAGATACATCAATATACTTCCCAAACTGGAAAAAAATTTAATGAGTATAAAGGGTTTTAATGATAAAATTTAGAACTAAATTTAGCACGCCCATTTCGTCTCTCCGCCCTTAAACCGGATATCAAAAATCCATCGTTAGATCTGTCCCATGGTCACTCCTATTTACATGGCAATTTTTATCTTTCGTAGTCATGAAGGGTTTTAAAATTAGATAAAATGTTAAAAAACACAATTTTTTCACTTATATATTTCTTTATAATTCTCCGTACACAGTTTAAATATTAAATCTGGCTTCATAAGGATATGATCCATTGTCAATACTTTATGCTTCACAATTTTTAGCTTTCTTAGTCATTAGGGGTTTCAGAAATTGTTTAAATGTTTAAAAACTAAATTTCGCCGTCTTCCGCCACTCCCCCTGTCTTAAAATCCGGCTACGTTACAGATTATATAAACTGAACAAAATTCACAACGGATTTTTTTGTATCTCCGCACTTTCACTGGATATTCAGGTCAGTGTTGATCTTTGCCATAGTCCGTACCATATGCATCCAAATTTTCATCTTTCAAGGTCAGTCGGACTACTTTAGAATATGCTTCATAGTTAGGACTACATGTTAGGGATTTTCAGCTTCCTAATTCATTGGGGCGGAGCTTAAAAATACTCTAAAATGTAAAAACAAAAATAATTTTGCCAAGACCCCTTTTTTGTCGTAATTCACCGCCCACAGGCAAAAATTCCGGCTTCGTAAGAATCTGTCTTTGGTGTTTTACTTTATACATGCCAAATTTCAGCTTTTAAGTCCATCAATGAGATTCAAAAGGCGCACAAAAAATAAGAGAAACACAAAAAAAATATATATATACAGAAAATAGATGGAAATAAATTTACCACGCCCATTTGCCTTTCTTATTCTCCACACATACACTGGATATCAAAAATTCAGGTTCGTGTTGATCTTCCCCATGAAACCTACTATATACATGCCAATTTGCATCTTCCTAAGTCATTAAGAAGCATCTTCCTAAGTCATTAGGTCTTCAAATTAGTTAAAATATTAAAAAACTCAATTTTTCCACGCTCTTTTATCTTTTAATTCTCCGTCCGCAATAGAGAAATTTTAAATTTGATTACTTCAGGATATACTGCATCGTTAGGACTATACGCTATGCATTTTCCGCTTCCTTTGGGGGCTTCAAAAGAAGTTAAAATGTTAAAAATCTCAATTTTGTCACTCCTCATTTTCCTTTCAATTCGACTACTTTAGGATATGCTTCATCGATAGGACTATATGCTAGGAAATTTCAGCTTCCTAAGTCATTAAAAGACTTTAAAATAAGTAAAAATGTCAATTTTCATCTTCATAGGTCATTGGGGGTCTTTAAATTAGTTAAAATATAAAAAAAAACACAATTTTGCCACTCCCCATTTTTCTCTTAGTTCTGCTTTCACAGCCTAAAAAATTTAAATCCGATTACTTCATGATATGCTTCATTGTTAGAACTAAATGTTATGCAATTTTGCGCTTCCTAAGTCATTTCGGGGTCTTCAAAAGAAGTAAAAATGTTAAAAAATCCCAATTTTGCCACGCCACTTTTCTCATCAATTCTCCGCCCACATTGCGAAAATTTTAAATCCGACTACTGGGGAATATGCGCCATCGTTAGGACTATATTTTATGAAATTTTCAGCTTCCTAAGTCATAATGGGGCTTTAAATTAAGCAAAACTGTCAAAAAATTGAATTTTGCCACGCCCACTTTTCCGCTTATTTCTCCGCCCATAGACAAAAAATCGAAAATCCGGCTACGTTAGGATCTGCCCCAGGTGTTTTACTATATGCATGCCAATTTTCAGCTTTGTAGCTCATCACTGGGCTTCAAAAAGCTCTGGATAGACAAAAAAAGAGGAACACACAAATAGGGAAATTATATATATAGATTTAATATGTGTCAGCTTAGAATATATTATGGAAGTATACAATCATACATGTTTTAATATATATGGCTCATATACTACAATAGTGACATAACTAAGAAAAAATCGATTTTTGAGTTAATCATGCAGAATTATTTGTTACAAATGTCATGTAAAGCATGATCGTGTATCTTTTAAACTCGCCGCTTGAGAAGAGAAAATGACATTATTAAATTTTATGTACCGACCTTTTTCAATTGAGAACTTTAAACACATTTTCTAAAAAATCTGTTTTTTTAGTTATGTCACTATTGTAGTAAATAAGTGATATTTACAAAATGTATTAGAGTAGACGGAAAAAAACATAATCCCAGTCCAAGCCGATTTGATCCATTTTTGGACAGGTCTTAAATAAGTGGAGAAAATATATACAACCCAAACTTAAGTAAAATAGGCTTATATTTGTTGCCGTAAAACAACGTACACGTAAAACACCTAAAAACAAAGTGTTATATGGCATTCACACTTGCGACCTTAAACAAGTTGTTCAACACCAAAACACCAGTAACAGAATAAAAACGTAATGGACACAGAACAAAGACTTTTTTTAACATCTCACTCTTAAACACTTCAAAACAGCAAGCACGAATGCCATATTATACCCAATTCACACCTGAGGTGAAATCTCGTTCGAACGAGATTTCGATCATATGGTTGTGTATAAAATGATACAGACCATATGATCGAAATCTTGTTGGAACGAGACTTCACATCAGGTGTGAATAGGCCTTTAATCAAAAAAATTTAAACAGATTTTTGTGAATAGAGTGTATGGGAAGTAGAAGTAACAAGTGAGAGTGTTCAATTCGGCTGTGCCGAATCATTTATACCTTCCAACCAGTGCTGCCAAATTTTTTGGAGAAATTGTTAATTAAAAAAAAATCGTCCAAATCGTCAAGTTAAAAAAAATAGTCAAAAAACCGTCATGACAAAAAATACGCTAATAAGGACATTCCAAGAATATGTTAGATTCGATCACTTATTAATAATATATATGAGGCATTCCACACCAACTGTTCCACTACAGAAAAACCGCAGTGGTTTCAATGAGATAACATTTGCAAAGTATTCGCTTTTAGGGTACTATTAAATAACAGAAATAAAATTTAAGATTTTTCAAAAACAACAGAGATGCCAAGTACATTTCGTTAAACGTGGATGCGTGTTCGGTTAAACGGTTAATGTTAACGTATATACCATTATGTAAAAACAGGACTAATATTGCATATTTTCTATTTCCAAAAAATTTTAATTACATAAAACTGCGCAAAAGTACCAAATATAACTGTTCTTACAGCCTTTTCAAAAAAAAAAAAAAAAAAAAAATAAAAAATACACATAAATATGTTGGTCATCTGGTCAGCGCACTAAAGATATTACCCTTTTGATGTGTGTTGCAGATTTAACACATAATCCATGCGCATAACTTTCGTCCAAAGGAAATGGATTTTCACGATATATTTTATGCTGCAAAATTTTAAAACAAATCCAATTAATGTTTGAAAATATTTTTTTTAAATAAACTTACAAATTTCATGGCCAAAACAGCTAATATTGTAGCAAGATTTGCAGTTTTCAATAAAAATTTAAAGTTTGTTGACAAAAGTACAAACTCCGTTAGTAACGGTAGAAAAACGGAGCCGTTTGTAACGAACTCAAAACGGATAAAAATCAGTGTAGTCCGTATTAAGCAGTACAGAAACGGACAAATAAATACGGAGTAAAAACGGACCTGTTCGAAAATTTAATTTTACGGACCGTTAATATTCCGTTTTCGTACCAGCATTGACGGATACGCATTTTTCGGTCTGTTTACGTTCCGTAAAAGCTGGATTCACGATTCCGTACTGGGATGATTTCGGTTAATAATAACAGTTTTTTAGTTACCCTGTAATTCCAATTCTTCTGTCAAAAATTAAAAAATAACCAAATTTAAATAAAAAAAAATTGTGTCGCTTAAAATCAAATCGTGAATTTATTTGGTCCATGGCAAAAATGATTAATGTTGCAAAATATTTTTTAAATTATAAATTTTATTTGTTTAAAGATGAAGGACGAGGAAATCCGACCAAAGCAGAACTGATTCTATTCCAAATTTTGATGCTGGAAAGTTATATTCAAAAAGTTGGAAGAAAAATGTATAAACTTTGTTTTAAATGTGTTAATAAACTTAAAAATATAATGATTTCAATTTCGTTATTTTTAACTAATTGTAAGGTCAAAGTTTTGATTATTTGAAAAATTTAAAAAAAAAATATATCTTTCGACACATTAAATTTGTTAATTTTGATGAGCACGAATATCAAAATAATTTAAAAATCAGTCGAACAGTTTTCGAGATATGTATCGCTATTTGAAATTTGCAAAAAATGGCAGTTTATTTTACGTTCAAGAAATTTTTTAAAAAAAAGTCTCAAAATTTCATTCCGCCGACCCTTTTGTAGAGCTTGAGACAATCTTTCATTTAAAATTTGAACCCGTGGCGCATTCGATCAAAGTTTTGGAAAAATTTCCACCAAACTTTAAGTTTTTTGAAAATAAAAAAATAAAAATAAAATATCTTGCGAAACATTATTTTTATTAATATTAGCATGCTGAAAACGAATATCAAAAAATTTATAAAATAGGTCGAGTGGTTTTCGAGATATCGCCATTTAAAATTTTTCAAAAAAAATTGCAAAAAGGGCGGTTTTAACTACGTTTAAGAAATTTTTTAAAAAAATATCAAAATTTCTTTCCCTTAACCCTTTGATAGAGCTTGTTACAATCTTTCATTTAAGCCCAATTTGAGCCAAATCAGATCATTTTAACCCGTGGCGTCCTTCGATCAAAGTTTAGCAGTTTTTGGTAAAAAGATTCTAAAAAGCCAAAACTTTGATCGATGGGCACAATGGATTAAAATGATCGGCTTTGGCTCAAATTAAGTTTAAATGAAAGACTGTCTTAAGCTTTATGAAAGGATAAAGCTTAAGACAGTCAAAAACTTCTGGTGTAAACGGTGAAGTTTTCAAAATGAAAATGCGAGTTTTTAACGGGGTTTCGAGGTCAGTATGAATGTACTATAATGTAGTAAAGAAAAACTCGAGCTAACTTTGTATTTTTTGAAAAACTGTTTTTTCTCGCACAGTGTAATGAAATCCCAGCATACTTGCGGTACTCCATCATTAAATGACTCGTTACTCAACTGGAAATGCAACAAAAGTAGCAGCAACAATAAACCATTTCTAAACGAAGTAACATCTTACTCCTTTTTTATCTCGACATCAATTATGTGATTTTTACTTTGGAATGCCTCATATTTAACTTGTAAATCACAAATACAAGTTAAAATATTAGCGACTTACATATTACATGCAAACATGCACATAAACAGAGAGTGTTCTGTAATGACTGACTTAAGGTATAATTTCTACTGATTCGCCAATATTGAATTTAGTTGATATCTTGACTTCAACTTAAGCAAATCGAGCTAAGAGTTTAGTTTAAAATAATAAAAAAAAATTGTGAAAAACACATTAATTTATACAAAAACTTTGAATTTTATTTCCGACTATCCTAAAAAGTCGTCACATTAGCAGAAAATTATAACAATAATTGTAAACAAACAATTGTGTTTAAAATAGTGTGTTTCGGAAGTGAGTTTAAAAAATAAATATTTAAATAAATAAAAATATTATACATACAAGTGCTAATATTTAAAGTACACGCTTTTTTTGGGAAAATAATATACATATGACTTTGAAGTACATTAAACAATTTGTGGTACGAAAACTTAAACAAAAAAATCAATCGAAAACTATTCATAAATATTAGAAATTAAAAAAAAAATGTGAACTATTTATGAATTTAAAATTCTTATTTACATATTTTTTTGGAAATTCCCGCTAAAAAAAAATTTCATTTCATCTAATTGTAAGTGCACTACTGTTTAAAAGCTCAAATTAAATTTCAAAAGAAACCCGCGTACTTATTTAATGTTGATTACTAAAAAACAAAAATTTTAATTAAATAGTCCGTTATAAACATATGTTCAAGTACAAATGTATGTACAATAAAGTGGTTGTAAGTTAAATATTTACCATGGAAAAATAAAAGTCAAAAATACTAAAAACTTTGTGTAAAGACATGAGTTTGCTAAATTTTATTTCCGTTTATATCATTGAGATTGTTTGTTTTTTAAATTGCGTGTCAAAAATATGGAAATTCTAATAAATACTATACATGGGTATTAGAGTGGTCCAAATATTGAAATTTTTTCGCCGTTGCTGTTTTTGCTGCTCCACAAACATGGATTTGTTCACCTACCTAAAATAAGTACCTGCCTAAATTCGAACCAAACCACTTAACTCTATGACCGCGCTAAAATCGCTCAAAGTTTCGAGTTTTGGGAAAAGTTCACTAAACTAAAAAATAAAATAAAAAATACAACTTCTATGAATATGCTCAAAACTAAATATTTTTTATTAAACATTTGCCCAAATGTGCCCAACAGTGCGTCCCGTCCAATATAAATTTTCGAATTTCGTGCCGTAATATCTTCCGAACGATAGCCACGGAAGAGAATAGCTGATTGTGGAACAATTTATGAACGAATTTAGCAAGGACATCTTCAGTCGGCAAAATTCATGTCCGAAATTTTAGGAATTTTAGCGTACTTTATGAAAAAAATATTTAAAAAATTCCAAAATAGAGATTTTGGTCCACAGATGCTGATTTTTAAACATAAAAACAATTTTGTATCCAAATTGGTCAAAACCTGAAAAATGTTAAGTATGTAATCTAAAAAATATTAAAAAAATATAAAAACGCGACCACTAATGCTGATCAGCATTTTTGGACCAAATTCGTGTTTTTATATTTGTTTAATATTTTTAACATTTTCCAACATTTAAGACCAATTTGGTTAAAAAATAATTTATATATTTAAAAATCAGCATCTGTGAATAAAAATCGCTATTTTGAATTTTTAAAAATATTTTTCCCATAAAGTACGTAAAAATTCCTAATTTTTGAGCCGGATTGGGTTAAAAAATTCAGACATGAATTTTAGTCGAAAAATTTAATTTTGCCGACTGAAGAGGTACTTGCAAAATGTTTTCACAAATTTTCCTATTTATTCCGTGGCCATCATTAGACAGGTATTATGTCACGAAATTCGAAAATTTAGATTTGACGGGACGGCCTAGTGCTCACTAAGGTGGACCCTCAATAAAAATTGAAAAATGTTTCAAATCGAAGGCCAATGCTGTGTGAGGTTAGTATAAAAGAAATTGGCACAAATATGAGTTCAAAGTTTGTTAGAACGAAATTCGGGCAAAATAAAAAAAGAAATTTATATGTCTTACGATACATCAAATTGTTTAACGTTCATGAGCTGAGCACGAATATAAAAAAAAAATAAAATCAGCCAAACGGTTTTCGACATATCGCTGTTTAAAATTTTGATATTTTTTGTTTAAAAAAAAACAAAATTTTTGCAAATTTCAGCGATATCTCAACAACCATTCGACCGATTTTATTTTATTAATATTAGTGTTTAGCGCATCAAAATGATGTATCGCAAGTCATAGTTTTTTCTTTCCATTTTGATCCGAATTTCATTGTCATATCCAAATTTAAATATGAGTGTGGCACAGTAATTTTCAACCGATCGAGTTCATATTTTTGTAAATTTTTTTTACATTAACCTCACACAAAAAGGGGCTTCAATTTTGTAAAATCGAAAATGACAAAATTAGGTACTCCCAAGCGAACTATCCCAATTATTTTACGATTTTCCTAAAACTTAAAATATTAAGGTTGGGGTGTCTTGGCTTATCGGCCATATAAGTGTTTCTTCATGCAAATTCCTATATAATGGTTGGGATAGTTCCCATATAAAACAAATAATTTTTAACTTTAAAACTTTTTCAAATAGTGTTAAATTCTGTCCATCTGTTAAAATATCGATCAGGGTCATAGCATTATACAGATAAGACTGAGACTTTAAATATTTATTTATTGTTGAAGAGAGAATTTTAGTATAGCCTTTGAGCGATATCGGTCCAACAGTTCAAAAGTTATAAACTAAAATGCAAAAAACAAAACTTTCAAAATATGGACCTCTCTAAATGGTATATATGAGTCATTCTATTGGAAAACTTCTTAAGTGGACGTTTAGTATGAAAATGAAAATACACAATAGACGTATTGTCGCATAGCCGTATATACATATCGCTCCTTTACTTGTATAGTGTCACAACTCAAAATATTTGATTTTGCAGAAAACACGTTTAATACTATGTTTAGACCAAACAAAAACTAACTTGTTTTTGGCAAAAAAGCATTTTGGAAAACCAAACTGTTTACACCGAATAAAAAGAGTTTTTGTTTGTCAAATCAAATTAATTATTTTCTAAATTCACTAAAAAAACACAAAATTATAATAGCCAAACGTTATTAAAAAAATTAAATTACACATTTATTTACTTTTTTAAAAGATTTGAATATTAATTTTACAAAAAACAAATATTTTTATTTTGACATTCGTTTTTACCAAAAGAAAATTGAAAAAAACATTCACACTGAATTAATAGTAGCATTGAGCAGAACCTAAATTATAGTTTTTGTCCAGTTTTAGTTGGCAACGCACAGTGTTGCGTCTTCATGTAAAGAGTGGCCAAAAATAGAAGGAGTTAAGTTAGAGTATTAGAATTTGGAACACTTGTTAAGATCGATAAGATCAAGAAAAATTTTGAATTTGGTCAATATCCACCCAAGGATTCGTATCCTTCCCATATATCCTGAAATTAAAATACGGCATAAAACGAAAACTAACGCTTTAATCTTCATATTATTTATTGTAGTTATTACCTATAATGCCATTAATTATTCTACATAATGTTGTCGGAGCAAGGATACGCCTAGCTCAAAAATGTCCTTTTTAAAATAACGTTCAGAAAAAGGATGAAAATTGAAGTTATTTCATGAAATTTCGAAAATCCAACTGCTATAATATGCTCAATGTATTTGCCAAAATATGTGCAAATCGGAACAAGGATACGCCCTCCTCGAAAATGTACATTTTTAAAAAAGTCAAGAAAAAGTTCAAAATTCAAATTCCTTCATGAATTTATGCCTATCTCAAAAAGACCGATATAAAATAAGCAAGTAAAAATATAGTACAACGTACTTCCTCAACAAAATCTTTCTAAATAAAAGTCTGCATCTGTTAATGTACAACTGGTCACGGTGCCCTGGAGAGGATTTAAATAAAATTTTGGTGTTACTCCAATTTTTAAGCGTATTATGTTTTTGGACTAGAAAAGAAAGAAAATGAGCCAAAAAAGAAAAAAAAGTACTAGGCGCTTTTTTTTTGGCGGGCAAAATGATGCATTTCAAAAAAACAAAAAAGAGTTTATTCTTTCAAATGCATTAAAAAATTTTTATACAGATGAAAATTCATCACATATTCACTTGTCAGTGAGATTTAAATATATATGTGATATATTTTTTCAGATATGAGACTTAAAAGAATTATTTCACTATTTAGTGAGACTAAATCAAATTTCTTCTTTAATTTAATGAAAATTTTAACTCTAGCAGTTACTTCACATTTAATATTGATCCTGTTGTTAGATTTTGAAGGGGGGAAGTTACCCCAATAATACAAACAAAATTTACAAAGGATTTTTGGCGAAATAAACAAAATTAAAAAAAGATATTAAGTCCATCCATAAGTTTCGCAATAAACAAATAGTCCAAACCACTTTCTGTATCTCTTTTTAAACTATTGACTTTATTTTACTCTTGCTTAGGCATTGCAAACACATTTTTAATGATTTTTACTATCGTTTTCTGATTTTTCTTAGTTTTGAAAAAACATTTTTAACAAAAAAGTATTAATTCTTTTAAATTATATGACTCACTAAGGTCTAAACTGAGGCAACTTTGTGTTCTGCTGTCCGTCTGAGTAGTACACGGAAAACTTTTAAGAACTTACATTTATAAATAATTTACAAGGACATATTTCATTTAGTTTCAATTAAGAGTGAAATTATTCTTTTAAGTCTCATATCTGGAAAAATATGTTACATATATATCTAAATCTCACTGATAAGTAAATATGTGATGAATTTACATCCGTATATACAAATTTTAATGTATTTGAAAGAATAAATTCTTTTTTGTTATTTTGAAATTCATCTTTTTGCCCGCCAAAAAAAAAGCGCCTAGTACTTTTTTTTTATTTTTTGGCTCATTTTCTTTCTGTTATCTTCTAAAAACATAATCCACTTAAAAATTGGAGTAACACCAACATTTTATTTAAATCCTATCCAGGGCACCGTGTGGTGTCTAGCCAAGCATCTAATTTGTGTCAGGCCTGGATGACAAATAATGGTTCTTGGACCAATTTAAATAAAATTTAAAATTTAACCGACCAATTCATTTTGCATTCCGATTAATTATATGTGTTCCATAACTATTTTTCGCAATACATTTCAAATTATCAAGGACAACTGCTGCATCTTGGTGTTTTCGTTAAAAAAATTTCCAAATTTATATTCGGGTTCCCACAAAAAAAAATTTATTAAAAAAAAAAGTGGAATAACGTGGACGAGTTCTTTTGTTATTTGTAATCTACATACTTATAACAATATTTTCTGCAAAGAACTAAGCGCGCCAATGAGGGCCACAAAAATGGCTGACTATCAAATATGAAATTTGCAAAATAAATTAGTATTTTCTTTGGAACTCACTTTATAACAGCGTTACTTACCATATGATTAACTTATGTCGACCAAAACAACATTATCATACAAGCAACATATCTAACTTAAAACTTCATTACCAATAAGGTCGAATTTTAAATGCAAAATAATTATTTAACCGTTACAGGTACAAGTGGATTTCAAAGATTTTAAAACCAAAATATGATATATTTCAAAAAGTTCAACGTTAGAGATATGTAACTTAAAAACTATTAAAGATATCTACAAACTGTTTTGGATTTGTTTTATTTATGATGTTTTCTAAAAATAAAATTCATATAACCTTAAGTTTTAAGACATTTAGTTATTTATGGCCAAGGTCACAACACTGTGCAAAAAAAAAATTTATGTAGTTTTTGCCAAAAACCAAAAAAATATTCAAAACAAGTTGTTTTCGTTGGTGTAAATACCGTATAAAGTTTACTTTGAAATTGGTTTTTAATTGAAAAAGGCCGGTACATAGAAAATGTAATAATGGCGTGTATTCTTCTCAAACGGTGAGTTTAAAAGATATTAATACGAATTTTTGACACAGTATAAAGCACGATATAACGAACAATTCTGCATCATTAACTCAAAAAACGCATTTTTTGAGTTATGACACTATACAAGTAAAGTAGCGATATGTTAACATAAACCGTTTAACCGAAAACAAATCCACGTTAAACAAAATGTACTTGTCATCACTGTTGTTGTGTGTCAAAATTTATTAAGGCAAACAATAAAAAAAGGGTTTTGTCTATGCTATAAAAAGAAAAAAAGGGCTGTGTCTATGAAAAACGTAAACTTGGCTTATCTTTTTATCGAAGCTTAAAATTAACGCCGATAATTATACAAGCTAAAAAGTAGCGTGGATAATTTAAAATTTATGTGGGTAAGCGTATATACGGTTATGCGAAAGCCGTGCTAATATTTCTACAAACAGTTCACACTTTTTTCTAAATTTACACATTTTTGTCAAAGTGGATATTTGATGTGGAATACCACATATTTACGTACTATTTTTGCTATATGCCTACGTATGTAGTTATTGCTTTACTACAAAGTAGAGTTATGCGAAAAAAATTGTTTTATGCAAATACATATTGGTTATAATCAATAAAGAGATTATTTACAAACCAGGAAGATAAAATGTTTGTGTCTTAAGTCTTTTGTTTCATTGCGTTATTTTATTCTACAACAGTAATATTACAATTCTAGTTTTTTTAAAGTTCTGAGAAAGAAAAATATTTTTTTACTTCACAGAAAATCTGACTCATGGGTTTTTTAGTTTTCCCCAATGCCATATTTGCTTTAAAGTCCAGTACTACGTTTGTTAGAAATCTAAAATGCCAGTTTTGAATTTAAGTTCTATACGTAACATTTTTTTACCATTTTTAAAAATAGGGATGCATTTTTTGTTTCAATAAATGTGAATAGAGGAAAAATTTAACGGCAAAGAAATCTTTAAAAATCATATTTTTTACAAAGCATTATGTCTAAAAATTTGTATGAAAAAATAAATTTAACGGAGTGTTATTTTATAAAGGAGCATTGAGTAATCCAGCAAAAGTGTTTCTTCACAATACAGCAGCAAGCAGCAGACAGCAAAATTTTTACATGTATTTTGTTGTTGCGCCAACAACAAAATACATGTAAAAATGTTGCTGTCTGCTGCTGTATTGAAGAAACACTAAATTGTAGAAAATATTTGTAACGTAATTTTATAAAGCCAATATAATATTGTCTCTTTTGAGAAACTTTTTTTATATGTCTTTTGTGAGTTTTTTCTATTTTTTTTTTAACAAAAAATTCTAAGAATTTGTGTATTTTTTTTATAGAAACATTCTTAGATCCTAAGACTTTTTTGCTATAGAAAAATCTCCAGATTCTAAACATTTTTCCAATGGAAAATTTTTAAAAATTTTAAGCTTGATAAGGAAATACAAATGAATTTAAAAATTGGCCAAATAAAAAAACAACAAAAATTTTAAGTAATATTTTATGTATTTAGAAAAAAATTCAGATTGTTTGATATTTTCATTTGAATCACAAAAAAAAAATTCGGGTTTTTTTCTTTTTAAATAATTAAAATGGTACTAAAAAGACAATGAAAGATTTAAAGTACTATTTTTAACTTGCGCGTCAACAGGGTCGTCTTAAGGTATTGCAGGAGTCGTGGGCACACAAGAAGTGTGGGCACCGCTGGAATGTTAAAAGTCGCATAACAAGAAAAAAAGTTTTTATTATGATTTTATATTTGTATTATTGGTTATTGGTATACACTCAAAATAAATTCTCTGTCCAATCAGCAGAAAAATCTGCTGAAAATACACCCATTTTGAGCCATATGAGAAATCTGCTGATTTTAGCAGACACGGTTTGCTAAATATCTGTCATAAGAGGTGAATAAATATAACAATAAAAAAAAAAAAAAAACATACGGCGCCAGCCAGCATCGAACTCGCCACCTTCCGATTTGAAAGCACACTTCTTAACCACTACGCTACGGAAGCTTATACTTTTATCTGGCGTTTTAGTTATTAAACATGTGTGACATTTTACTATGTTTATACTGATTTTGTTTGCTGAATTTCATTATTTTGTTAAGAAATTTTTTTATATAAAAAAAAAAAAGCAGAACAGATTGTCAGCAGATTGCTCTGCTGAAATCAGCAGATTGATCTGCTGAAATCAGCAGAAATATCTGCTGATTTTAGCAGAAAAATCTGCTGATTTTAGCAGAAAAAATCTGCTGATTTCAGCAGAATAATCTGCTGATTTCAGCAGAACAATCTGCTGATTTCAGCAGAACAATCTGCTGATTTCAGCAGAGCAATCTGCTGACAATCTGTTCTGCTTTTTTTTTATATAAAAAAATTTCTTGAAAAAATAATGAAATTCAGCAAACAAAATCAGTATAAACATAGTAAAATGTCTGTTATTTTCTTAAACTAAATGACAGAGATTTTACTAAAAATATCCTTCTCAGCAGAACAATCTGCTAAAAGATTGCTAATTCAAATTGAAAGTCGTTTTACAGATTTTTTGACAGAGTTTTTCTTTTGAGTGTAGTTTTTCTGTGGGAAAAATGGCTCAGAGTCTGAAACTTTTTCTTTAAGTAATATTTGTATTTTTTTTTTACATAAAAAATTTCACAAAATTTAAGGCTTTTTTTATAGAAAAAATGTTTCAGAATCTGAGACCTTTTCCGTACTATTCAGAATCCGACATTCTGAACGAACGCAATCTAACAAGGGAAGTATCTCAACCCTTATGAACCGATTTGCCTGAAACTTAAAATATATATAAATGAGACGATTTTAAGGTTGGGGTGTCTCGGCTTATCGGCCATATCAGAGTTTTAAAATTTCGTTGTCCCCTTATGAAACAAAGTGGACCTTCGGGAAAATTTCGTTAACTCCCGAACTAATAGGAATATCCTCTAGGGCAAAAATACGTGTCGACTTAAATTTAATAAAGATTATTTCGTATTCATATGGACATCGTAGGTCTATGTCTTCATATAAATACCCCCCAAAATTTACACATTTTCGTGAAAAAAGTATTTAAGAAAGCCGAACTTTTACAAGGTTATGCCTCCGTTGGATAGGCTTTAAAAAACCTTTCTTCTCATATGTAAACATCATATAGTTTCTTAAAAAAAAATTGCTGAAAAATCCAAAAAACGTTTTTTTCGCCATTTTTTGACCCATGTTTTGAACCCTTAAATCCCCGATATGGCCGATAAGCCGAGACACCCCAACCTTAGAATGGTCCATTTTATATATATTTTACGTTTCATGCAAATCGGTTCATATGGGTTGAGATACTTCCCTTGTAAGACTTTTTCTGTACGAAAAATTTCTTGGAATCTCAGACTTTTCTATAGGAAAATGTTTAAGATACTGAGACTTTCCCATACGAAAAATTTCTCAAAATTTGAAATTTATTTTGTACGAAAAATGTCTGGGAAAAATGTCAAGTCTAAGAACAGCTCTGAGAGCTGTTCTTAACTTGTAGCAACTATAAAGGCGCGTTTACACGGGAGAGAAAACTGCTAGACAAAGACCAAAAAACGACTCTCTGTACCTTTGCATGTGACTTTTTCAATAATTGTGTCAAATCAAATTCCTCTAAAACGTATTATTTCTTACCTTTTTTTTGATAATGTTACAGATTTTTGGAAGATATTGATATTATTTTTGATTTGAAGTCTTTATTTTGTTTAATAAAAAAATTATAACGTAAACAAAAATTTTTTTTTGAGATGATATTTAAGAATGCTAGAGGTGACAAATTTCCGATTTTTCTGTCGAGATTTCTTTCTCGTGCATACGCACCTTAACATTTAAAAAAGTTTTTTCAGAAATCTTAAAATCCGAGAGGTTTTTCTATACATGTCTCTACAATGTCTCAAAATCGGAGACTTTTTCTATTCGAAAAATGTCTAAGAATCTGATTAGTTTTTATACGAAAAAGAGAATTTTTCTATACGAAAAATTTTACACACACTCAGAAAATTATGTAAGTTACTACATGTTAGTTATTTGTATATTTTACAGTAGTTAGTTGTTTTCAACTACAAAGTCAGTTGTTTTTGTATGAAAAATATCAAACAACTATTTCTGTTAGTTATTTTAAGTCGTTTTTTTGAACAACTAACAAAAAAGTACTGTGATGTAGTAACAGTTATTTAAAGTAGTTGATTTTATTTTTTTTTTATCTCTGAAAAATTTTCAGTTTTTTTCCAAAAAATAAATATTTCGTTTTTATTATTTTTCACAACTTTTTTTTTAAAAAAAAAAACTTGGAAAAAATTTGATCTTCAATTTTTTTTTTAAATGTTATGAAAAAAATAATTATATATTGAAAATTTTATTTTTACTACATTTTAGTTGTTTTGACTACAAATGTAAGTAGTTTTTACTACATAAGTCAGTTGTTTTTTGTCAGTTAAAATAACTAACATTGTTAGTTGATTTAACTGCAAAAGTAGTTGACCCAAAACAACTTACAAAGTAGTTATTTTAACTGACATTTTCAGTTGATTTTACTAACATAATTTTTTGAGTGCATTTTTCAAATCTTCAAGCCGCATTCACAATGTTGGAGTACTCCAATCTGTGGAAAATTTTATATCTTTCCCTTTTGCACTTTCATATTTTTGAATTTGACTATCCTTTTTCAATCCACTCCAGAGTCAAACATGTTCTACTCTGGAGTTCAAATCTGGAGTTAACAGAGGTATGTTAACCGTTAACAGAGAAAAAATACACCCCTGTAAAAGTGCCATCACTAATAATGTCATTAAAAAAAAATAAACAAAACAAAAAATTTTAAATTAAAACAATTTACAATGAAAAAAAATATTTTAAAACGTTGAAAAAAATATAATTTCTAAAGTAAACTAAATTTAGTGGAATAATTTTGACAAATTATGAGACAAGTAAGTAAAATGACAAATACAATGTGACAGAACTCCACTCTGCATTTTGTACAGTTAACATTTCAATCTGTGGTCGAGAGTGGAGTGACTCCAACATTGTGAACGTAGCTTCAAAATTATTTTTTTTAATTTTCTCAAACAAAATTGCATAAAACTAAAATTTTAATACATATTGTAATTAGAGTCCGACCGAAACCAGTTTTCGAGGCCGAACCGAAACCGAACCGAATATTCGGCCGAAAAAGTAATATTCGGCCGAAACCGAACCGAAACCGAAACTTAAAAAAAAAATTATCGCCTGGCATGAATAAAATTATTAAAAAGTTGTTTAAGATAAATATACAGCATAAAATGCTTTTAATCCATAGGAATTGTTGTATTTTTGAAAAAAATGTGTTTTTTAAAAAACTTACAAAAAAATTTTATATTTCGTTTGTAGATTAGGAGAAAATAATTTTTGAACTGAAACAGTTTTACATTTATTGCATAAACTTGTAACATTTTCTTCAATTAAACTGAAACAAGTGTAATGAAATACGAAATCAAAAAATTTTGCGACTTTTTTTACATATTTTTTAAAATACTAAAAAGTTTCGGTTTCGGCTAATATTCGGCCAAAATTTTGCCGAATACCGAATAGAGGCCGAAACCCCATTATTCGGCCGAAACCGAGATCGAAACCGAATATTCGGTCGGACTCTAATTGTAATGCTTTTTCGTTTGTTTTATTTTTTCTTTGTTAAAAAAAATTTTAAAATACTTGTAATTTAGAAAACTTCTAAATTTGAAATTATTCGATTAATCGATCAACTTACAAGGAAGTTCTTTCACAGAGTACCCACCGATTGTCCTCAAACTTGCATATAGGAAAAAGTTGAGCAAAATAAGAGTTACCTGTTTTTTATAGCTGCGGGTCAAAGGGGAGGGGGAAAACGGGATTTTTTTCGTTGTTTGAGGATTTTTTCCATTTCTTCAAAAGAAACTATATGAACATTTTATACAGGTCGAAAAGTTTTTTGAACTAACCAATGGTGTATCGGTCTTGTCAAAATTCGACATCGTTAAGTTCGTTATTGTCAAAAATTTATAATCGTTGGGGTAGTTTATATGGAGATGTATATACGGCGAAATTCCTACTAGTTTGACTTTTATACGGATTTTCCCGAAAGCAATTAATTTTTCATAAGGTGGCAACCCTTTTTTAAATTTGAGATTGGGCAGCTAAAATCTTATTTTTTCTCCCTCGTTCCTATATTAAAGTTTCAGGACAACCGGTTGATGCCCTGTGAAAGACTTTCTTGTTAGTTAAAAATGTGGTAGCCAGTTACTGGGAAATTTTTTTAGGTGTGTAAAATATTCAACATACTGATGGGAACTATCCAATATCTGACATATAAAATAAAATTTGTAAATGTTGAACGCTGAAGTCAGTTACAGAGTTTTAAAAATTTCGTGTGCTACCAAAGTGTTTCTTCACAATACAGCAGCAATCAGCAGAGAGCAAAATTTTTACATGTATTTTGTTGTTGCGCCAAATTTTGCTGTCTGCTGCTGTATTGTGAAGAAACACAAAGTCTTTCTAAAGCAGGTTTTACATTATCACACTTTGTATAATGGATTTTGTATAATTTACTTTTTTTAAACTTATTTTGAAATTAATAAAATTTTGAAATTATAAAAAAATAATATTTTGCTTTCGACTTTTCAATGTGTTTATTTAAAATTAAAACAAAATTAAATAATTTGAGAAAAGAAAATTCATGTTTTTGTGTGTTTTGCAAAACTTTTTAATAAAAATTGCAACGGATAATACATTGTAGTTATACAATTTTAAATGTGTTTTCGTTTGAATAATACATTTCAACACACAAAGTATCACAATGTAAAGGCCCTTTAATTGAGGCCGAGGTAGATTTATAAAGGTAATTTTTTAGTGACTTAATTGAAAAAAAAAATTTCTTTCAAAATCATTTTAGTCGGCAAAACGACTTAAATGTTCAGTGCACACATTACCCAATTGAAAGGATTTTGAAGCCTTTAAAATTTTAGAAAACAACTAAATTATAAAAAAATATTGAAACTCAAACAAAATCAATTTCAATCAAATAAAGTTACCTTGATAGGGGCTGCCATCTGGATAAAAGCAGACACCATTTCTTGCCCAGTATTGCCATAAATACAATGCCCTGAACAAACCTTTGATGAACAATTAAAACTTTTTTGATTATAGCCAATCATAAGCTTGTGCAAAAAAAAAATGATTTAATAAATATAAATTATTTTCATATAATTGTAATATCTATTGACAATGTGATTTATGTAATAACTATCTTCTCATTAATATTAATTTTTTGGCTCTGCTTACAATTTTTTATAGTTGTAATTTAATTAGAATTAAGTATTACATCACTAAACTTTATCCAGATGAAATAAAATGGATTAAAAACATGTGAGTGTGTTGTATACGGTTGTACCGAACAAAATATACCATGAGCGGATACAAGGGGGGATATCCCCTTCCAAACCAGACCAGACCAAATTTATAAAAAAAAGGAAAAGAAAAAAGAAAGAAAAAGGAAAATCAAAGAAGCGAAAAAGAAACGAAGAAAAAAAACTTTCTGAAAAATTTTAAAAGAACAAAAATTTGAAAATCCGAACATTTTTATAGGAAAAATCTCAACATTTTTAAAGGATAAATCAAAATAAAATTTTTAGGGAAAATTTGAACATTTTTAAAAGAAAAATGTGACTAAATTTGATTTTTTTTTTTTCTGAAAAAATATCTGTCAATCTGGAAGTTCTAATTATGAATAGAAATTTTTTTTAGGAAAAATTGTTTTGAGCTTGACAATTTTGGTATAAAAAAATTACTGACTTTTAATAAAGCAAAAATTTCTCACAATCTGAGACTTTTTTATAGAAAAAATATTTTGGAATTTGAGACGTTTTCTATAGAAAAAATGCCTCAGAATCTATGACTTTTTGTATAGGAAAAACGCCTCAGAATCTGAGACTTTTTTATAGGAAAAATGGGAAAATGTCTCAAAATCTAAAACTTTTTCTGTAAAAAAAAAAGAATTTGAGACTTGTTTACAGGAAAAAGGTCGCAGAATCTGAGACTTTTTCGATAGGAAAAAGGCATAAGAAACTAAGACTTTTTCTCAGATTCTTAGGTCTCAGATCCTCTGAATTTCCAACTTATTTTATAGGAAAAAGTCTCAGAATCTGAAACTTTTCCTGAAACTTATTCTATTGGAAGAAGGTTTCAGAATCTGAGACTTTTTCGATAGGAAACAAGTCTTCGAATCTTAGACTTTTTCTAAGGAATAAGATCTCAGAATATCTGAATTTGAGATTTGTTCTTTAGGAAAAAGTCACAAAGTCTGAGACTTTATCTATACACTCAAAAAAAAAACGTGGGTATTCATTACTAAAAATTTAACTAAAGTACTTTAGTCCAAAATGACCTAGTGCAGGAATTGGTAATCAATACTAAAATTTTTTGCTAATATTATTCAAAACCAGTAAAAATTACTAAATTTTAGTACTGAAGATACTAAACAACTTCTGTACTACTGGTAATTAGTAACTTATTAGTAGATTAAAGTACAAAATCACTTACTAAAATTTTTACTGTAGAATTATTTTGAGTGTAGGAAACAGGTCTCAGAATTAAGACTTTTTCTATACAAGAAAAGGCCTTAGAATCTCAGACTTCTTCTATAGGAAAACCCCTTCGGAGTCTTATATGGTGTTTCTGTTAAACGGACGAAACAATACACGAACGAACGCTACCCGTACGAATTCGTAATGATATCAGTTTCCATAACATTTTCGTTTGATTAAGTTATTTTTTTTCGTTAGTTACGTTTGTCTTGACCATTTGTCAAATTACAGTATTGCCACAAAGTTTTTTTTAGTTTTTGTTTATTTTTTTCATACAAAAATTATCTAAACTAAACGAAGTGGCAACATCAACACATCAGCTAAAGAAAACAGCTGATCAAATTTCATGTTTATAAAAAAAAACACAATTATAATCAAATCAGAATTTTTTTATTTATTATAGCTAAAAAGTTAACACAATTTTAATAAAAAACAAATGAAAACAATAATTTGTATGATGACCCGTGGCTTTTAAATTGTTAATATAAATTGGTCAAATCCGTCTTTTTTTCACTGATTTGTTTTAATACACATTTTTTTCAAAGCATTTAGTTATAAAACATTCACATTTTTTAATTTTATAAATTAATATTACCTATTTTTGTTATAAATTCACAATTTTCACTTATTTTGTTAAATATTAAACAAAAAAACTCCTTAACGAATGGTATTTTTCATTCGTGTGGTTTTGGCGTTTTTGACATTTCAATTCGTGTTGTAGAAACGGAAAAATACTGGTAATTAGTAACTTATTAGTAGATTAAAGTACAAAATCACTTACTAAAATTTTTACTGTAGAATTATTTTGAGTGTAGGAAACAGGTTTCAGAATTAAGACTATTTCTATACAAGAAAAGGCCTTAGAATCTCAGACTTCTTCTATAGGAAAACCCCTTCGGAGTCTTATACTTTTTCTAGTGGAAAAAATGTCTCAGAATTCGAGACTTTTTCTATAGGAAAAGTGTCTCAGAATCTGAGAATCAAAAAATTGTTCTATACGAAACAAATCTAAGAATTAGATACCTTTTTTATATGAAAAATATCCCAAAAATGCTTAAGAGCATAAGACTTTATCCATTGGCGTAGGAAGCCAACATTTCTGGGGGGGGGGGCAAAGCCCCCTTAGATTTTTTTTTTGATTTTTTGGTATTTTTTTTTTTAATAGAAAAACCCAGACCTATTCCTGAAGCGTTCCCTTTAACATGCGTTTAATTGTCCTAGAAACGAATGCCCCCCAAAAGCGGTTAAAAATTCATATTTTTTTTTTTAAATTTTGATTCTGTAGATTTTTCGGAAATTTAGAACTCCTAGATATGTTTTGAGAATGAACGATTTTTAATGTTTTTCCTATAGTAAACTCATTAGATTACTATGATTTTTTGATGATTATTAGTCAAAATTCTCAGATTCTTTCTTTCAATAACTTTTGTCTATAAAAAAACCCCTTAGAATTTAGAAACTTTTTTAATTCAAAGAAGTTAAAATGTTTTCCTGAAGGTAAAACCCTAAAGGCATAATTACTTGAGCGAATACGGTTCGGAGACGTGTCAGCTGATACGTTAGCTTGTATTAAAATAAATGGAAATAGGTACTTAAACGAATACGTGACGGTGGTGTAGCAGCCGAACTTTAAAACGATACAACAGCCCGTCACGCTACAGCACCGCTACAGTAGCGCTCAAGTGCCAGGGCCTTAAGATTCGGTTTTATTACTGACAAAAACATCAGATTCATATAAAAACTTTTTTCAATAATTCAGACTATTTTTCAATGGGAAAAACTATTAGATCTTATATAATAATCATTACGAGTCCTTAAGACTCATTGAATAATCATAACGAGTCCTAAAGACTCATTACATATTATTATTATTTAGTGTTGCAAAAATTAATGAAATCATTAAATTATTAAAAAAAAATTGTGAATGATTAAAATTCTGGGGGGGGGGCTAAGCCCCCCCCCAGACAGGGCTATCTACGCCTATGACTTTATCTATAGTAAAAGATTTAAGAATCTGAGACTTTTTGTAGAAAAATGTTCTTAGAATACGAAAATTTTTCTATAGGAAAAAATAGCAGATTCTGAAATATTTTTTGTTAAGAAAAAGTCTTAGATTCTGAGACATTTTTCCTATAGAAAAAAATTCTCAGAATCTGTTTTTTATGTAGGAAGAATTTCGTCTATGGAAAAATTATCAGATTTAATCTTTATCATACGACTTAACATTGAAAATGTAAATTTTTTATTTTAAACAAATTAAAAAAAATCATAAATCATGAAAATCAAAGCTACTTTTGTTATTGCAAAATAGGCTGCAGTGGTTTGGTAAAATCTACTAAATTTTATGATTTTATAGCTTTCTCACACTCAGAAAGTTTTGCAAGTTACTACATGCTAGTTATTTGTATATTTAAAAGTAGTTAGTTGTTTTGAACTACAATGTCAGTGTTTTTTGTACGAAAAATATCAAACAACTATTTCTGTTAGTTATTTTAAGTCTTTTTTTTAACAACTAACAAAAAAGTACTGTGATGTAGTAACAGTTATATAAAGTAGTTAATTTTTTTTTTTATCTCTGAAAAATTTTCAAAGTTTTTTTCCAAAAAATAAAAATAAATTTTCGTTTTTTTTATTTTTCACAACTTTAAAAAAAAAATGAAAAAAATTTGGTCTTCAAGTTTTTTTTTTTGAAAATTTTTTGAAAAAAAAAATTATATATTGAATATTATATTTTTACTACATTTTAGTTGTTGTGACTACGAATGTAAGTAGTTTTTACTACATAAGTCAGTTGTTTTTTGTCAGTTAAAATAACTAACATTGTTAGTTGATTTAACTGAAAAAGTAGTTGACCCCAAAACAACTTACAAAGTAGTTATTTTAACTGACATTTTCAGTTGATTTTACTAACATAATTTTTTGAGTGCATCAATTTTTTTTGGTGAAAAAAATATCACGGTGATTGCTTGTCCGACAACGGTGAATTGATGATTTTCTTTTTTATTCGAAGAAAAAACAAATTTCCTCCCCCTCACCAAACTCAAAAGCTCTACCCGCCACTGTTAAGGGTACGACTACAAAAAACAGTTGTTTGAGATTTTTATATATAAAGAAAACAACAACTACTACTTACAACACTTAGAAAATTATGTGAGTTACTACATGTTAGTTGTTTGTATGTTTTACAGTAGTAAGTTGTTTTTAACTACAAAGTCAGTTATTTTTGTATGAAAAATATCAAACAACTATTTCTGTTAGTTATTTTGAGTCGTTTTTTTGAATTACTAACAAAAAAGTACTGTAATGTAGTAACAGTTATTTAAAGTAGTTAATTTTATTTTTTTATCTCTGAAAATTTTTTTTATTTTTACTACATTTTAGTTGTTTTGACTACAAATGTAAGTAGTTTTTACTACATAAGTCAGTCGTTTTTTGTCAGTTAAAATAACTAACATTGTTAGTTGATTTAACTGAAAAAGTAGTTGACCCCAAAACAACTTACAAAGTAGTTATTTTAACTGACATTTTCAGTTGATTTTACTAACATAATTTTTTGAGTGTACACAAATGATTGTCATGAAGTAACTGCAATAATTTTTTAAGTGTATTACATACTTTTATCAGGGTAACTAAAAATATGCAATTTCATGTTTTTTCCTACGCATTGTATTGATAATATATTAAGATAAGATATTAAGATCCATTTCAGAACAATTTAAGAAATCTGGCATCGATTTGTTAAAGCATATTTTGGACTCAAAAGTATATTTATTGTTGCATATTTTACACTAAAAAATTATGTTCGTAAAATCAACTGAAAATGTCAGTTAAAATAACTACTTTGTAAGTTGTTTTGGGGTCAACTACTTTTTCTGTTAAATCAACTAACAATGTTAGTTATTTTAACTGACAAAAAACAACTGACTTATGTAGTAAAAACTACCCAAGCAGAAATTGACGACGGTTGTAAAAACAAAGCGTTCTGAAAGCACTGTAACAAAAAAAAAGCATTCTCAAAACGCTATTTTCAAACGCTTTGCGAGCGTTTTTGAAAAGTGTTCTGAAAGCTCTGTAACAAAAAACAAGCAATCTCAAAACGTTTTTTTGGAACGCTTTGCGAGCGTATTCGAAAAGCGTTTTAAGAGTTCTTTATATTTATTTTTTGGAAAAAAATTTCTAAGTTTCGAAACAATTTTTGAATAACAATTTTTTGTCAAATTTTTTTTTGTTTTTTTTAAGTAAAAAAAATCATAAAAAATGTTTTTAGATTTTTTTTTTTTTAATTTTCTTAGTTTCGAAATTTTTTTTGAAAAATTTTCTAAGTTTTTTTGAGTACAAAAACTTTTTTTTCGGATTTCACTTTGTATCAACAAATTATTATTACCGAACTAAAACAGAATTCTTTACTTTGGGTTTTTAAAGCGCTTTGATGACTTTAAAAAAACGTTCTCAAAGCACTTTTTTACATCGCTTTTAAAACGCTTTAAACCTAGCGTAGATCGATGTTATCATTCGGATCATCTGAAGGCGCTTTGAAGTTGGTATACAGAACGCTCGTACAGCCGTCCACAACGCTTTCACAACGCTTTTGCGATTGTATTTTTCTGACTGGGTACTTACATTTGTAGTCAAAACAACTAAAATGTAGTAAAAATAAAAAAATCAATAAATATTTTTTTTTTTCAAAAAATTTTTCAGAAAAAAAATTGAAGACCAAATTTTTTTAGTTTTGTTTTTTTTTTTTTTTTTTTTTTAAATTTGCGAAAAAAATAATATATTTTTATTTTTTGGAAAAAAACTTTGAAAATTTTTCAGAGATAAAAAAACTTAAATTAACTACTTTAAATAACTGTTACTACATCACAGTACTTTTTTGTTAGTTATTCAAAAAAACTACTTAAAATAACTAACAGAAATAGTTGTTTGATATTTTTCATACAAAAACAACTGACTTTGTAGTTGAAAATAACTAACTACTGTAAAATATAACATGCAGTAACTTACATAATTTTCTGAGTGTAGTCTTATTTTGGCATAAAAACATATTTTTAGGGCATATTTTGATGTTTTGAGAGCATATTTAACGAAAAATTGCAAATTATCATAGAAAAGCAAAAAAAAATATTTCGCTAAAAAATTTTAAAGAACTTTTTTGCGAAAAAAAAATTTTTTCTTTTTATATCAACAAACAAAATTTTTTTTTTTTCAAATAGATTTAAGTTTACAAATTGTTTGGAAAGGGCTAATTTTTGAAAAAGTTCCAAAATAGTAGCTTGTACTATAAATTTCTTAAATAAGACTTAAAAAATTTATATTTTCATCGTTTTTATGTCGAATTTTAAAGTAGAACTGAACTTTTAAGAGCATATTTTTTACATTTTAAGAGCATATTTTCCGTTTTTTACTGCATTTTTTAAGCGCATAAAACCTTTTTTTTAGAGCATATTTTCCCTGCTTATTACAATATTTATTATGATTTTTTATATTTTTATGATAGCACTCAAACACATTCGCAAAAATTTAGATATGATCAGTTCAAATCAAATTTTGCATTTGAACAAATTTGTTATATCTAAAATTTGCTCTTTAATTTGCAAATCAGATAAAATAATCAAATATGAAAAGAGGAAACAAGATATGAACAGATCAAACCAGATCTAAAGTGCTATTAACTGGCAAAAACTATCAAAGATCTATAATGTATAAATGTTAAAGATTCCAGAACCCATTTTTTTAATGTATTACTAGAAATCTTGAATGACAAAGTTTATATACCACCATCATTTGGTGACGGAAGGTACATATGTATAAAAACAATTGTCATAGAAATAATTAAAATTAAATACATTACAAAGTAAAACATGAAGTTATTTACACATAAATTAACATTTTGTTTTTTTATTAACAATAAATTCCTTTTATTGTTCATATGTGTCTGCACTAACTACTGAAAATTATTCACGGTAATTACAACCCATAAACAATTTAAGACGAGTATTAAATGTTAGTAAACACAAAAAAAATAATATTAATGTTTACAACAATCAAATTGTATGTCAACAACATAATTATGTGGTAAAAAAGAGAATCTACAAGACATTGCCAGTTAATTGATCTTCGGTCAGACTGTCTGTCTGTTTGTATTTCTGGCATTGTAGCCCTGAATTAAATCACAACATTATAATGTTGTTCAGAAGATTATTCAATGAGTTAATTTAATTGAATTTTATTTATTTATTTTTAGTAATTTGTCAACAAACAGCAACGAAAACAAAAATATGGAAATACTTCAAGGTGACGTTGAGGGAGAAAAATCTCAAATAGCATCATGGTATGCTGGAAAAATTATACTTATTACTGGTGGTACTGGCTTTATGGGCAAAGTATTGGTAGAAAAACTACTAAGAAGTTGTCCGGACGTTAAAAGTATATATCTACTAATTCGTTCAAAACGTGGACTTACACCGGAAATTCGCAAAGAACAATATTTAAAATGTGTGGTGAGTTTTTTTTTTTTAATTTTCTTTACAAATGAGGTTTTCACAGTGACGATTAAATTTGCCTTTTTGGCAAAAATGCCAAACGTCACAAAAAATTTGCCAAATTTAGTCTGGCATATTTTTCTTAAAATGTCTAACTCAAACCTTGAGTGAAATGAAAATACCAGAGTGCAAATAAAAAAAATTAAAACAGCTGTAATTGTTAATGCTAAAATTTCAAACGCAGATTATTTATGCTTTATTTTAAAATTGTGAATGCAAAAAGCTATTAAAGTTAATCCATCACTCAGAAAATTATGTAAGTTACTACATGTTATTTGTTTGTATATTTTACAGTAGTTAGTTGTTTTCAACTACAAAGTCAGTTGTTTTTGTATGAAAAATATCAAACAACTATTTCTGTTAGTTATTTTATTTTTAGCAAAAATGTTTTGCCAAAAATTAGTTAACTGAAATTTTTTTTTTCAACTTATTGTTAGTTCAGACACATTTGAGGACCCCGTTGGGTTCGGACCCGATATGTCCAGACCCCGATGGGCCTAGACCTAGTTAGGTTCCTTAAAAATCGTCATAGTTTTTGATCCAAAATTTGTGTCCGTTTCGCTCTACCTTGCTTACACTCAAAAAATTATGTAGGTAAATTCCAGTGAATATTCACTTAAAACAAATGAAATTTTATTTAAAAACCATTCCACTGTTTTTTCATTTAAAATAAAAACATATTACAGTCAATTTTAAATGTTAATGTAATGACTAACCAAAACATTAAAAAACTAGTGAGTATTCAGTTATTTTGTATTGAAAAACAGTAAAACTATAAAAGAAATTTTTTACTGCTGATATTAAATGTAACAGAAAATTCGTTTTTAATACAGTAAATTATTTTTTTTAAACTACAGAAACAGTAGAAAATAAGAAGTCCTTAATAAAATTAATGATTTTTCTTTTAAAATAACTTTACTGATTACTTTTTAAAATAACCTACAAACAGTTAATGACATAATTTTCTTAGCGTAGTTTTTGAGATACGTGATTTTAGAGGACCACCGGTGTTTTGAGAATTACAAAACTCGATAACTTCAAAAATATTACGTGTTGAGAGCTACAAAAATGCTTTTGGACTTTTTGTTGTGTCGGCAATATTTACCGAGATATGAGCATTTTAAAATTTTCGGGAATGCTAACTTTTTTGGATCCAAAGTTCGGACCCATTAGGGTCCACACATGTGAAGAGGACCGGCGATACTATGGAGAGCCCGAGAACCAAAAATGGCCTCCATTTTGCTCTATCTGGCTTAGTTTCCGAGATAGCGCCATTTAAAGTTTTTTGAAAATTAAAAAAAATTTACCATTTATTTTTGCTAATATTAGCCCTGTTTTTTGCAGACCGGATTAAGATTTGGATTAACTTTATTTAGTTAAAAAATGGAGCAAATCAAGTCCAGAATTTTTTTTATAATTTTTTTCTGAAAATACATACAATTAGTAAATATAAACAGAAAAACAAATTAAGCTTTGTCCAAAATGCAAAGAATGAAAAATAAATTTAGTTAAATCCTAGGATTAACTCAAATTTATTTATACCGTTTTACATTTTGGACAACGCTTAATTTTTTTTCCGGTTTATATTAACTAATTGGATGTAAATTCAGAAAAAAAATATAAAAAAAAATTCTGGACTTGATTTGATCCATTTTTTAACTAAATAGAGTTAATCCTAATCTTAATCCGGTCTGCAAAAAACAGGGCTATTAGCAAAAAATCTTGTAAAAATGTTGTCAACTCAATTTCAAATCTTAGCAAAAGAAATTAGTTCAAAGTTTGTTTAAAATTGCTAATGTGCTAAATGAAGTTTACAAGAATTTTCTGCTAACATGCTAATCTCAACTAAAAATTTGCTAAAAGTTAGCTAACTAGCATTAGCAAAAAAAAATAGTAAATCTACTAACGTATTTTTTTAGTGTATATAATAAGGTATAGGATTGCTTATTTTAACAGGCGATGAGACTCAAAGTAATGCATACACATTATGGCAAAAAATACCAGTAAGGCATAAAATAATTGATCAAATTTATAGCAAAGCATACAAGTAAGGTATAAAATATAGCATACCAGATCATAATATATAAGGTGTTACGAGTAAAAAGTAATTTTGTTTTAAATTTACTCAGGTGATTGTGATTGTAAGTAGATAAAATATGCTCGTGAGTGGGTGTGTGTCATTAGCAAATTCCTGTCGTGAGCTCATCTCTAGTTTAAACTTATGAATTTTTTTTATTAAATATTTATTTTTTATGTTATTATTATTATTTGTTTATTTGTTTATTAGTCTATGGAACAAGATTCCTTACAGACTAGGATTCATTTTTACCTGCGCGATACATATACGATATCTTCCTTTTATCATACGGATGAAAAAAATACGAAATCAAAATATTTTGTTTATTGTCAAAAATATATTTTCTCATCATTATTTAGTCTTTCGGGGTTTATATTCAATAAATGTGAAATAAATCAAGCAAAAACTATAGGTGTGTTTTTTTGATTTTTTTATAAACTTCCCATACAAATTTAAGTAGGTATCACGAATGACATATATAAAGGATTGAGAAGAACGACAGAAATCGGTGTGTACTAAAAAAATAGAATGTCGAAACAAAAAGGAATTGAAAAAATGTTCAAATTAATTTTCTTTAATTTTGTTTAAAATTTTGTATAATTTGTGAATGTTTATAAAAAATATTATTTTAAATTTTAAATTCTTAAAAATTTAACAAATTTTGGGTGGCAAAAGTGTGCAAAATTTAAGATAATTAAAATCATAATTAAACACCGAAACTTGTCAAACAGTTGATATGGCGGATTTATTTACTAATCGTATGTAACCTTTAATAACTAAACCGTGGTAGGTATTAGAGTTGTCAGTCGATTAAGAATAACTCGATTAATCGATCAAACAAAACCCAACTCTTGTTCGAATAATTCAAAAATGACGATTTTCGAATAACGAATAAATCGATTAATTAATGTCGATTAATCGAACAATTTTTTTTAATTAAAAAATTACATAAATGCTTAGAATTTGATTTATTCTCATAAATTTTGAAAGATTTTATACAAAATGTAGGAAAGTTAAAATATATTGTAGCCATAGCCATGGATAGCACATCCATTATAGAATTAGGGAGAGTTATCAAGTTTTTAATAAATAATTTAGAAAAAATTAATAATTCTTTTGCATCAGACTTACTAAAACGTATTAAAATAAAAATTAATGAGAGACGCATAAAAGTGTTAAATACGTAAATAATTTTTCTAAATTCTGGAAATTTTCCGAGCAATGAAAGTTTCTTAAAATATTCTCCAAAAAGCGAAACAAAAGAATATGCAAATAAATTATACTCCAGATTATTTTATGTTGAAAGTAATCACAATAATTCAGATAAAAGTATTGAAATAGAGGAAGTTATTAGTAACGAAAATAATAATCTTTTATGCGAGTTAAATAATTCAATTCAAAGTATTAAAAATTCAGAAAATAAAAAGGACTTTAGCGATATATCAGACGATATGGTATATTTGGAATGTATGCTCTTTTTACTATATCACCTACTTCAACAATTAGCGAAAGAGTGTTTTCAAAATCTAATTTAATAAAAACAAAAACCAAAAATCGTTTGAAAGCAAAAAAATTAAGTCAACTTTTATTTTTAAAAGATTATTTCTTAAGAACAACTTAAATTGTCTTATTTGACAAAAATTAAAATCATTTATGATATATTTTGTCTGAATATTTCAAATAATAAGTTGTATTTGAATTTTTTCTCAACAAGTATTAAAATCGACATCCATTAATTAAAAGTGATCTAAGTTATTAAATTTTTAAGTTTTTTTTAACTTTTAACTATTTTATTTTTAAGTTTTGTATGCATTTTTTCGTTAATAAAAATTTTAACTTTCTTATTTTAAGATTTTTTATATGAATTGTTTATTTTTTTGTTAATAAAAATATTTTTTAAAATAATTTTTTATTCGTTATTCTCTTCGATTAATCGAATAAATTTTGATCTTTAATCGTTTGATCGAACGAGGAAAAACAATTATTTGAATTATTCGAACAAAGTTGAAAGTCGAATAATTGACAACTCTAGTAGGTATACACTTGATAAGTTGGGATATTTATATATTCTTAAAAGTTAAGTATTTAAAAAAAGTGGTGCCAAATCTTTAAATTCTCGTTTATATCACTTACCAACACTTTTTTTATTTTTAAAAGTCAACAAAAAAAATAAATAAATTACAAAAAATAATTTGAACAATTTTATTTCACAACAAAAAAATAACTATTAAAATTTTTTTATAAAATCTATTAATTAAATAAAAAAATCTTCAATAAAAAATAATAAATAATAAAGTGATACCAAGTACATTCAACAAAATAAAAAGAGTTGTCAAAATTGTAAAGTTAAGTAGTGATATCGTTTTTTTACAAGTAGTTATAGTTATATATAAAAAACTCGAAAAAAACACGCCTTATTATAAAGGGGGTTTTTGAGGTAAGTAGTGAATTTGAAAGTAATACAAGCATGAACTAAAAAAGAAACTGCAAAATAAACATTGTTTTTTTCTCCATTAGGTCCAGCAAATTACGTAAATTCAAAGAAAAGCGTCAAGGATATCTTAAAAGCTTTGACGTCCCGAAAGAAGTAAGAAATATGAAAAATGCGCCAAAAGATGGGTTCTGAAGCATTTATACATTATGTTTTTTCATGATATGTTTATGTAAGCTCCTTCTGTTTAAGATTTGTTGTAAATTATTATCTAAATAATTTTATGTAAATACAATAAAAAGATTTTATCAGCATCTTTAAATTATATTCCTCTAACGTTTACGTGATTTTCTGGCAATATTTTCTAGGTAAAATTTGATTTTCTTTTTTCCTTGACAAATAAAACATATTTATTTAAATTTGTAAAAGATTATTAAAATAATAGAAATACATTAGAGGTATTCAGAGTCTTGTTGCCAGCCCTGGCAATGTAGCAAAAGAGTACTTCTTTCAAAAAATACATGTATTTTGAAAAGTAATTTTGAAAAGTGCTCTTTTACCACCAGTGCCAGGGCTGGCAAGCAAGACTCTGAATACCACTATTATATTACAATTAATTCCGTTCCTATACTAAGGCGACCAGATTTTGAAAATAAGAATAGAGGACATAAAGAAAAAAGTAAAAAAAAAATATTCGAATTCAACATTTTTTACATATTTTACAGACAAATTTACATTCACATAAACGACCGCGAGTACCATCAAGCGGTGGTCACCACATTTTTAATGATGTATGTATTAGAAGTGAAAATCGGACAAAAATGTCAAAGTTTAATTTTCGGTAAAATTGAATTTGAATGAATAAATTGAATCTCGAGTCAGTGGTTAGATTTTTAAAATCTTTTAATGCAGAAAAAATTTATCGATTTTTTTTAATAATGAACGATACAAGTTTTGGAGCCCTTTTGACGCGGTTTAGCTCACGATAGATTATCGCTAGAACCCAAATATTTTGGGAATCATCGTAAAAAATATCAAAGTTAATTTTCAGTAGGGTACAACCACAGACTAATACAGACTCGACATATATGACAGGTGTCAAAAAAGTATTTTTTAACCATATGGTTAATGTTTTCAAATTATTCTTCTACGAATTAGGTTAGAAAGAGAAAGCTAATATAACCCGCCATAAGAAAAATGGATGCCAGATCGGTTTTTGTTGTTTCATTCACTCCTAAGTCGCACAGTGGGTTGAAACATATGTAAACTGGGGATTAATTCAGAAAAGCCCTTTATTATAAATATTTATATTTTTTTAGACTAACTATACATTATTTAGTAAAAAAAAATGTTTTACAGAAAAAAAAAATTATAGAAAATATTTTTTTATTAAAAAAGAAGATATAACCTTTTTATAAAAATTGGCTCCTACCGCTCTATCTGCTCCAATAATGCCCCAAGAGATGTCAAATTGGTGACCGACCCCAAATATATTTTCAATCCCAACATTTTCTTAGAATATACCTACCCTCTATCTTTACCCCCAAGGTGGTCCCCATACAATTGTTTTTATTTTTTTTTTTAATTTATTTTATGAAATCAGCTCCTACCGCTCCCAGGGTGCGTCTTAGAGTATTAGTCAATAAGACCGACCCTCATTAATTTTCACCCCCCCAACATTTTTTGGAACATACTTATACCGTATCTCCACTCGATAATGGGGCTCCCATATAAAATGTCATTTTTATAAAATCTGCTCCTACAGCTCTAACTGCTTCAAGTGTGTGACCGACCCCCAATATTTTTTTAACCCCAACATTTTCTTAGAATATACCTACCCTCTATCTTTAACCCTTAAGGTGGTCCCCATACAATTGTTTTTATTTTTTTTTTAATTTGTTTTATGAAATTAGCTCCAACCACTCCCATGGTGCGTCTTAGAGTGGTATCCACTAAGACCGACCCCCATTAATTTTTACCCCCCAAAATTTTTTTGGAACATACTTATACCGTATCTCCACTCGATAATGGGGCTCCCATACAAAATGTCATTTTTATAAAATCTGCTCATACAGCTCTAACTGCCCCAAGGGTGCCCCTAGAGATATCGAATATGTGACCGACCCCCAATATTTTTTTAACATTTTCTTAGAATATACCTACCCTGTATATCTAACCCTTAAGGTGGTCCCCATACACATTTTTTTTTTTTTTAATGAAATCAGTTGCTGCCGCTCCATGCTGGCTCCTAGAGGGTGAAATGTGAGATCAACTATCATTATTTTTTCATCCCCAACTTTTGTTTCAACGTACGCACCCCCTATCTCCTCTAACTAAGGGGTCTCCCATAATGCCCTTTCTCATATGTTTTTCAGCTGTTTTTTAGCAACTGGAGTTTTTTCACAAAAATTTTAAAAAGTAAAAAACGCGGTGCCTCTGCAAAAGTTTGGTATGGAATATATAAGCTAAAATACTATATTAAAATATCACTTAATAAAATTTGCTGGATCGCAACAAGAAATTTGTTGAAACTCTGTGTATATATCGAAAATACCCCAAATATGGAGCACTTTTTAAAAAAATATTAAAAATATTTGCAAAACATTTATCTAAAAAACGTTAATGCAATTATGTAGCCAAATACCTGAAGTTGATGGTTCCATTTTAATAAAATTACTTTTAGAAAGCTTAATAAGAATTATCAGCACCCAAAATATCTCAATTTTCAGTTTTAGGCACGGCACGAAAAATTTTGAAAAATTATTTGACTTTGACAGCTCACAGTCGATAGAGTAATTTACTCAAAACAAAAGTTTTTGGCAAATGGTGATGTAGAATTTAATTACCTTTCACCCAGTACCACAAACGAATGTGTAGGATAAAGTTCAGCTTTTGAATTAATCCTCACTTTTGGTACATTTCAACCCTCTGTGAGTCGTAGAAAGTGTTGCCATGTTAGCGTAAAACGGACTAAAAACCGCTGTGTTTTCTCCTAAAATCGCTTAGTTTTTCCCCATTTTTTCTTATAAAACTCTGCTGTCGAGTCTGTATTTAGTCTGTGGTACAACTTTAACCTTTTTTTCCCATATAAGGGAGTCTAATACATGTTCATTAGGGGTATAACCAAAATAAGAACCTATCATGCCGGTATGGGCAATGTTATACTGACAACAAAAAAACGTTATCCGGTGTCATTTTGGTCAAAAAACCTTCGGCACCGATTGCATTTTCTAAAACCCCAAAAATTTTATTTTTTTTATGTTTAGAGGTGGGAATCCTTCCCTTCAACGGTTTTTTGGGTTTTTGTCGTTTTACAACATAAATGAAACAAAAATAAAACAATAGTATGGTTTTCAACATTAGAAATATGGGTTGCGTGAATAATTGAAAAAAAATATTAACGAAAACTTCATCGCGATCGGTGCCGAACCTTTTTTAACATTCGCGGAAAAAAGGACACACATTTCTTATTGATTTTTCATGTACTTTCTCACTATGATAGGTCCATTTTGATATTTGCAAAAAAATGCAAATGGTTATATCCCTAAAGTGCGTATGATACTTGCTTGTTTCAAGTTACTTGTTGCTGCATTTATTAGGGTTTTTCTATACAAATTTCGATAACTTAAACCAAAAATTTTTAATTTATCGAAATTCCCATAGAAAAACCCTAATAAATGCAGCAACAAGTAACTTGAAACAAGCAAGTATCATAAAGGCATAATGTTCATCCAATAAGTTATACAACGATACTACAAGTCTATGGTCACTTTTACAAAAAGAAATTCAGTAGAAGTATGAACAGACGTACTATACGGAACATAGGGCGGAAACTGTAGCACTCCATTGTTGGCGGTTTTGTGCAATACAACGAATTTCAGGCCATGAGCCTATATGTTGACTTTCGGAATGTATCGATCGAATCCAGGGGGGTTACCGCGTAACTTTATTCGAAAGAAATCGTTCGAATTCGGAAATTTTCAACATGCCATAACAATAAATTGGTTTACTCAAAATTATATTTTTTTTATATTTTTACATTATTTGAAGAAGATCTGACGGGCTCCAAAGAATTTTGTAACGAAAAAAATATTTTCTTTTTAATAATTTGCCAAAACAAAATTCGAATCGAAATACGCGGTAACCCCCAGGTATTTCTTGGCCTTCCTCTGCGTCTTGTACCCCGCGGGTTCCATTTAAACGACATTTTAGATATATTAACGTTTTCTCTTCTTAGCGTGTGACCTATCCAACGCCACTTTCTACGCTTTATTTCTGTGTTAATAGGTTCGCTTAGTGTTAACGACAGAAGGTCTTCATTTGATATGGTGTTGGGCCAAAATATGTGACAGATGCGACGAAGACTTGTAATTTTTGGCAGATATTATTTGTCACCTTCCAAGTTTCACAGCCGTATAAATGAATTGGTTTAATGCTGGTGTTAAAGACCTAAAGCTTTGTTTTTCTACTAATGTTGCGAGACATCCAAATTCTTTTCATTTTATGGTATGCAGCGCGTGCCTTATTTATGCGGCTTGAAACATCCGCATCAGCTCCACCATCTTTGGAGATTACATCGGCAATATTGCCGATGTATCTTCCAGAAGAATTGAGAGTGGAGTGACTTCAACATTGTGAACTTAGCTTTACTAAAAAAATTGTTAATTTTCAGTAACAAAGCAAAATTTTGAGTTTTTTGATTTTACTATTTTTTTTAAGTGTAAAATAGGTAAACAACTAGGTCCATAGTTAAATGCAAAAAAAAGTTAAAATTTACTATGTAATTTAAAAAATAGTTAATTATACCCTATAATTTGTATACAAAAAAAAAAACAAATTTTGAGTTTTTTTATTTATAAACTTTATTTTATTAAAATTGCATATAAACGGCATACACCAATATTGTAGGACCCAAAGCCAACCTGCAAATATGAAAAAAAAAGTATTATTTTGTAATCTTTTTCACTTTTTTGTATAGAAAACACGTCAAAATTTCTAACATTTTTGTAGAAATAATGTCTCAATTTTTGACATTTTTTCTATCGAAAAATTTTTTCTATCGAGAATTTAAAACAACTTTGCTTAAATAATGAAGTTACCTTATTATGGGTACCAGGGCACGAAGGAATAGAAGGAAACGAGAAAGCAGATGAACTCGCGAAACTTGGAGCAGATGGCATAGGTACCACCATAATGCTTTCACCGCCACTCCAGCATTTCAAACTAAAACGAAATACCCTTACTGTCGCCAAAGCAAATCGAAGATGGAAGGAACTTGGGACAAGTCGTATAAGCAGCATTTTATGGCCACGCTATGATTTAGGAAGAACTAAATTCTTACTTACACTTACGAGAATAGAATGTCGTATGTTGACAGGTTTAATAACGGGACACTGTCTTGTCGGAAAACATGCCAAGAACATGAATCTTATTACGGACGCAAACTGTAAAAGGTGCGAGACACCAGACGTCGAAGAGACCATTGAACACATCCTGTGTCACTGCCCGGCTTTGGCACGAACTCGACTATCAATTATAGGAAGTTCACAGTTCGAGAATTTGGAGGAAATTACGAGGATAGACCTGAAGAGCTTGAAACAATTCGCAATGAAGGTCATTGTATTTAGTTTACATCGATAAGCGGAAAAAGTTTTGTGGTATCGCTATGGACCAATTGGTCTATGCGGAGTGCCCATCTGGCACCGCCACCCTAACCTAACCTTCTATCAAAAAATCTTAAATTTTTTAACATTTTTTCCATAGAAAAATCTCAGAAATTGAGAACTTTTTTCTTTAGAAAAAATCTTGAATACTGAGACATTTTTCTACAGAAAAATTTCATATTCTGAGACTTTTTTTCTACAGAAACAATTTTAAATTTTGAGACATTTTGTCTATAAAAAAATTAGATTCTGACTAAAAAAAGTCCCAAAAAAATATCAGACTGAGACATTTTTTTTATAGAAAAATTCTCAGATTCTGATACATTTTTTTTATAGAAAAATTCTAAGATTCTGAGACATTTTTTTTATAGAAAAATTCTCAGATTCTGAGACATTTTTTCTATAGAAAAATTTTCAGATTCTGAGATATTACTTCTATAGAACAATTCTCAGATTCTGACCCATTTTTTCAATAGAAAAATTATCAGACTGAGGCATTTTTTTACTAGAAAAATTCTGAGATATTAAGACATTTTTTCTATAGAAAAATATATGAAAAATGCTTAGAATTTGAGACACTTTGTATAGAAAATTCTTTTTGAGATATTTTTTCTATAGAAAAATTCTCCGATTCAGAAACATTTTTAAATAGAAAAATTCTTAGATTTTGAGACATTTTCAGATTCTAAAACATTTTTTCTATAGAAAAATTCTCAGATTCTGAGACATTTTTACTATAGAAAAAGTCTTAGATTCTGAGACATTTTTTCTATAGAAAAATACTCAGATTCTGAGACATTTTTTCTATAGAAAAATTCTCAGATTCTGAGAAATTTTTTCTATAGAAAAATTCTCAGATTCTGAGACATTTTTTCTATAGAAAAATTCTCAGATTCTGAGACATTTTTTCTATAGAAAAATTCTCAGATTCTGAGACATTTTTTCTATAGAAAAATTCTCAGATTCTGAGACATTTTTTCTATAGAAAAATTCTGAGATTCTGAGACATTTTTTCTATAGAAAAATTCTCAGATTCTGAAACAGTTTATCTATAGAAAAATTTTTTTCTAAAAAAAAATGTCTCAGAATCTGAGAATAGAAAAATGTCTCAGAATCTGAGAATTTTTCTATAGAAAATATGTCTCAGAATCTGAGAATTTTTCTATAGAAAAAACTTCTCTGAATCTGAGAATTTTTCTATAGAAAACTTTACTTTAGCAAATTTTTAGTTAAAATCGGCGTTTTTACTACTTCTTTTAGTTAAGTTCAATTTACGAAAATACTAGTTTTGAACAAATTTTGAATTAATTTTTTTTGTTGACTTCAAAACTGAGTTTACGAATTTTTACTAATTAATTTGCTGATTTTTCGTAATAAATTTGTTAAGTGAAATTTCTTGTGTAGCCTTCTATGCGAATCTCATAAGTTCTACTTAAGCTGATGAAAAAACAGAAAAAATAAACTTTCAATTTTTTACAAAATATTCTGTAAATTTTAGTTTACGAAAAGTAACAAAAAGTTTAGCTGAATTCAACTAATTTTTTTGTTAATATATGTACATAAAAACGTTACGAAATTTCAGCTAAATTTTTAGTTAAAGTTACGTTTTTTTTTTGCTACATTCATTCTACGAAAAGTTAGCTAACTATTTTTAGTTAAATTAACTAAAAATTTAGTAGGCCCAAAATCAGGTGCTTTTTTAGTTAAATTTAACTAAATTTTTTGCTAACTTTACAGTTTTTTTTTTTTTGAGTGTAGAAAAAATGTCTCAGAATCTGAGAATTTTTCTATAGAAAAAATGTTTCAGAATCTGAGAATTTTTCTATAGAACAATTTTTCTATAGACATTTTTACTATAGAAAAATTCTCAGATTCTGAAACATTTTATCTATAGAAAATTTTTTTTCTAAAAAAAAATGTCTCAGAATCTGAGAATAGAAAAATGTCTCAGAATTTTTCTATAGAAAAAATGTCTCATAATCTTTGAATTTTTCTATAGAAACTGAGAATTTTTCTATAGAAAAAATGTCTCTGAATCTGAGAATTTTTCTATAGAAAAAATGTCTCAGAATCTGAGAATTTTTCTATTTTTAGAAAAGTTTAAGGAAATATTTACTTAATTAGATATTTTTGCAAATATTTTCGATTCCGAGTACATACGTATTCACAAATCTTGATGACTTCGTTATTACTTCTAATATTGACGACATCTTTCGTTGACACCGTATTTCTCGTAATCTAAAAAACAAAAACATAATAAACTAAACTAATTTTTACAAACTAAACTAAACCATACCTTTTTGATGAAATTTCTCGCGAATCTCTAATTTCTTTTTTGTTATAAAAAAAGACTAAAATAAATTTTGATGTTTATATGTATTTTATTTAATTTCGAATTATTGACAAACATATTTTTTGAAGTTCTTGCCTAAATTAATTAGTATTAAATAACTGAAACATAGTTGTTATTGATTAACAATAGTTAATTTGAAAGTAATTTAAATTAACTATGGATTTTGTTAACTATGCCACTACGTAATTTTTTGGGTGTACCGACTTGTTTATATCTTTATTCAATTATCACAAAATGACAAAATGAAAATATTTAAAGGCTCTTTAACTCTTTTCTTTGAATGGTGTTATTTATATGAGGATATTTAAAAAATGGACTAAAATGACCGCTAAAAATAGATAAAAAAGAACCGCCATTAAATTTTACCAAAGACATGCATTCACATTATTTAGGTCAGCAGCAGATTTAGTAAATTGTTTAACTAATTCCAAACGCTGTTAAATCAAATTAAAAACTTCAGTGGGTCATAAAAAAAAATCTTGAACTAAATTTTCAAAACCCATCAGGGGGGTTTGTCTACTAATGGTATACTTTCGTTTTGTTTTTTGACCCATACAAGATACAAAACGGTTATATTTAGTTTATTTCAAATATTTTACGTACATATTTACAAAAAATAAAATAAATATATTAAAGTTTAAAAAAAAAATATATTTTTTTAATATAGGAAATAAAAAAATACCCAAAATACCCAAAAATCCCGAAAATCCCGGGATCCTGAAATTTCAATTTTCAAAATCCCGAATCCCCGGATTTTTAAAAGTTAATCCCGTTTGGCATCCCTAAGTGCCACTATAGACAATAATCACAATTGGAGCGGGAAGCGGAAAAACGCAATTGTCCTCATAAAAATAGAATTGAATCTAGTTTGGCGGAAAAACGCGGCGGAATTTTGCTGTCATATAAAACGTGTGTGAACAGTTGCGGAAAAACGCTTCCCGCTCCAATTGTGTTTATTCTCATACGCGAATAAAATCGCTAGTTTTAGCGGGAAAAACATCAAACTGACAGCAGTGAATTAGTGCTGTAATTATCACAGTACATGAGTAGTAGGTTCACAGAAGTGCATTTGATGTGTGTAAGTATTAGTGACAGCACACGGTGTAACTTTTGACGTTTCATACAAAACGTAAACAAACAACATAAATACATACACAAAAGCTCACACGTACAGGCACACTTACACTAGGCAGCGATGATAATTCTGTACTAAAAATCATACCACCATATTGGAAAGTACGCAATTAGCATCAGTGTTTGCAAACTAGTCTGTACTGTGGTAATTATGGTTACTTTTGACCACAATACAGACTAGTATGCAAACAATGGTACTAATTGCGTACACGCAAACAAAAAAATCTGTGTCAGATTGAGCAATCCTACTTGGTAAAATTTTTTTACGAAATTTTTGCTAAAGTTATATGGAGTTCACACTAGCGACTTTAAACAAGTTGTTTAACAAAACACCAGTAACAGAATAAAAACGTAATGGATACAGAACAAAGACTTTTTAAACATCTCACTTTTAAACACTTCAAAACAGCAAGTGTGAACGCCGTATTATGCTTGTCGATGTTAAAGTAACCTAATTATTTTTTTATGTAACACACGTTCTAGATTAGCAACCACCACTTCTATCACGAAGGCAATTCAACGTCACTTTTGACGTTTAGAAACGCCAAAATTGATAGTAAGCAATTTCATTTTTCTTTTGGAGATTGTTTGTTCCCGCTTTTGTTAGCGTCTTCTTTTGTTTATCATGAAAAACAAATGTCAAATGAAAAATGACTACTCATTTTGACACTTGATTGCGAGCAATCTATAGTAGAGCAGGCTCTCTACCATCAATTGTATACCATCATTTACAAGACTGTCCACATTAGCAATGACAGTGCTTTCTATCGATTTTGACGTACGATAGAAGTGGAAGTTGCTAATCTAGACCGTGTGTAAAATAACCAAGTGACTTGCACAATAACGCAAATTACTTGCTCAAAAAAATTATCGAAGGAAAACAGCATAATACAAATACAGGCCGCCATTTTCATTTTGTATTTTATTGTGCGTGGTTCGTTTTATTTTTTTTGTTATAAAAACGTAAAAAGGAATTGATAAATAAAATTAATAAAAATAAATAATAAGTTTTTTAAAAGATAAATAAATGTAAGATAAAAGAATGCTAAAGTAAATGTTGCTGTCATAACTTAAAACAGCATTCATTTATCAAAACCAGACGTATGTTTCGATGAGTTACAAATGGAATGATAAAGTGAGTATAACCCCATCCGAAGACATCAATAAGGTTTAATAGATTTTTAGTTAAAAACTAGTGTTTTGCAATAATTTTCTATTTTTACAAGGTAAATAAATTTTTGAAGCTATGGCGAAACCTTCACTTAAATAAAGAGCGTGGGCACCAGTCCTGCCTTTAGTTATAAAATTAAAACCTAAAAAATCATTTATATAGATAGCAAAGTAAATGGAGTCCAGACCTGTTTTGATGAGTTATAAATGGAATGACATAGTAAGTGTTCCTCCATACCTAGAGACCAATGGGGTTAACTAGTTTTTTTAAATTAAAAATTTTTGTTTTGTAATTATTTTCTATTTTTACAGGGGGCTAATTATGTAACTTGATAATCGTCAATCGTCATCGTTAGCTCATTATTCTGTTACCATAAAGTGACACTATATGGTAATGGAATAACGACGGAAACGATACGATTGACGACTATCAAGTTACATAATTACCCCCCAGGGTGCTTTTAAATAAATTCGAGAAGCTACACGCAAAAAAAAATCTGTGTCAGATTGAGCAATCCAAATTGGTAAAATTTTTTTCATACCAAAAAAAATTTTTTACCAAATTTTTGCTAAAATTATGCTTGTCGATGTTAAAGTAACATAATTAGTTTTTTATGTAAAATAACCAAGTAGCTTGCACAATAACGCAAATTACTTGCACACAAATTTATCGAAAGAAAACAACAAAAAAAAAAAAAACAAATACAGACCGCCATTTTCATTTTGTATTTTTGTGTGCGTTGTTCGTTTATTTTTTGTGTTATAAAAACGTAAAAAGGAAATTGATAAATAAAATTAAAATTAATTAATAAATAAAAATAAATAATTAGTTTTTTAAAAGATAAATAAATGCAAGATAAAAAAATGCTAAAGTTATACTGGGGGGTAATTATGTAACTTGATAGTCGTCAATCGTATCGTTTCCATCGTTATTCCATTACCATATAGTGTCATTTTATGGTAATAGAATAATGAGCTAACGATGACGATTGACGATTATCAAGTTACATAATTAGCCCCCTGTATACAGACTAGCGTGATTTTAAAATCACTATGTGATTTTCCTTTGAACAAAATCACATAGTGATTTACAAAATCATTTCAAATTGTACTAGCATAAAGAAAAATTGCAAAATCATCTCAACTTACCATGGTAAGTTCTTGTAGTGTGAACATGGCCTTAATTTTGCTGTCATAACTTAAAACAACATTCATTTAGCAAAACCAATGGAGCCCCAGACGTATGTTTCGATGAGTTACAAATGGAATGATAAAGTGAGTATACCCCCATTCCGGAAACACCAATAAGGTTTAGTAGATTTTTAGTTAGAAATTAGTGCTTTGCAATAATTTTCTATTTTTACAAGGTACTGGTAAAAAATTTTTTTAAACTATGGCGAAACCTTCACTAAAATAAAGAGCGTGGGCACCAGTCCTGCCTTTAGTTATAAAATTAAAACCTAAAAAATCATTTATATAAATAGCAAAGCCAATGGAGTCCAGACCTGTTTTGAGAGTTACAAATGGAATGACATAGTAAGTGTTCCTCCATACCTAGAGACCAATGGGGTTAACTAGTTTTTTTAAATTAAAAATTTGTGTTTTGTAATAATTTTCTATTTTTACAGGGTGCTTTTAAATAAGCTATAGCGGATACTTCACTTCAAGAAAAAGCGGAGGCAGTAGTCACTGGAGAAAATTGTACAAAAAGGGTCAGTTGGTCGGTGGTAAATTAAATCCTACACAATATTTATTATATTAATATGGATTTATTGTGTAAAAATTATAAATTCAACAAATATATATTATTTTAGCATAAATGTGGTAATTTTTAGCATTATTTTAAGTCACCGTTTCTAATCATTTTGGTATATTTCACCATATTTCTTTTGGTATATTTTACCAAGTTTTTTCTTAAATAGCATAAGCATTTTCTTTCAAATTTTTTCCATAAGAGAAGTGACGATTTTTCGTCATTTTGACGATTTTTTCATGAAATTTTTCAAAATGACGACTGACGATTTTCTGATTTGATTCTCATACATTTTGACGATTTTTTGTAACTCTAATTTTATTTATAAAAATCAAAATTTACAACTTTTTTAAAGTCATTAATTTTTGCTCTGTATGAAAAAATAAATGATTATTCTTTTAATTTAATTTTAATTGTTGCTATTTTTAGATGATCTTTTTTTTAATATTTGAATTCCCAGTGAACAACCATACACTCTAGTGACTCCAAAAGTGGAGCAAATATTTAATAATTAGACTCAAAAACTTAAACTCTGAGAATAATTGGAGTCTTTATCGAATAATTTTTTAAACAAAATGCTTGATACGTTCATTTTAAGCTCTTTTGAGTCAATTTTTTTGAGTGTTTTCGAAGGCTCATTTTTATAGTATGTTTCCAGTGGCATGATTTGGGCAAATCAGAGTGTTTTAAGGAAATCATGTCATTTTCTACATGTTTTCCCATACATTTTTCATATGCGCAAAACATCTCAAATTGGGTGTTTTGGTACAAAACATGTCGACTTTTTAAACTCACCACTTGTTTTGGTCAGTGCAACACTGTATTTTATATTCGAAAATAAAAGCTACTCATTCGTAGTGAGTGTTCGTTAAAAGAAGAAGACATTTTAATTTTTTTATTAGTGGTGTTTTTGTCGATCCCTATGAAAGCTTAGATAAATTGCTTCGACAAAAACGACATCACCGCTTAACTCAATTAACTTGGCATTACTTTTTACTCATGTCAGAAATGGCCAAAATAAACTGACGCTTGCTAAAAAAAAAAAGAAATAAAAAAAGTGCTTCATTTTCCCTTCGCGTTAATATTTATAAATACATTTGTTATGATTTTATCATTATTTATTCCATTTTTAATGACCACGCAAACGAAAGGTGCGTGTCACGAAAAAAAAAATATTTGCAAATCCCCTTGGTCCTAGCCTGGAAACTTATTTTGGAAGCAAAAGGTTTCTTATATTTAACAAAAGTAAAGTTACGTTATAAAAAATTGCGTTTCCCTGTCCTGATTTAGCCCTTTAAAGGTAACTACAGACGACGCAATATTATGCACAATATTCAATTATATTGATGGTGTGTGGGTAATATTGACGATTGTACAATGGTCAATCTTACCCACACACGATCAATATAATTGAATATTGTACATAATATTGCGTCGTCTGTAGGTACCTTTACGAACAAAACCTGCCTGTGGCCATACGACATATTAATGGCAATCTTCCTCGGCCCAGTCATTTTCGATCAAGGATAATGAATATTTACTCCTATTTGTGTCCCAGACCTATATTTCGATGCTTTACACACGTTTCCTACCAATTGGTTAGATTTAATGGAATGGCAAAGATGACTTGAGCTCTGTTAGAACCTGAGTTTGATTGTAAAGAAAAAACTTCCTTAAAATCTAAGGACGATTGTTGTATCTTTAAAAAAAATATTTATTATATGAACTCTTCATCACAAATCATATGAACAAATCTTTTCGATGATGTATGTAAGCATCTGGTAACATACATACTTCTTCCAGCAGTTGTTTTTCCATACAATCCGTCTGTATTGTTCACTCAGCTCCTGACTTATGTTCACTCAGCTCCCGGCTATTGTTACCTCAACTTCCGGCTAATGTTCGCTCAGCTCCCTTTTCTTGTTTTTAAAATATCTGATTTTTTTATTTTTTTAAATAAATAACAAATAAAAAAAAAATTCAAAACAAATGTAAATATTTTTTTTGTTGTCATTTAAAACAGACGTAGATAATTCGAAAGATAAAAAATTTTGAAACTTGGTAGGATTTTTATAATTGCTTAAATTTTAAGCACTTTTAAATTTAATGTCTTAGCTAAGCGTATATAGACAAAAGTTTGTATGAAAAATTTATATTCGGATCGACAAAAACACCACTATTATTAAAATAATTTACAATTAGTTGTTTAAACATCTTTATTTAATTATAATAAACTACAAAATTAATTGTTTTTGGTAATTATTTTCATAATTTTGTTGTTTTAACTATTTTGTAGTGAATTACGAATTTTCGTAATTAATTTGACGTTGCAAATCACTTCAACTTGAGTGGAAACAGCTCGAAGTGTTTTGGTCAAATCAAGTGTTTTTGATCTTGATGGAAACATGGTTTTAGCTCTAAAAAGGTGAGTTTTTTGACAAAAAATGTTTGATACTAAAAATTTTTTTTAAATGTATATCCTTTTAAAATCTGAAAAAAGTGTCCGTGGATCTTAACGGCACAGACTAATACAGACTCGACATAAGTGACAGGTGTCAAAAAAGTAGTTCTGAACCACAGACTATATACAGACTCGACAGTGAGTTTTATAAGAAAAAATGGGGGAAAATTAAGCGATTTTAGGAGAAAACAGCGATTTTTAGTCCGTTTTACGCTAACATGGCAACCCTTTCTACGACTTAGGAGTGAGTGAAACAACAAAAACCGATTTGGCATCTATTTTTCTTATGGCGCGTTATATCAGTTTTCTCTTTCTAACCTAATTCGTAGAATAATTTGAAAATATTAACCATATGGTTAAAGAATACTTTTTTGACACCTGCCACTTATGTCGAGTCTGTATTAGTCTGTGTCTGAACCATATGGTTAATATTTTCAAATTATTCTACGAATTAGGTTAGAAAGAGAAAACTAATATAACGCGCCATAAGAAAAATAGATGCCAGATCGGATTTTGTTGTTTCACTCTCTCCTAAGTCGTAGAAATTGTTGCCATGTTAGCGTAAAACGGACTAAAAACCGCTCTGTTTTCGCCTAAAATCGCTTAGAGTTTCCCCATTTTTTCTCATAAAACTCTACTGTCGAGTCTGTTTATAGTCTGTGTTAACGGTGTCTACACGCAAAAAAAAAATCTGTGTAAGATTGAGCAATCCTACTTGGTAAAACTTTTTTCATACCAAAAAAAAAATTTTTACCAAATTTTTGCTAAAATTCTGCTTGTCGATGTTAAAGTAACATAATTAGTTTTTTATGTAAAATTACCAAGTAGCTTGCACAATAACTCAAATTACTTGCACAAAAATTTATCGAAAGAAAACAACAAAAAAAAACACAAATACAGACCGCCATATTCGTTTTGTATTTTTGTGTGCGTGCTTCGTTTATTTTTTGTGTTATAAAAACGTAAAAAGGAAATTGATAAATAAAATTAAAATAAATTAATAAATAAAAATTAATAATTAGTTTTTTTAAAAGATAAATAAATGTAAGATAAAAAAATGCTAAAGTTAATTCTGCTGTCATAACTTAAAACACCATTCATTTAGCAAACCCAATGGAGTCCCAGACGTATGTTTCGATGAATTACAAATGGAATGATAAAGTGAGTATACCCCCATTCCGAAGACACCAATAAGGTTTAATAGAGTTTTAGTTAAAAATTAGTGTTTGGTAATAATTTTCTATTTTTACAGGGTACTGGTAAATAAATGTTTGAAGCCATGGCGAATCCTTCACTACAATAAGGAGTGTTGGCACCAGTCCTGCCTTTAGTTATAAAATTAAAATCCAAAAACTCATTTATATAGCAAAGCCAATGGAGTCCAGACCTGTTGTGATGAGTTACAAATGGAATCACAAAGTAAGTGTTCCTCCATACTGGGTTTACCAGTTTTTTAAATTAAAATTTATGTTTTGTAATAATTTTCTATTTTTACAGGATGCTTTTAAATAAATTCGTGAAGCTATAGCGGATCCTTCACTTCAAGAAAAAGCGTAGGCAGCAGTCACTGGAGAAAATTTAATAAAAAGGGTCAGTTGGTCGGTGGTAAATTAAATTCTACACAACATTTATTATATTAATATGGATTTATTCTGTGAAAATTTTAAATTCAACAAATATACAAATTTTTACAAAAATTTTATTGAAAAATTATTTTAGCATAAATGTTGTAATTTTTAGCATTATTTTTAGTCACCTTTTCTAATAATTTTGGTATATTTCACCATATTTCTTTTGGTATATTTTACCAAGTTTTTGCTTAAATAGCATTAGCATTTTCTTCAAAATTTTTTACATAAGTGTTTTGGCTAAATTACGAAAACTACTTCGTCGGTTGTAGTTTTAGCATATTTTTGGTAAAATTATGCCAGATTTTTGCTCATTCCGACACAAGTTTTTTTTTGCGTGTAAAGTTCTAAAACAAATAACACTTGTAGTTTGTTTTCTATAGTAAAAATAAATGTAAGAAATTTTATTTGTTTAAGATTTAATGATATTTATTTAATGAAATTAAAAATCGAATGGCTTTCAAGTTGAAAAAATAGTTGAAAGTTTCAACCATAGAGAAACATAGAGGCGAAGGCGTCAAAAATTGAGTTGTCAAAGTACAACTTGTATACATGTATTTGTTGACAAAGTACGACTTGTAAACATGTATTGTGTGGTGAATTCACAACGACAACGTACGTGTGAGAAATTAGAAAAAGATAGTGATATTATTTTTTCTTTCACCTTCGCCTCTATGTTTCTCTATGGTTTCAACTATTTTGTCACTTGTTTTAAAAGAAAATTCCTTTTTATTTAGCTAAAAAATATTTTGTGTACGTAAATTTAAAAAAGAATCATTAAACAAAAGTGGAGAGAAAAAATTTTATTGTGCGTTTAAAAATTTTAATATATAAAAAAATGTGTGTTTTAACATGTTTAAAGTGACGATTTTTTTACGACTTTTTTTAAAACTTTTGACGATTTTGTTCCAAATTTTGACGATTTTCGCAAGAAAAGCCTGGCAGCACTGATGGTATAACACACAAAAAAATAAAACCAAAATGAAATGAACAATTCAATTTTTTTTTGCCGTTTGTCTGTCGCGTCTGTTTAGTCTGTGCTGTGGTTACTGAGTAGCTACTTTTGAGTAATGGGTACTTAAAAAAGTCAGTATTTAGTACTGGGTACTCAAGTACTCAACACTTTTACAACACAGCAGTGAATTATTGTGATTATACTTTACATTAACATTTACAGAAATTTGTTTGCATAAAAACTTAAATTTAAGTGTTTAAAAAAATTATAGTGCATAAATATGTTTTATGCACACATAATTTTGGCCAAAAAAGGCCCCTTGGCAAGGGTTTGGCTTGCAGCTCATTGGGACAAAAAAATTACAAAGGCTCATGTATTTGAGACTAACATTGAAAAATCTGTGGAGGGAATAATGCAGCCCAAAGTAAAACTGGCTTTACGAACATCTGGACATTTATTGCTTGGTGTAGTACGCATTTACTCCCGCAAGGCCAAATATCTTTTAGCTGATTGCAATGAAGCATTTGTTAAAATTAAAATGGCATTTCGTCCAGGAATGGTTGATTTGCCAGAAGGACACAGAGAAGCAAATGTAAATGCAATTACATTGCCTGAAGTTTTTCACGACTTTGATACAGCATTACCCGAGTTAAATGACATTGACATCGAAGCACAGTTCTCTATAAACCAGTCAAGAGCTGATGAAATTACAATGCGCGAAGATTATGGTAGTTTATCGCTATCCTTGCATGATGATGGCTTTGGAGATGTAGATTTCGATGGTGATACACCAGATATGGTTCGTGGTCACTTGGACACCAGTATAAATGATCAGTTATTTGAAGACGAGGTAATTCCGAATGTAAGGGAAAGTCACGAAACTAGCATACGATTTAACGATCCAGACATATCAAATTCAAGATTAGATGAAGTTGGATTTGGAGACGAATTTGGGCAACCTGAACTATTTGGCGATGAGTTGTTTGGTGAACCACCTCGACTAGAAACAGAGAACCCGGAAATAATTGAAAATATACCTAATGTTGCTGAAGATTCAGATGATGATGCCTCAGATCATTTTGATGCGCGCGCTCCCTCACCAGATTCATCTTGTCATGGATCTCCCCTTGCTATCCAAAAAGAAGATGAGCTTGTTAAAGACGACGTTACTATGATAAATCAACATGAAAAGATAGAAGAAAATTTGGAACAAGCCACTCTAATTCAAAATGAAGATGAGAGTTTCGCCCTGGCACCAATTGATGCTTCGGCTTACAAGGGAGTCACAAAAACCAAACGTAAAAGGAAACTTATTGTTGATGAAATAAAAAATATTTCTGGAGAGGAAATGAAGGCTCAACTGGCAAACACTTCAGACATTGTAACAACACTAGATTTGGCCCCTCCAACGACGAGGCTTATGTATTGGAAAGAGACCGGTGGTGTTGAAAAACTATTCTCACTACCATCCAGACCGATACCAGCACGAGCATTGTTTATTAATTATCATCGCCATCTGGTATCACATTTTACACCACTTGAAGATTTCACATGCTTAGGACCATCCGATATATTAGCTCTAGACCACATCAGCAATGAGAACGAATCTTCAGCGATAATTCACAACAAAAGAGGCAGAAAGAGGAAGTTTGATGCACTATCCAATAATCCACAAACTAATGTTGAGAACACTGGAGACATAACTACCCAAAGTCTTGCAGCACCCGAAATGGTTCGAGAAGAGGAAAACTTAATTCCACCAACCGATTCCCTAAGCATCAATATTAATCCTAATGAAACATCAGTTCAAAACGCTGAATCCACCATATTTGACAATTGTCCCAGCCCTGGACCATTGTTTGCCATGAACGATATAAGTAATATCGATCAGATTGGATCACTGGGCGACCTTGCCTTTACACCAGGTAATTTACATCACGGCATGGATGATTTTAATCATGGAGGATTGACACCAATAAATTTGAATCATGGTCAAATGACTCCTCGCCATTCTGAAATTGAAGCTATTGAATCTATACCAAACCTTCCCGTTGATCAAATTTCATCCATATTAAATGAGGCCGAAAATATTCCGGACAATACAAACATTGCGGCGGATACAACAAATAAAAATAAATCGTGTGAAATAGCATCTGAATGGAACGATTATGAACTTCCTCCATCGGTAGAAATGCAGAATAACTTTGATGAACAAATGGAAAATGAGACAAGTGAACAATTCGAGGAGCGCGTTTTAAATAAAAGAGCTGCACAACTTTTTTATGCTGTTAAAAGTCGAATGGTTAAACAGGAATGTCTTGTGTTGTCTGAGCTAACAGTTAAAAATACTAGAAAACAGGCTGCACAAAAGTTTTATTCTCTCCTTGTATTAAAGAAGTTCCGTGCACTCAACATATCACAATCTACTCCCTATTCAGATATAGTTGTGACTCGTGGTCCTTTGTTTGAAAACCCTAAATTGTAAATGTTTTGGTCATTTATTTTTTTTTTTTATTTTATTTGGCCCATTCTATTAATGAAATGGCCATGACAATTATTTAAATAATAAGAACAATTCATAACCAATAAACATTTAAAAATAAAAAAGTCTAATACAAGTGTAAATCAGGTCTCAATTGCAGTTTTGGTGTAAAATTTTCTTGAGAACTTTTGAGCCCCGAAATCTTAATAAGAAATATGAAAATCAACAGTTTTAGCGAACGCTAGAAAGTCACCAAAATTTAAAAATGGTTAATTTTCACCACATATTTATTTGTCTTGTCTATTAAATTAACGTGAAAACTAATTTCACAATATTCTACCATACATTTTACAAATTTCAAAAATTATTTATTTCGTATTGATTTTAAAATTATTTTTACTTGAACTTTGAAGATAGACTTATGCCATGATTCAGTATGTCGTACGAAGTGAGTGACTAGAAATTTTGTACGTAAAACAAAAACAAATTTGAGTTTTTTGTTTTTGTTTTACGTACAAATTTTGTAGTCACTCACTTCGACCGAGATAGCGAATCGCACAGTTAGCCTAAGCTTGCATTTAAGTTGAATACTACAGTCAAATGGAAACTTGAATTCAAGTTTGTATAACAGATTTTTCAATTTAAAACAGGGCTTGAACTCAAGTCCACATTTTACTTAAATTCAAGCTTAAACTGGAAATTTTTCTTGAATTACAATTGAACTCAACTTGAATTTTCAAATGCTTATTGGGCTTAAGTAAAATTAACTCACATTCTGTGAGAGTTGAAAAAAATATGATAAATGAGTAAAATGCTAAACTCAAATAAACTAAGTAAAAATTAATTGATTATAAACCAAAACATACCCAAGGGCTCTCCCGATCAGAAATTTAAAACAATATATTATTAATATTTAATTTTAATTTATTTAAATCATAAATTGTGTCTATTTTTGTACAACATTTTACCTGTAAAATAAATAATTGGGTTTGAATTTGAATTGATAAATTGAGCAAATATTTATTTTGGGTTACAAGACAAGGCAAGTAGGGCTGAATACCACTATTTTAATTAATTCACAAAAGAGGTGAGTATAACGCAATAAATAATATTTTATAATTTGTTTATGATAATATTTTTTAAATCTTACACCAACCACTCTGTGGAACAGGGTATAAAGGGTTTACGCCGAAATATGGGTCCTAGACTACCCTTGAAGCATACTGATTGACAAGATACAGGTTACAATTACAGTGTAAGTACGTAAAATTGACACACTATAACTACATAAGAAAATGTTTAAAAACATATCCAGTGAAAAACAATTTAACTTTAATATCATAGTTGGGCAATGATAGAAATTTGTATGGAATAATTATTCAATGAAATCGATTTCATTGAGCATTTTATGTGAAAAAATCAATGATTCGCGCCTAACTCTGTTAAATATACAAAAATCCTAAATTTATTCAAACACTTACATTGACTCAAACTAATAATGGAACATCATATATTTGATAGCAGTTTTTTAAAGGAAAATTTATCAATACTAGACCTGCTTATTATTAATGGAGTATTTTTGAAAAAAAAAATGCTATATACGAAATTTTAATTTAATTAATTAATTTTAATTTAAGCTTAATAGCGTCCAGATCGAGCAAATATTAAATAAGATACGAGGGTAGCGCTGGAAAATGAAATTATTTATAGACATTTCTCATAAAATGTTTTACACATATTTCTAAGTCGATTTTTTCCAAGTTTAAACATTAAAAATTTAAAAAATGATCCAATAATTGTTATTTAGTTATCAGCTAATTTTTCCAAGAACCCGAACAAAAAATTAGATTTTTTAAATACAGTAGAAGAAATCCGCATTTTTTGACCTCCAACTCTTTTGACCACCAATTTTTTGTAAACAAAGAAAATATTTTATTGTTATTAATTTTAGTACACCTAATTGTATTGTAATGAGCAGGGCAAGGAAGTTCATGCATTAAAAATCGCGTTTTTAGCGCTAAAAATATGTATCAAAAAATTAAAAATATGCAGTAAAAACTATAAAAATATGCATTAAAAATTGATTTATTTTAATATTTATTCATAAAAAATCGTAGAACATAAAATTCAGTGGAGCATATTTAGCTTTTTTCGGATTTCGAAATCGTCGGGGTCGGGAAAGTTGCTTTTTAGGGTCGATATTAACACACAAAAATATTGGACTTGTAGGACAATGGATTTAGGTTTCTTTTTTGACTTGAAAATCGGAAAGTTCCGAATAAAGTAAACAACAATTTTTAACATTTTTTTGCTTTTATTTTTTTTCAAAATTATATATATATTTTTTTAATTAAAATGCATTAAAGGCCAAATTAAATAATACGATATTTAAAAATATACATCTTCTCCACACTGAGTTAATGTTTCGTTATATTTTCAGCAATACTAATTAAAAATATTTTTTTGAAAAGCAAGAAACAAAAAATAAAAGAAATTTTTCTGACAAAAAAAATTTTGTCAGTCGTACTGGTCCAATATTTTGTTGTTAATATCGACCCGAAAAGCCAACTTTCCCGACCCCGACGTTTTCGAACTTCAAAAAAAAAACTAAATTTGCTCTACCATAGTGTAAACATTTACAAATACGTATGTTATCGCTTCCCGAATTCGGATTTTTTCTAATTTGAAAACGCTTGCCACAAAAAGATAGGTAATTAGGACCCTTTTACGGGTAAAATATAAAAAATTACATAAATTCAGTTTTTTTTTATCTCATTGTCAGTGCAGATTAATAAAAAAATTAGGAACACTCCTTTCCTTCTTTTAGATGCAGCCCTTGACCGAAATTACTCCATGAAAATTGTATTTATATTTTTCCCACTATATGGCGCAATTTTTGCTTAAATTTTTTGACAAAAAAAAATATTTTTTTATTTCTTTTTTATCAAAATGCATAAACCGATTTGCACATTTTTCATAAAAATAGCAAATTTTACAAAAATAATAAGAAAATTTTTTTCAATAAATATTAAAAAATATGCAAGAAAATATGTAGTTTAAGCAAAATATGCAAAAACATGCATTTTCATCAAAATATGCAAAAATATGCACTAACAAATCAATGCCATTTTTAAGCAAATTCGATGATTCGCGAAGATAAATACTTTAAGTTGTGCTCAGGCTAACGACAACAAACATGTATTTACATGAACCCCCTTGCCCTGGTAATGAGGTATTAGAACAATTAAAATTTTTCTTTGTTTACAAAAAATTGGTGGTCAAAAGAGTTAAAGGTCAAAAAATGCGGATTTCTTCAACTGTATTTAAAATTTTTAATTTTTTGTTTGGGCTCTTGGAAAAACTAGCTGATAACTGAATTTAAATAACTGAATCATTTTTAAAATTTTAATGTTTTAGCTTGGAAAAAATCGATTTAGAAATATTTTTAAAAAATTTTATAAGAAATGTCTATAAATAATTTCATTTTCCAGCGCGAACCTCGTATCTTATTTAATATTTGCTCTATCTGGACGCTATTAAGCTTAAATTAAAATATTTTTTTTTTTAATAAAAAAGTTTTTTTTTTTTTTTTTGAAGGGAAGCATTTGCACATCCCAGAATAATGGTCTAGTTACGCTTTTGTTGGCACAAATGCAAATGGGTAAACCTAAAAATATATAAAAAAAATATTCTCAAAATTAACAGAACATTTAAAAAAAATTTACAAAAAATCGCGCGAAAGAAATAAAAAAACCCTCGAATATTTATTAAGCATAAAACATTAAATGCGTAAGCGTCTACACAGAATAACTTTTACGATAGAAAAATAAAAGCACAGTGGTGAAGACTAACTATGACCGAAAATTATATGGACCATCTCTAGGGCGCTGGTCACGTGATTTGCATGATTCACGTGAATCACGCGTGAGTGTGAGTGATTTTCATTTCAATCACGTGATTTTGAGTGAGCGTGAGCTAAAAAAAATCTAAGTGAGTGAGTCATTTATTTTTTGCGTGAGTTTGCGTGATTAGATTTTTGATTTGCCCAATTTTTTTTTAATTTTTTGTAAAAAAATATTTTTTTGAGTTTTTTTTTTTTTTTGGGTAAGAAAATGATTAAATCTGGCGTGAGCGTGCGTAAGTTTTTTATTGCTCACGAGAATAGTGAGCGTGAGTAAAAAAAATTGCATGAGTGATTAGTGAGTGATTTGATTATTTTTTGTGTGACCGTCAGTGAGTGTGAGTCAAAATCCACTCACGCGCCCATCTCTAGACAGAACTTGTAGATATAAGGGTATAATGACCACGTAACACAAATTTCATGCACTAAGCAGACCCTGTTCTCACTTACAACTAATGTAAGTGAGATCATTTTTTTTGATTTTAGTTTTGCTTTCATGCAACCTTTCAGGTCCTTAAAAAAAATGTGCTAATTTTTAAAGCTTGGATATTAACTCTTTGATAATTTTTTTTTTATTTAATTTGCAGATTTTTAATAAGGTTTTGGAAACAAATCCCGACATCATAAAAAAACTTCATGTAATTAAAGGTGATGTTATGGAAGATTGCCTTGGTATGAGCGCGGATGATAGAGATCATTTGATAACAAATGTCGAGGTGATATTTCATTGTGCTGCAAACGTACGTTTTGATCAACCATTACGACCAATGATACAAATGAATGTTTTAGGTACATTAAAAGTATTAAAACTAGCTGAAAAAATGTTTAATTTAAAAGTTTTTGTACATGTATCAACATCTTATTGCCAAGTAAGTATTGTAATAAATAAATAATTTGTTTAATTTTATATATATATATTTTTTTTTGTCAGTGTAATGAAAATGTTTTAGAAGAACGTGCTTATCCAGCACCACAAAATCCGTATGAAATTATTGATATGATCGAAACAATGGCTGATGATGCCTTAGCCGAAATAACCCCTAAGTATGTGTGCATCTACTAACTCTTTAAAAATAACTGTATTTAATTAAAAATATATTTTTTTTGTATTTTTCATAGACTACTAAATGGGCTACCAAATACGTATGCTTATAGTAAAGCATTAACTGAAGATTTAATTAATAGATATGACGTTAAGTTACCGATCATAATAACAAGACCATCAATTGGTGAGTATTAAAAGATCGCAGAAATAAATTGTTTTCCTGCAAAGCATTTAACATTAGAGTTGTCCGAAAATCTTTTTAATTGAATATCAAAAAGTTCCGGAATTTTAAATTTCCACATTTCAATTTGTTTTTAGAGGTTTTATAAAAATTCAGAACCGAACACGGGGGTAAGAGGGTTTTAAATATCTCAAAATCTAAGGCCTCTGTTCTGTCTTTCACAACTTTTTAATTCACATGAAAATTTCCGAACCACATGAAATTAGGTTTTGTGTTTTGTTGATAACGTCTTCATTCGAAGTTGAAATCGAAATTTTAAAAAAACTATCAGGAAAAAAGTGAATTCGTTTTACTTTCACCAAATTTTAATTATGTGAAACAAAACGAAAAAGAAATTCGAATGTGAATTCTAGAACACCAAAAAAATTCGGAAATTTTCATTTTCACATTTTTTATGTGAATTACTTTTTTTGGAACAGCGGCCTAACACTTTTTCCCAAATTTTTTCTTTTGTCTCAAAATATTCCATTGGAAAAATTTATCAGAATCAACATTTTCGAGACATATTTCTCAGAAGCTGAGAAAAAATTACTCTAAATTTATCTACAATCTTTTGTGAAATTGTGTTGGAAGCAGAGACATTTTCGTTATGACCAGAGCTTTGAAGAATTCATTAAATTTGTGAATTAATTCACTTTATTTTTAATTAATGAATAAATTCATGCTTGAATTAATTCTTTGAATTAAATTTGAATAATTAAAAAAAATAATTAATTCACTTTGTGAATAATTCAATTTTAATTCAAAGAATTAATTCAAGCATGAATTATAATGAATTAATTCAAAAAGAAATAATTATTTCTCATAATTATTTCTTTTTGAATTGATTCATTTTCAATTCATTTTTTGAATTAATTCATTTTGAATTTATTTTTTAAAAAATGTATTCAGGGGTCTCTGAAATTACGTTTTTGAATAAATGTTCTTTCAAAAACTGAAAATTCATTGGTTATGTAAATTTTCTGGGTAAATTTTTGGTGCTGAGAATTTCTCTATGAATTTTTTTAATTATTTTGGAAAAAAAATATTCTGTTTTCTATTAATCAGTTATATTTAAGTTCTAAGGATATACGGTTTAATATATTGTTTTGCTTTAGTATACCTTTTTAATAGTTTGATCTCATAAAAGTGCTTTTTATATTTGCGGGAATTCCCGGGAAATTCGAAAATGAATCCCGCTTTCCCGGGAAATAAAAAAGTCCGGGAAAAGAAACACTAGTCAAAACCCTACCCAGTGTTTCCCGGGAAATGGGTCCCAAGTTCAAACATGGACCGATTGGATATATCTTTTTTCAAATCGTTAATAAGTGAAAAAAACACTTACAAACCAAATTTGTGTGAAATAGGATTCTATTGGGTTCTAACCCACTAATTGTCCTGGAACTTGCATATGGGAAAGACGGGAGGAAAATAAGAGCTGCTTGTTTTTTTTTTTTTATCTGCCCAATCTCACATTTAGCGATTCAAAGGGGAGGGGAAAAACGGGATTTTTTTTGAGGATTTTTTACATTTATTTAAAAGAAACTATATGAACATTTTATACAGATCGAAAGGCTTTTTAAGGCCTATCAAAGTGTGTATCGGTAAAATTAAGCTGACCCGTATTTTTGCGTTTGGCGAAATTTCTGCTAGTTCGGATTTTATTTGGATTTTAGCGAAAGACCACATTTTTTTCATAAGGTGGAAATCCTTTTATAAATTTAAAATTGTTAATTTTTCTATGACAATATTTGGCAAAATTGTAGCCATGATCAAGCCGAACAACTCTTATGAACATACCAAAACAATTTATAAATTAAAAAAAAAACACATTTTCTAATCCCCTAGCTCCATGTGCTAGACTTTAAACTTCTTCTGTCCCCTGGTTTGATTTTACCGGTTTTTAAACTTAATTAGCCTATGGCCGTAAGACATATTCAGGAGTCAAGCTCGTTTATTTTGGACTGACCGATATATCGATGCGTTACATACGGAAAAACATAGACCAAATTAACCAATAAAGCATAGATGTATGACTACACCATTTACAGATGTAATTCGTAAAAGATCAATTGTAATTCGAAGATTATCCTTGTAATTCGAAGATTCCATTTGTAATTCGAAGATTCCATTTGTAATTCGAAAATTCTACTTGTAATTCGAAGATTCTATTTGTAATTCGAAGATTCTCTTTGTAATTCGAAGATTCCATTTGTACATCTAACAGAATGGGTTAAAATACATTGAAAATAGTTCTACTGAATAAAGATTTTTTGAGAAAAAGTTAATCTACATAGTAACAATTATAAATAAAAGAAAAAAAATTTACAAAATATTTTCTATTTCCCACTAAAAATAATAAATTACATTAACAAATTGAATTTCAACATATACATATAAATAAAAGTTGATGGTTGACACCTTTACTGGCTTATTTAACATCCAGCGTACTTTGTGTACCATTTTTACCTGGCGAATTTTGTTCAATTTCTAAATCATCTAACATTGCTAGTAGCTCGGCATCGGTAATTTCAACTTTTTGAGGCATTTTGGTGCTTATATTTGGGCTTACGTTGGGTAAAACTGGTGTTGTATTACTCGTTTCTCCTAATATTTCTCTTAGCTCTTGCTCCAATTCATCTTCATCCACCTGAGAGGTTAGAGATTCATCGAAGTTGGCTTTACCTAAGGTATCTTGAAGTTCATTGTATGTTTCCATAGTCTCACGCACATCTGCAACAATCTCATCGACATTATCGTATTTAAGATTTGAGACTTCAAGAGCATTCTGCAATGCTTTCGATCCAAATTTGTAGGCTTCCAATATGACACCATTGTGTTTAGCTTCATAAACATTAGATAAAAGTGTCTCAATATTATGTAATGCCACACTACGTTTCTCTAATAGCAGAAAAAAAAATAAACTTATGAGTTTTTGTTGTTATATTTAAAGTTAAGAAAAGGAACCCATGTAAAAAAAAATTCTAAAAATAATTGGCAAGGTCATTAGGAAAAGTACATAATAATTTTATAATGAGGGTGCTTATCTGAATTACAAAGCAAAAAGCTTATAATTGGTACTCATTACCAATTGGATTACCTAGAAATGAGTACTAACTACTATCAGAATTACTTTATACACAAAAAATTACTTTTTTGTAACTACATCGAATGTATTTCCAATTTTGTTTCAGAAAATACAAATTATATTTCAAAACTTTTTAATTATATTTAGAAATCTCAATTTATATTTAAGAAATTTTCATTTATAATTCTAAAATTTCCAATTATTTTTCAAATTTAAACGAACTTTGAACTAAATTAAAAATGTGAATTTTATTTTCATATTACCCAGATGTTTTCGTTTGGCAGAACTTATTTTTTTTTTAACTTTTGACAGATTTATGTATTCTGATTGTTGCTATGCCTTAATAGGACTTTTCAAGTATTGAAAAATGTATTTAAGAAATTTCCATTTTTATTTCAAAACTGTTTTAATGCTTTTCAAAAAATTCCATTTGTGTTTAACAAATTTCCGTTTAAAAATGTTCTGAATGCTTTTAAGAACGTCTTTAAAAAAAATTCTATTTTAATTTAAAAAATCCATTTGGATTTAAAAAATTTCCAAATGTGTATCAAAAATTTCAATTTGCATTTTAAAATTTTCAGAAATTTAAAATATCAATTTGTTATATTTGTGTATAGTTGACCTGTTGTTTATGTTGTTTTATTATTTCGGCTTGAGGTCCTTTATTAATAATAAATAAAAATTCAAAATTTCATTTATTTATTTAATTTATTTTTCCCAATATCAATATCAATTTGTATTTCAACATTTTCTAAATGCTTGGAGTAAATCTGCATTTACAGTTTTTAATTTCCTGATCCTATTTTCTTTTAAAAGGACTTCAAATTTTAAAGGATACATTTTGCAAAATATATTTTGAAATATTTGCACTTGTCCTAGGATGACACTGGTGATGGCAAATAAAAGATGAGGATCTCCCATAATTTTGCAAATTTTTTTATTTTGCCATAGCAAGATAAAATGATGTGAATAGAGTCATTTAAAAATTTTATCAAAATATTTTGTTGAACATTTTTAATGACATTGAAGTATACATTTTTGAAAGGACGTAACTTACCTCCCTTTTCCTGATATGTAAAAATTATAAAGTAGGAAAGTTAGGGGAGATCCTCCTCATTCATTTGCTATCACTTGTGGCATCCTAGGACAAGTACAAATCGTCACCTAAAATGCAAAACGCCCTAACTAACAAAAAATTCAAAATCGCGTTTTTAATTGATTCTTATGTATTGGATCAATATTAGTGTTTGGGGTCCGGGAATTCCCGGGTCGTATTTCCCGGGAATTCCCGGGAAAAGACTGACGGGAATTCCCGGGAATTTTTTTAATTTTTCCCGGGAAATCCGGGAATTTTATAAAATAGACCATTTTACATAAAAAGGTTTATTTTAATTTAATTTTTAATATCTTTTTTACATACAGGTATAATTACATTTGCTATTTTTTGTATTTTTTCTATTCGGAAGAACAGTGCTAATATATATTCATAGGAAAACTGACCAAGTGTAAAAAGTATGACAAAATCATGAAAAAACTTCAAAAATTCAAAAAATTTACATCGGTTAATGATAATTTTGCTAAGACTGTCAAAAAAATATAAAAATTTTGAAGCTAGAATTTACATTTCCAGAACAAATATTAAAAGTGCTGTCAACTTTAGTAGTTTTTGCTCGAATAATGCAGTTTTAAATTTTTTTGCGATTTTTAGCTATTTTTTGAGTTTTTTTGTGGGGAAAAAAGTTGTATTATTTTTTTTGTTTTGTTTTATTGTATTTCACGATTTTTAACTTTTATTTTTTGATTTTTTATGTTTTAATTAATTGTTTATCTCTAATAAATCTGTTTTTAATAGAAAGTTGGAAAAATTTTAATGTTTTTTATGATTTATATTAATAATGAATATTTTTTTTTTTATTTTTTATTTATTTTTTTCCCGTTTCCCGGGAAATTGATAAGGCCGGGAATTCCCAAACACTAATCAATATACATGTCCACAAAAAAATTTAGATTTTTTTTACGACAAAAATTTTCTGAAATTGGAAAACAACCAAAAATGTTTGGAAGCGGGAGGGGGGGGGGGGGTTAGTAATGTGAATTTCTGCTAATATTTTTAAAATTAAGTACCTCATAAAACCTATGAATTTTTTTTTAAATGTATCCCCGAAAATACATAAAAACTGAAGAAAAAATAAATTTTCAATTTAAAAAAAAATATTGTATTTAACCCTCAGTTTCTGTATGACGTTCGTCATTCGTTCGTCATACAGAAACTGGGGTAAATAGCTTTAGAATTTGGGAGGAACCTATTTTTACCCAAACAATTTATTTACAAGGCCACCTTGACGGAACAATTCACTTCATAACTAAGACTGTCTATAGTAAAAAACGCTCATATTCACAGTTATGACTAACTATGACTGTCATAAACCAATTTTGATGATTGAATAGTCATAAAACAATATTTTTCTATACTTGTCATGTTATTTGCAAATTTAAAGACCTGCTCTCGAAACGACAATGAAATTGACAAAAAAGTTAAAAAAAATTTAATGAAAATAATATGACTTTTCAGTCAAAAAATTGACAAATATAGACGGTCACAACTGTGAATACCCGTAAAATTTAATATAAAAATTCTTATCTAAAAAAAAAAAATTAAACTAAAAGTTGAATCTTCCGAAGAATTTTTTTAATAAAATAAAATTCTTTTTAGCATACAAAAATTCGCAGATTCTGAAACATATTTCATAAAAGAAAATTATCAGTTACTAAAAAATTATCAGGTACTAAAAAATTATCAGTTTCTAAAATATTTTATGAAGAAATTTTTATAAACTTTTCTAAAAATTACACTTTTCTAAAAATAAATCTTAAAAATGCTCAATAGAAAAATTTTACGGTTTTAATGCCTTCAAATGTTTTCTGAGATAATTTCTTAGATTCTTAAACATTTTTCATATTCAGATATACGTTTTCTATAGAAAAATTCTCAGAATCTTGCAACAGAAAAATTTTTAGATTCTGAGAGATTTTTCGTACAAAAAAATATCAGTTTCTGATTTTGTTTGCTATACCCAGCAAAACTTAGATTACTAAATAAGGTATAGGATCTCTTATTTTATACATTGCAGCATTGATGATTTTAACAGGCGATGAGACTCAAAGTAATGTAAAGTAATAAAAAAGGTGTAAAATAAGTCATAAATTTATAACGAAGAATACGAGTAAGGTGTAAAATATATGATATTTTATAGGTTACGAGAAATGAAATAATATAGCATACCAGAAGATAATATATAAGGTGTTACAAGTAGTGAAAAAGTAATTTTGTATTAAATTTACTCTCGTGATTGTAAGTGAGTGTAAGTAGATAAAATATGCTCGTGAGTGTGTGTCGTTAGAAATTTACTGTCGTGAGCCCATTTCTAGTTTAAACTTATGCATTTTTTTATAAAATAATTATTTTTTATGTTATTTTAATGCATTATGCATCCAATTATAAATAATGCATTATTTCAAACTTTGAAATAATACATAATGTAACCAAATATAAGTCATCCATGATTTAATGTTTAGACAAATTAAATATGAAATACATTTTTTCCAATAATCATGCATTACGTAGCAAATTATTAGTAATGCATTATTTTTCACTTGAAAATAATACGTTGTGGAACAAATGTTTGGTAAGACATCATAAAATAATGCTACAAATAAGTTATATACATTACCTGGTAATGTGTTATATAATCACCACCCATTACCAAAGTTTTACTGGGTAGAAAAGATTTAAACATTTTTACTACAAAATATAGATTTTGATACACGTCCCTATAGAAAAATTGGGATATTCTAAAAGATTTTTCAAACAAAGAAATTCTCATATTCTTAAAAATGTTTCCCATAAAAAAAATTCGAAGCTTCGGAAATTTATTATCCCATAAAAAACTCAGATTCTGAAACGTTTTTCCTGTAGAAATTTAATCCGTATTTTTTTTAATATTCGGATTCGGTTTCGGCCGAATAGTGAAAAATTTGTCACAATATTCGGCTTCGGCTAAAAAAAGGTGTATTCGGTCGGACAATGCAAATAAGTATCAAAATATTTTCTAAGGAAAAAGTCTGAAATTCTGAGGGATTTTTTTATAAAAAATATTTAAAATTATACTTTTTCCTTAGAAAATTACAAGGAAAGTTATTTGGTTTGAAAATGTCCAAGACTCAATTGCCATTTACGTTTTTTATATGCAATTTCTTTAATTCTGAAAAATTTTATCCTAAGGAGCACACATATATGTACCTCTCCTAAGAATATTTTTACATCCTGGTCCTTCTATCTTTGTTCCTTTTCCTTCTTTTTTCCTTTTCCTTTCCCTTTCTTTTTTTTCTTTTCTTTTCCTTTCTTTTTTTTTTCTTTTTTTTTTGTTTTTTTTAAATCGTTTTGGGGGGGGGGGGGGAGAAATCCCATTCCCCCCCCCCCCCCCTGGATCCGCGCCTGTGTTAAACTAAAAAGCCCCAACTAAACATTTGTTTACATAATATTGCCGACGCAACTGTTATTTTTTAAGATTGAACATTTTTTTGATGCTTCTTCTTCCAGAATGTCCACCAATAGGAAAAATATCTGTATATGTACACAAAAAACAAAGTTTAGAAATTTACCAATTAACCCCTTCAGGCCCGTACTCTTTATTTTTCCTAAGCCCTGTATTAAATGTTAACGGTATTAGACATCAATTTGTTTTTATTTCTGTCCCTTTTTATTAAAAAATTATAAGCTTTCCAATGAAGCTAACGTTTTTTGTTATATACTGCTAGGGCTAATTATGTAACTTGATAATCGTCAATCGTCATCGTTAGCTCATTATTCTATTACCATAAAATGACACTATATGGTAATGCAATAACGATGGAAACGATACGATTGACGACTCTCAAGTTACATAATTACCCCCCCCCCCGGTATATAACAAAAAACGTTAGCTTCATTGGAAAGCTTATAATTTCTTCATAAAAAGGGACAGAAATAATAAACAAATTGACATTTAATACAGGGCTTAGGAAAGATAAAATAACAACCTGTGTCAAATTTCATCATTTACATATGGGGGGTTTTCATCCCAAGTGACACAACTTTTAAAACCGATAGTAGTTTAGTCACAATTTTTCAAAGAGATCGGTCAAGAACTTTCTTTGTTAGAGGGGCCGTAATTTGATATTTTGGTCAAACAGTTGTTTTTTGCATCTATGTAACTGACTACCTAATGTTCCTAGCATAATGTGTCCCGAGAGTTTAAAATAGCTTTTTCTTAAATCTTTCAAAAAATATTAATTTTTTTTTTTTTTTTTCCAAAATCAAAAACTTGTTTAACATTTTTTTAAAACCGGCCCTTTTTTAACTCAAAATAAAGCTAATATATTTTTCTACTTTCTATCAAATGCCTAATATTCAGAGATGCCAACTATTTGAGAGCAAAACGCGCACAAAAATTTTATAAACGGGTAAAAACGCGTAAATTTGTTTGAAAAAAAGGGTAAAAAAGCACTGGACAGTTTTTGTAAATAGATAAAAAAGTAAACAAATAATATTTTTATTCAAACAAAATTTTTGATAAGTTTGTTGGTTAAAATTTTGAGCAACCGATATAAATCGTTTTACAATTTTACATGGTCTGCATTTTCCGCTTCAAAAGCCAAGTTTAGTCTTTGAACTTCACCCAGAACAGAATTCAAATATTAAGCCAAAATAAAAAAAAACCTACAAAGAATGGCGTTTTTTTAGAAGTTGGTTTAGTTCTTCAAGGGAAAACATTTTCCCCTTAGTCCGATTTGCCCATTTTTTTCCGAAGTTAATACGACCAATGGTCATTGACCATAATAATATATTCGTTCCATATTTTAGTTTGAACTGCATACTGCTTTTCACAGACAGACAGACGGACATTCAAAAAATGTCTTTGAATCGATCATAAATCATAAATCAAATATACTTTGTAAAGTCTCCGACTAATACTTCGATACGTTACACTCGAAATATACTTTGTTTGGAGGCTATAAAAATTTATTTTAAAAAGCACTAAAAGCACCAACTGAAAATATATAAAGCACCAATTTAGTGCGTTTTTATAATTTCGCACTAGGCCAAAAATTTTCGCGTTTTGACACATCAAAAAGCACTAGATCTAGCGCGAAAAGCACTAAGTTGGCATCCCTGATAATATTTACTGTAGATCTTAAGAAATTTCCCAGAAGCCGAGTAAACGCTTTACCAACCATACATTTTTGGCCGAAGTGTTTTTGATTTTCTTTCCATTTTCGTAATTTCGGACCTAATAATAGTTACGCATAAAAAAAGTGGGCCCTCCTTCCCCCTTATTACACTGTTCTGGCCAAGGCTATTTTGGTACTCGCCGTGATCTTTAAGAAATGCAACTTAATAATAGTTATTATACAAGAATTTGGATTTCTGAACCCCCTTCTTGACCATTATTTCGCGTGTCAAGTAAATATAATTTTGTCCCTAATATATTTATTGCTTCGCAAACTTTGAGAACTTATAGTGACTAAGTGGACCCAGTTAGCGACTTAATGAAAACAAAACTTTTGTTTCTCTAAAACTCAATAATTCATCTTTTATCACATTTATCCTATCTTTTACTTGAACAAAAAAAATCACAAAAAATCATTTGGGAAGTATAGTTGCCTGTGGTCGTTGAAAGGTTAAAGCATTTTGATGCACCCTCATTTGACATGGAGCTTTAAAATGGTAAATTGACATTCTGTATCGATTTAAGTTAACATGTGTTTTACAGAATCCGAAATGAGACATTTTGCAGTGTTAGGTTATATAGCAGGTGCCACGCCCCTTTTCCAAAACCGCCCACATTTTGTTAGAGTTCTATATGATAAAACAACATTCAGTATAAAATTTTGTTAGCATGTTGTTACATTTTATAACACATCTGCTTGTTGTTTTTAAACACCTTCAGTGCAGTTAGGGCTTTTTGTATTTCTGAAAATTACAAGACAATAGGGCGTTACTAACATAACTTTGGAAATATTAAAAATTTTTATTTTTTTTTAACAGAAATGAATTTGTTTGTGTGTTTTTACTAATATTTAAGAAATTTGTAATGAAAACTTTTATAATTTTTATATAAACACGTTTTTTTCTTCTCCTGTAAAATTTATAAAATGTTAGATAGGGTGTTTTGCATTTTAGGTGACGAAATATTAAAACAACTTAATTCTCTAAAACTTTGAAGCCCTTTTAAATGGAAACAGGATCACGAAAAGAAAAACTGTAAATGCAGTTTTACTACATTTAGGCTCTAGTTTCAGAAGTATATTATCCAGTTCGTGTTTAACGACTTTTTTTCATTTTTGTTGGATGGTGTTACCGGGCATTTTAAAGTGATTATCACTTATCGACTTTTTTTGGAGGAAATAGAAACAACGCAAATTGTGCGAATGCGTCGCAATTTGATAAGGCTGGCTTCTGCATCCTCTGTTATAATGTTTATTAGGAACATTGAATAAAGTTTAATTTAGATTTATGGCACAGAAGACCCAAAAGATCCAGCCTTTAGGGCTACATCTCCCTTTGTATAAAAAAGGGATATAATTTTGAAATACAAATGGAATTTTCTGAAAAGCATTTATAAAATTTTGAAATACAACCCTGCAAACAATAGGGCGATATATCGCCGAAAAGATATTGCGGCGATACGAAAATTTATTATTTCAATAAAAATCAAAGTAGTATTTTTATTAAATCGCCGTTTTCTCATACGAACGATATTTTGGCGATAAACAAAAAAAAATATTGAAAATTTTTATTTCTTTGTCAATTTTTTTTTTTTTTTTATTATGCTTTTATTTTTTTAATATTGAATCTGCCTTTATTAGGCCTAACAATAGGTGTGTTCCAGAACTTTCCGGGTAAAGTTCGGTAAAATGAGAGAAAATCAAAAAACCTCTCACGATATCACAAAAATGAACAAAAGTACGGGAACGCTAAAAACCACATTTCAAGCCCAAAATAATAGAAAATGTAAACAAACCAATAACGCTAAAATATTTTCGTAAGAAAAAATACTTTAAACAAGAAAACAAATTGTAAAAGTTTATTTTAAAAACAAATTATCTTTTTTGTATTGAAATAACACATTTCCTTGGTTTAGTTCTTTATTTTATTAAAATTTCCAATTTAGCTTCACAAAAAAACCAGCTGTTTCTTCAACATCTGACTGTTACCAATTTACCCGAAAAAAAAGTGCGGGTAAGTTCGGTAAAATGAGAAAGTAATTTATTCTCTCAAAAACTCTCTCATTTACCCAATTTTTGCGTACGGGAACGCTTTTCGGGCTGGTTTGGGTACCCGCGGGCACCCGCGGGCACCCGCGGTAACGTTCCGGAACACACCTAATATGTAAATCAAATCTTAAATCTAATCCTAAAAAACTAGTTGCTCCTATTCTGGAGCCATTTTTTCATATGGGCCTCATATTACACGGGCGGCATATCGGCTCTATGAAGCCTTGTGTGGACACGGTTCTGAGATAACTGCCTTGCAAGGGGGTTTGGATAACATTGTAGTTTTGAAATATATATTTCCCGAACTCGCATAAACTCTTCTTTTACCAAAGGACTTTCGAGGTCTTTGTGTATGTTTTCATTTCTGATATACCATGGTGCTCCTGTCATGGTCCTAAGTATTTTCGATTGTGCCCTCTGTATAAGTTCAATATTCGAATTACTGGCAGTTCCATATAGTTGGATTCCATATGACCATATAGGTTTAAGAATACTCTTATACAGGGTGACTTTACAGTCCAGGCTTAATTTCGAGTACTGACTGATAAGCCAGTGCAGATTTAAGGCTTTAAGCTTCATTTGAAGCCTTTTAGCTTCTATATGACGACGCCAAGTTAGTCGTCTGTCAAGATGAATGCCAAGGTACGTAACGTTGTCAGACTGTGGGATTTCCACTCTATTAAGGGTAACAGGAGGGCAATTTCCCCTACGTAGAGTGAATGTAACGTGTTTACTCTTAAGCGCGTTTACTCGTATACGCCAATTCTCAAGCCACGTCTCCACACGTCTGAGATGGTTATTCAGTTCCAATGAAGCTACAACAGGATTAGCATGAGAGCTAAGAATGGCTGTATCGTCAGCAAATGTTGATATCGTTAGACTATCACACATTGGTAAATCTGAAGTGTAGATTAAATAAAGTGTTGGTCCAAGAACATTTCCTTGTGGAACACCTGCCTTTATTTCGTAGTCTTTGTCAATTTAAAATAAAATAATTTATCAAGCACAACAAGAAATCTTTAAAAGAATATAAATTTGGCCGAAAAACACAAATGTGCGTTCAAAGATAAAATAAAAAATTCAGCGAATGTTGCGGATATATTTTTCTGGTGAATGCAAATGTTTTTAGTCCTGTTAACATGACCAAAATATGAATGAAAAAATAATGTCTATTTTCAGCTTCAGGGAATCGATATAGCTGTATCGCCGGTTTACCATTTTGGTGATATTCCGGCGATACATACAAATATATTATTTTTCGTTTATACGATTATCTGGCGATATTGCCCTTTTATCGCCAAGGCGAATCGTTGTCGTATCGCCGAGATGTATTGCCGTCGGGTAACAGTTTCTCCCGAAAGGTGTATCGCCGGCGATACGAATTCGATAATTGCCGCAATAACATTTATCGTATAAGCAATACAACCGGCGAATCGATGTCGTATCGTTTTGTTTGCAGGGAAATTGATATTTTTGAAATATAAATGGAATTTCTAAAAAAAAATTAAAATACAAATGGAATTTTTTAAGAAAATTTTGAAACACAAAAGGATTTTTTTTAAAAACACAATCGGAATTTAAGTAAGTACTACTTTCTAAAAAATCAAATGGGAGTTTCTGAAATATAAATGGAAATTTCTGAAATATAATTTAATTATAAATAAAGATTTATGAAACATACATAACTGGAAATTTTTAAATGAGCCATCCCGGTAAAAAATTAGCATTAATGGATAGATATATGTAAATACAGTATATTTTTTCGGGATTATTTACTTAGGATGCAATCATTATAATTTTTGCATAAAGTTCATTAAATCTATTTGAGGGAAACGTTTGTATGGGGCACTAGATTTAAAAGCGATTGATAAAAACTGTTAAAGTTAATCACACTAAATAAGCGTAGTGTGCGTGTGTCGTCATGAAAAGTTTATATTGAAAGTGAAGTCCAGGACAAGCATGTTATAAATGCACCATCGACTAATGACCTTCGTCATAAAATAAAAAAAATTTCAAAAAATACAAAAGTTAAATTTTTACCATGATTCTTTTCCAGCAAATGTTTTTTACGTAAATACGTTTTAGCTAATAAACGCTTGTTTTCTTTCAAATGTTGTCGAGCTTTGTTTTCGTTATCTTTAATATCCATCTCAATATCATCGAGTTGTTGTAATAAATTATTTTTTGTTTCCTGTAAATTGTGTAGGGCATGATCTGATTCTGTAATGGTCACATCAGGATCATCCTTAGCTGAAATATATAAACAATTCATTAACATTAATAATGAAATCTTTGCAAAAGTGCAGTTTACACGGCACAAAAAATATAAAAAAAAAAATAAATTTAAATTTAGGAGGGCTGGTGCTTCTAGGCCCCTCCCAGGCCCGGATTACCCTTAAGGCAAAGTAGGCAACTGCCTAGGGGCCCCGCATCAGCTAGGGGTCCCTGTTTTTTTTTATTATTTTTTTTTTTAAAGCACGGTGCCCCTAGCTTTTTTTAATGATTACTTGGTAGAAAATGCGCCCACGTATTTCTTTGACTGAAAATTATTACTTGGTAAAAAATACCAGTGTAAACATGGAAGAATAAATAGGAAAATGCTAACAATTATTCTTTTCACAGCGATGAGTCTTTTGTTGGTACAATTTTCAAAGAAGAAAAGCTAGGGGTCCCTACCTTTTTTTTTAATTATTAATTGGTAAAAAAATGCGCCTACGTATTTCTTTGACAGACTAGGGGCCCCGTAGGCCCCTAGTTTATTTTATTTTATTTATTTTATTTGTTTAATTTATTGGTTTAACCGAAAAGTGGTAAAAATTACCTTCGTGCCGTGGTAGCATAACAGATCAAGGCCTCTACTAGGAATCGAACACTGTTTCTATTTTACCCCTTTTTTGAGTTCTTTTATGCTTTTTTGGTCTTTTTAGAAGCAATTTTTTAAATACTTTTTCTTGAAAAAGGCTTTCAGGAAATGAAACATTACTTCTAAGAAGGTCAAAAAAAGGAAAAGAGAATTCCAGAAAGGGGTAAAATATTCACAAAAAACAGCGTAATTTAGAAAAAAATTGCATTGTGCTTGGAAAATTTGTGTTTTTTTATTTTTTTGGAATTATAAAAAGTCTGAAGGGGCCCCGAGACATGCATTGCCTAGGGGCCCGACATGGCTAATCCGGCCCTGGCCCCTCCGAGTCCAGGAGTTCCTTGTATATGTGGGTACTCAATTTAAAGATAATTAAAGAAAAAAAGTTTTTCTGCAGTCGGCCGGGCGCAGGGATTATAGACTCCCCTTTAGATCCCTTGTGGACATGATCCCTTACCCTTTTTTCAAAATAAAGTTTTTTCTTAAATTTTAAATTCGTTTTTTTTTATATTCTTAAGGAGTGGGATTTTGTATACCCTCCAGAATGTTGGTGTACTCACTTTGTCATTCAGTGTGTAACGCATAGAAATATTGGTCTATAAAGTAAATATATGGGGGTTTTCGTGTCAACTGACACAACTTTTGAAACCGATGTCTTCCGATCGGGATGAAATTTGCACCAAGGTTAGTCCTATTGGATAGTAGCTCAGACACAATTTTTCAACGTCAAGGACTCTCTGAGTTAGAGGGGGTCGAAATTTGACATTTTGTCCAAAAAGGTGTTTATTCTCATCCATGTAACTTCTTACCTATTGTTTTTAGCAAAATGTGGCCCAAATAGTTTAGATAGCTATTTCTTCAGTCTTTCGAAAAAAATTATAAAAAAAAAATAAAAAAAAAATTTTTAATTTTTTTTCTTAAAAATCCAAAACTTTTTTGACTTTTTCCTCAAATTGGGCCCTTTAAAAAAAAATTTTTGATTTTTTTTTCTTAAAAATCCAAAACTTTTTTGACTTTTTCCTCAAATTGGGCCTTTTTTTCAAAAGAAACCTTAGTTGATTTCCTTTAAGAGCTATGGGGTCGCTTAGTGGGATGCGAGTGGGATATCTATGAAATTTTTTTTAACTTTGGAACACAAAAAACGGTTCTTCAATTTGCACTATTAGGCGTGGGATAGCTAACCAGTTTTCGATTTCGATCCGCGATACCCTCTAATTTTTAAAGGTTCGAAAAAGAAAGCATGAGCCAAAAATAAGGGTGGTGGGGAGGGGCCATATGGCTCCTCATCGGGGTCAAAATTGGGCGTAAAGAGGTTAAAATCCTCAAAAAGCCCCACAACTGCCCATGGAGGGGTGCAATGTGAGACCGACCTCCATTAATTTTCTGCCCCCAATATTTTTCTTCAATATACCTAACCTTTATTTCCACTTCCTAAGGGGGCTCCCATACAAAATGACATTTTTATAAAATTTGCTCCTACCGCTCTAACTGTCCATAGGGTGCCCCTAGAGAAGTAAAATGTATGACCGACCCCCAATATTTTTTCAACTCCAACATTTTCTCAGAATATACCTACCCTTTATTTTCAACTCTTAAGGGGGTCCCAATACATTTTTTTTTATTTTTTTATTAGTTTTTAAAAATACATGTTTTTATAATGTGTGGGAGCCCCTTAGAGAGTGGAGATAGGGTGTTATAATGTTCGGACAAAATGTTGGTAACTAAAAAATGGGGGTTGGTCGTAATTTTTGCCTCTCTAGGAGGCACGGTAGGGGCAGTAGGAGCTGGTTTAATAAAACAAATTTATAAAAAATAAAAGAAATGTATGGGGACCACCTTAAGGGTTAAAGATACATTGTAGGTATGTTTGCAAAAAATGTTGGAATTAATAAAATAATGGAGGTCGGTCATACATTTGGCCCCACTTGAGGCACTTTAGGGTAAGTTAGAATGGTAGGATCAAATTTTTTAAAAATGTTTTGTATGGGAGCCCCCTTAGGAAGTGGAAATAGGGGTAAGATATGTTGAAGAAAAATGTTGGGGGAAAAAATTATTGGAGGTCGGTCTCACATTGCACCCCTCCAGGGGCGTTTCTAGGGGAGTTTTGGGGCTTTTTGAGGATTTTTACCTCTTTACGCCCAATTTTGACCCCGATGAGGGGCCATATGGCCCTACCCCACCGACCTCATTTTTTGGCTCGTGCTTTCTTTTTCGAACCTTTAAAAATTAGAGGGTATCGCGGATCGAAATCGAAAACTGGTGAGCTATCCCACGCCTAATAGTGCAAATTGAAGAACCGTTTTTTGTGTTCCAAAGTTAAAATTTTTTTTTTTTCATAGATATCCCACTCGCATCCCACAAAGCGACCCCATAGCTCTTAAAGGAAATCACCTAAGCTTTCTTTTGAATCAAAAAAAAAAGGGCCCAATTTGAGGAAAAAGTCAAAAAAGTTTTGGATTTTTAAGAAAAAAAATCTAAAATTTTTTTTTATTTTTTTTTATAATTTTTTTCGAAAGACTGAAGAAATAGCTATCTATACTATTTAGGACATATTTTGCTAAAAACAATAGGTAAGAAGTTACATGGATGAGAATATACACCTCTTTGGCCAAAATGTCAAATTTTGACCCCCTCTAACTCAGAGAGTTCTTGATCGATCTCGTTAAAAAATTGTGTCTGAACTACTATCCAGGACTAATCTTAGTGCAAATTTCATCCTGATGAGAAGACATCGGTTTCAAAAGTTGTGTCAGTTGACATGAAAACCCTCATATACATACATTCAAGCGATGTCAGTCTGTCTGTGGAATTAAAAAGTTTGTCTTTGAAGAACTTAACCAATCTATAAAAAGCTATTTGTTTAAAATTTTTGTTTACTTTTTTTAAGCAAATAAAACATTTTGATGTCGAAAGAAGTGCAAAGTCCTACATCTGTACCAAGGGTATTCGAAAATTCCATTTTTTTGCCCGTCTCCGTCTGCGGTCGCGCCGAAATTTAAGTAATGATAAAATTTATTACTTAAGTGCGAAAACCACAACAAATGAATTTGTAAACAATTATCGCAAAGAGGGAGGTTTCCACAAACTACACTCTCCCAAAAAAAAGTCCATGCAAATTTTATTTTTTATATGTTGGAAATTATAAAAAATTCGTCATAGCCGAATTTTTATAATGTTTTTTTACTTGTTTTTTTTTATAAATTTTGTGTGTCCCGAAATCTTTGGACGAAATCTTTAATAATTTTTAACTTACCTGGTATTTTTACTAGATGTATATGTTGTTCGTTTAAGTTTTTCTTATATTCTAGACCAATTTTCCGTTGACAATAAAGAGTTTGAAGACATAGGCGAAGGCATTCTTCCGTGATATCCATGGAAAGACAGATTTCTTTTTGTAGGCTTTCATAATGGCAAAGTGTCCCAGGGTATGGCGGTTGATGTAAAAATTCGTCCACTTTTTGACAATATTTCTAAAACAAAAACATGTGTACATGAATTCTATTTATTTTTGTAATTAATGTTTTTATATTGCTTACTTTTATAACCTCCAAATGGACAAATTCAATTTGTACAGGGTCGTGTGCTCCCAGTTGTGTCTTGATTTTACTAAAACTCCAAGTAAGTGGTTTCTTTACGAGACTATTTATCGCCCAGCCAGTCCAGCTATTCTCTGGATCGTATTCATAGTCCTTACGTAAACGTATAATCTTAAGCCTTTGCATTTCATCTAGAACTAAGTCCAAACAACAAGGCACCCGCGGACCTTTTGTGAATGTAAGTTGTAATTCTTCCTTGCAGAAATTAGCTTTGCCTTTGAAAAAACAATATTCCTTAATAGTGTCCTGCCAAAATCTCATTTTAGAATCGTAGTTTTCAGGATTTACACTGCGATCTCGAAATGGTGCAAGCAGTACTTGAACTCGAGCATCATCTTGCCAACAGTTTGGATACGGATAAGAAGTGTTTGTCTTTGGTATTTTCGGTTTTTCTCGCATCGACATTTCAAAATGTTCCTTTGTTGTATGTAAATATTATTAAAATATTTTACAATATCAACAAGTGATTACAATTAGGGCAGCAGCTGCGAACGTATTTTTTTCCAAAATGTGCAATGGATAATTTTTTATCAAAATGTACATTATGTACCCTATTTCAATCAAAACCAACGTAGTTATTAATTAAATAAAATTCAATAGCGGTTCTCACCCTTGATAGAAAACAAGAAAAGAATCGGAGAATCGAAGAAAACAAGAAAATGTTTGACAGATACAACAACAAAATACATGGCGGCTCGTTTTTCTCATTTTCTTGGTTTCTTCTTTTCTACATAGAAAATTTCTTCGACTTGATGCTTGAGTAAGTTGAAGTATAGAAAAAAATAAAAGTTTCTAGACCAACAAAACAGCTGATTAGAGAGGCATTTAATTATTTTGTGATATTTTCAGACTTTTTATACGAAATTTAAAATGCAACTTAAATGATTAATTATATTTTTACTAAAAATCGCGTTGTTTACTTTTATTTCGTGGTTTTAATTATGTAAAATAATTTGAGGTTATAGAAAATGTTAGTGTGAAAAAACTTGTTTAAATAGTTGTTCACTCTTTAGTGGAAAAATCGGTAGAAAATTTTCTTGTAGAAAATTTCCTCAAATGTTTTCTATCAAGGGTGAGAACCACTAATGAGCATTTCCTACATGAAAAAAATATTTACTGCTGCTCCCCTATCTGAATACTCATTCTACTTGTTTTTTCCGCACTACCCGGCTACAACATTTTCAACATTTTCAAACCGCAAACAACAAAATACATGTGGAAATTTTGCTGTCTGCTGCTGTATTGTGAAGAGGCACTTAGTGATGTCATTTTTACGAAAGACTATGAAAGCAAGTAGAAGATAACGTAGAGAAAACACCAGGGATGGCATAGTTGCTACAGTTTCACTTTTTTTTGGTACAATTTTATCATAAAAAGCATAGCTGTATCCTACACGCAAAAAAAAACTTGTGTCGGAGTGAGCAAAAATCTGGCATAATTTTACCAAAAATATGCTAAAACTACAACCGACGAAGTAGTTTTCGTAATTTAGCCAAAACACTTATGTAAAAAATTTTGAAGAAAATGCTAATGCTATTTAAGTAAAAACTTGGTAAAATATACCAAAAGAGATATGGTGAAATATTCCAAAATTATTAGAAAAGGTGACTAAAAATAATGCTAAAAATTACCACATTTATGCTAAAATAAATTTTCAATAAATTTTTGTAAAAATTTGTATATTTGTTGAATTTAAAATGTTCACAGAATAAATCCATATTAATGTAATAAATGTTGTGTAGGATTTAATTTACCACCGACCAACTGACCCTTTTTGTACAATTTTCTCGAGTGACTGCTGCCTACGCTTCTTCTTGAAGTAAAGGATCCGCTATAGCTTCACGAATTTATTTAAAAGCATCCTGTAAAAATAGAAAATTATTACAAAACATAAATTTTTAATTTAAAAAATTGGTAAACCCCATTGGTCTCTTGGTAAGGAGGAACACTTACTTTGTCATTCCATTTGTAACTCAAAACAGGTATGGACTCCCTTGGCTTTGGGTTTTTAGGTTTTAATTTTATACCTAAAGGCAGGATTGGTGTCCACGCTCTTTATTGTAGTGAATGATTCGCCATAGCTTCAAAAATTTATTTAGCAGTACCCTGTAAAAATAGAAAATTATTACCAAACACTACTTTTTAACTAAAAATCTATTAAACCTTATTGGTGTCTTCGGAATGCGGGTATACTCACTTTATCATTCCATTTGTTATTCATCGAAACATACGTCTGGGACTCCATTGGTTTTTCTTAATGAATGGTGTTTTAAGTGGTGAAAGCAAAATTAACTTTAACATTCTTTTATCTTACATTTATTTATCTTTTAGAAAACTAATTATTTATTTTTATTTATTAATTTATTTTTATTTTATTTATCAATTTCCTTTTTACGTTTTTATAACACAAAAAATAAACAAACAACGCACACAAAAAAAATGAAAATGGCGGTCTGTATTTGTTTTTTTGTTGTTTTCTTTCGATAAATTTTTGTGCAGGTAATTTGCGTTATTGTGCAAGCTACTTGGTTATTTTACATAAAAAATGAATTATGTTACTTTAACATCGACAAGCATAATATTAGCAAAAATTTGGTAAAATTTTTTTTTTGGTATGAAAAAAGTTTTACCAAGTAGGATTGCTCAATCTTACACAGATTTTTTTTTTGCGTGTATGATTGAAATAACGAAATAAATAAATAACAATATTTTTTCAAAAATAATCAAATAACAGATTATTTAAATATTTGAAAATGAATATTTATTTTGATTTTATTTGAATAACGAAAAATCGAATAATTTTTTCTGATTGCTTATTCAAACAAACAAAATATAATTTTTCAAAATAATCAACAAAATTTGTGATTTTTTTTGGTTATTCACAAAAATTCAAATAAATAACGTATTATTCAAACAACATAAAATAAATATTCTTGAAAATATTTAGCCTTACTACAAGAAAATAAAATGAGTTTAAAATGAGCTTTTAATTTTATTTCCATACAAATTGTTTTTGTTTTTAAGCGTCCAACCTGAATCAAATTACGTCGCGTAAGTCGTAACGCCCAATAATTTTTCGTTTCTAATATTTAAATGTGATGTACCTAAATCAAACGGACGTAAAAATTTGATGTGTTTGTTTTTGTTTTTTTACGTCTTGCGCTACGTAATTGATTCTGGTTCGACCCTAAAATCGACTTTCAAAAAATGTACTGAAAATTTGAAATTTAAAATAAAACTTTTGTTAAAATAGACTTTTTGTGTTCTTGTGGTAAGGGCCTTTGTGTTTGAAAAAAATCTATTTCATTTATACCAAATTCGCATTCATTTTTTTAAACATGTTTAACTACTTATACATGTTTAAATATAAACTTATTAAGGGACATAAACATGTTTAAATGCTTAAACTTGTTTAAAAAATGAATGCGAATTTGGTATTATTTTGTACAGGGAAACACAAAATTATTCTAACAAAACAGTTTTGTTTTGATGTCAGGTTCTTATAAATAGTAATTTAAAAAAAGTCCATTGAAATTCAGAAAAGTTAAGTTGTAATTTAGGAAATTCCAAGTGCAGGTATAAAAACTTTTATTTTTTTAACAAAAGTATAAAAATCTGAAAAAGGCGATTTTTAAAGGTTGGTTTAAAAGGACTATACGCACTTTGTCATTCCGTGTGTAATGCATCGAAATATCCATCTAACAGACTATAAAATATATATTATAGATCAGTGATAGATTGTAACACATTTTACAGATGTCCGCCCGTTTGTTTGTGGAAGACATGAGCTAAAAGAGCTAGCCTGTGGAAATTTGTCAGAAATATGTATTATGGCCTGAGGCTGGTTATGTACGGAAATGGGCCAAATCGGATCATATTTCAACATCTGAAAAAACGCAAAATGAAATAAAATATTTCTATGTCAGAAGAAGTTCAACGTCCTGCAGTTGAATCCTGCAGGGGACTATAAAAAAGTATTTTATGATAAAATTTAGCGGTTATATAGCCAAATTTAAAAACGTGGGACTTGCGAACTGGAATGATATCTGAAAATTATGATAAATACCAAAATGTTAATCCTCACAAAATTGTATCTTAATTCACTTATAAAAAAACAAAGTTTTGGGTGACGATATCTTTAAGCTAAAGACCCTTAGGAAATTTTAAAACCCGGTTTTCGAATAGTTCGAAAATCAGCGTTTTTTTCAAAAACCCCGTTTCAGTTTTTTAAATTGACAAAAAAACCGGTTGAACCCGTTTTTTCGTTTTTTTTTTGCAAAATAAGGCAAAAAATATCGATCACGGCCAATATAAAGCAGAGATTGTCGGTGTTTCGAAAAAATTGGTACTGTATATCACCATTTGCAATATTAGCCCTGTTTTTTGCAGACCGGATTAAGATTAGGATTAACTCTATTTAGTTAAAAAATGGATCAAATCAAGTCCAGAATTTTTTTTATAATTTTTTTCTGAAATTACATACAATTAGTAAATATAAACAGAAAAAGAAATTAAGCTTTGTCCAAAATGCAAAGAATGAAAAATAAATTTAGTTAAATCCTAGGATTAACTCAAATTTATTTATACCGTTTTACATTTTGGACAACGCTTAATTTTTTTCCTGTTTATATTAACTAATTGGATGTAAATTCAGAAAAAAAATATAAAAAAAAATTCTGGACTTGATTTGATCCATTTTTTAACTAAATAGAGTTAATCCTAATCTTAATCCGGTCTGCAAAAAACAGGGCTATTATTTCAGAAAATACAATTTGTATTTAAGAAATTTCCAATTATATTTCAGAAATTTTTAAATACGTTTTAGAAATGTTCAATTTTATTTATATGTATTTCAAAAATGTTCATTTATATTTCAGAAATTCATTTACTTTTCAGAAATTACCAATTGTATTTTAGAGGTTTCCATTTCTACAAATTGTAATGTAAATGAAAATTTCTGAAATACAAATGAAAATTTCTTAAAAGCGTTTAGAGAATTTTGGAATATCAATGAAAAATTTTGTAAAACAAAAGGAATTTTTGAAAAGCATTTAGAAATTTTTGAAATACAAAAGAAAAATTTAAAAAACCAATGGAAATTTTGAAACACAAACGGAAATTTTTTAAATACAATTGAAATTTTATAAAAAGCATTTAAAAAATGTTTAAACTTCAATGGAAATTTTTTTACTTTAAACAGTTTTTATTTAAAAAAAAAAATAACTAGCAAACATTAAAAAATTACTTAAAATAAAATTTTGATTAAAATTTTTTTCTAATTTTTTTTTATACGTAAAGATTTGCCACATCCAGAAATGATTTGCACTCAAATTTATGGATTCGGCTAAGGCGAAATTATTATTTTTTACTTGTTTTGCTTTCATTTGAGTTTAACTGCTTTTAAAGGTTGATTTATAAAAACCGGGGTTCGACAGTAAACCAACCGGTCTAACCGGTTTTCGAATAGTTAAGACTTTGAAAAATTCGACCGTTGAAATCCACAAAAAACCGGTTTAAACCGGTTTCGAAAAACCGGTCTAATCACCCTAGTAAATATACATCCTTTCAGGACTGTCTATTGTTTTAGAAAAATATCGAAAAGTTTATTCAAGTAGAGTATTTTCAATAGCAAAACGTTTTAACAGTATTTTTTAAACATTAAAAATCAATTTGCGAAAAACTTAAAAAAGTATTCTAATTAATAGCCTTGTTTTTTGCATTAAATTAATGTATGGATTAACTTTATTTTATTTAAAAAAAAAATGGTTCAAATCTGGCCAAACAATTTTTTTTTTTTAATTTTTTTCTGAATCTACATCCTATTAACAAAAATAAAATAAAAACATAATTAAGCTAAGGTAAAAATTTGAAGTATAAAAAATAAATTTAGTTAAATCCTAGGATTAAATTGGATTTATTTATACCATTTTACATTATGGACTCAGCTTAATTTCTTTCCAGTTTATATGTATTTACTAATTGTATGTAGATTTAGAAAAAAAAATATAAAAAAATTTCTGGACTTGATTTGACACATTTTTACAATAAATAAAATAAATCCCAATCTTAATCCGGTCTGAAAAAAACCAAGCCAAATGTTTTAGTAAAGAAAACCTTTAATAACAAGCTTACAGTAAAAAAATAGTGGTTTGTAAGAATAATTGTGTGTTTTACTGTATAATAAAATACAAAATACATAAATAAAAGGTGTGTTCCAGAACGTTACCGCGGGTGCCCGCGGGTACCCAAACCAGCCCGAAAATCGTTCCCGTACGCAAAAATTGGGTAAATGAGAGAGTTTTTGAGAGAATAAATTACTTTCTCATTTTACCGAACTTACCCGCACTTTTTTTTCGGGTAAATTGGTAACAGTCAGATGTTGAAAAAACAGCTGATTTTTTTTGTGAAGCTAAATTGGAAATTTAAATAAAATAAAGAACTAAACCAAGGAAATGTGTTATTTCAATACAAAAAAAGATAATTTGTTATTAAAATAAACTTTTACAATTTGTTTTCTTGTTTAAAGTAATTTTTCTTACGAAAATATTTTAGCGTTATTGGTTTGTTTACATTTTCTATTATTTTGGGCTTGAAATGTGGTTTTTAGCGTTCCCGTACTTTTGTGCATTTTTGTGGTATCGTGAGAGGTTTTTTGATTTTCTCTCATTTTACCGAACTTTACCCGGAAAGTTCTGGAACACACCTAAAATAAATTTTATTTTTCAAACACAAAATTTTCAAGAATATTTCTTTTTTTTTGTTTAAATAATTCGTTATTCATTTTAATTTTTGAATAACGAAAAAAAATCACAAATTTTTGTTGATTATTTTGAAAAATTTTATTTTGTTTGTTTGAATAATCAATCACAAAAAATTATTTGATTTTTTTGGAAAGAAATATTATTTTATTTTTATGATAAAATAAAATTTTATTTTATTCAAATCAAAATAAATAAAATAACAAAACATTTTATTTTTTGATAGCCAACTAAAATATCAAAGTATTTTATTTTTTTCCAAAAAATCCAAATAAAGGTATTCAATAATACAGCTATGATAAAAAGTACCACGATTAGCTTTTTTTTTGTAACGTGAGTAACCAAAATTTTTCTCACGCTCGCGAAGACTCACGAAAATTTACAAATTTTTATATCTCATTCACGACTCAATTCCGTTTGGATTTGAAAAAAGTGGTTTAATCGTAAAACGCAAAACGAATATTATTTTTTTTGGAATGAAATCACTTTCAAAAATCAAAGCGGTATTAAATTGCATAAAAGTATTTTTTTTTCCGAAAAAAAAATTTGCTTTGCGTTTTACGAGTAAACCACTTGCGTTTTTTATACCTGTTTCCGGCAGTTTATTTAAAATTCTTAATTTCATTTGTTAATGACTAAAATCTTGATTATCACATAAAAATCAATAAAGCAAATAAAAATAAATAGAATTTGGCATTCCCATCATTCAATTGGCATTAAATCATTCAACTTTCAAAATCACTGAATTAATTCTTTCAAGAATTCATTCCTTAAGAATGATCATTCTTAAGGAATGAACTATTTTTTATCCAAATCAATCATTCAATTTTAAACAGTGAAGCTCAACACACATACACACACATTTATGCTTGTGTTGGAAGCAGCAGCCGAGACGTCGACAAAACAACAGCCAATCGTTTACACACGAAGATGCTTAAAATGCACACAAGCAACACATTTATGAAAATATAAAGGGAATGAAGTAAAAAAATCATCATTCAATTTGTAATAGATTTGAATGATGAACAATTTTGATCATTCAATTGAATGATTAGCTTGCAAGGAATTAATTCTCTTGGGAATTAATTCAATTCGATTTAAGCTTTGAGAATTAAGCCTTTGAATTAATTCGTGTTGAATGCTGGTAATAGTACATTCACACTTATACCCTGTTCTCACTTACACTTAAAAACCATTTTTAGCAACATTTTTCGTTTTATGCTTAAAAACCATTTTTATGACTCGTTTTACCATACATTTTTTTGTTGTAATATGTCAAAATAAAAATGTTTTTAGCTCGTTTTAAAATTAAAACGATTTAAAACGAGCGGAATTCCAGGGGTTGAATTGAGTATTTTTGAATGTTCAGCGTTTTTAAAGCATTTTATTAATATTGGCAACATTGTTTATTGCTAAAATGTAAATAATACAAAAAAAATCGTGCTATTTTTATCTTTAAACAATTCTGGAACATTATAAACAGATTAATGAATATAATTTCAATATTTTAATATCGTTTGTTGTTAAAATGTGTACATGTTTATCAGCTGATAATGCAAATGTCAAAATAAAAACATAAAAACCAAAATAAAACGAGTGAAATTACGTGTGAACACTTTTTTTTTAATTAAAACAAATGTCGTTTAAAACCGTTTTTAGATGCTCGTGAGAACAGGGTATTAGCTCGAAACCTCGTTGAAAGTACGTACTTTCATTTTGAAAACATAACCGTTCACACCCGAAATTTTTGACGGTTATCACGTTTTCGAAAATTACCGAATAACATTTGCGAACATACCGACATTAATCGCACACAATTAATTAATTTTCGCACTAATTTACAATAATTTATTTAAATCTTTTGATTTAATGCTATTTTTTATGAAAATATTTAAATATTTGTATTTTTTATTTTTGACACTTTCTTTAATTTATTTTCATTATGAAATTTAAGAGCTTTCGAACGTACTTTCGTTGAAAACTCAAAACAAAAAGTTTTCAATTTGTATGGGAAAATACGTACTTTCAAATGAGGTTTGAGGCGAAACCTCGTTAAACGGGCTTTCGATGCCAATGTGAATGCACTATAAGGAATGATAATTCAAAACTTTTTAAAACAGAATTGAACTTTTTGGGAATTAATTCTCAATAGAATTAATTCGTTCGAAGCTCTGCCCTAGGGGTCTGGAAAAATAAGCATACGCCCACTATATTTACAATGCGCATACAATATCTAGGGGTCTGGTATTATTATCGACGTTAAATTTAAGCTTTGATAAAAAGTGAAGCCAAGTTTACATTAAAAAAAAAATAAATAGCAAAGACACAACCCTTTTTTCGTTTTAAGGTAAGTTGGTCGTTTTTCGCGTTTAAATCTGTTAAACTCCATATAATACCCTACACCATTGCTTCCCGGAAAATGGATCCCAAGTTCAAAAATGGAGCGATTGGTTGGATCGATCTTTTGTCAAATCTTAAATAAGTTTAAAAACACTCACAAACTAAATTTGAGTGAAATAGGGTTTTATTTTTTTTGTCAATAAACCGCTTTAACTGAATATCGGGCGAATTTTTCACCAACAAGGAACAAGGTATCCCATAGCTTACACTCCGATTGCTCTGCAATTTATATATGTTAATAAGTACCGAAATTAAGTTACACCTGCTACTTTTATCGGCTATCCCGGTTGTTTAAAAAAGGGTTGCCACCTTATGATTATGGCCTTTCGGGGAAATCTTAATAAAAGCCATTTTTGACAAAAACCAACTTAAACAAGTAAAAAAGTTAAATTCGGCCTTGCCGAACTTATTGATACCCTCCACAATTTTAAAAAGATTATTGCAAAAAACAAAATTTTTGAAAAAACATTTTTGAAAAAAATTTCCGCGAAAAAAAAATGTTGGAAAAAAATCCGCAATTTTTTTCTTTTTTTGTCAAAAAATGTGTTCGTACTTGTTTAAGTAACTTTCGGTGTTCAATTATATTCACATATGTTAACCAGCAGCCGAATTAAAGCATTTTTTATTTTTAGGTTATGTTGAATATACCAACATTTTTGATGTGTCCTTACATTTTTGTTCATAACTTTTGAACCGCTGAACCGATATCGCTCAAATGCAATACCAAACTGCTCAGGAGAACTTCCAATAAATGTGTTATATTTCAGTCATCTCCGTGTAATATTTTGGTCGTGATCACCATTTCCACAGACAGACGGACATCGCTAGAATGTCTTAAAATCGATAACTGATCAATAATATATATACTTTATGGGGTCCTATATCGATATTTCGATGAGTTACAAACGGAATGACAAACTTATATATACCCTCTATCACTAAGTGGAGGGTATAAAAAGAATAATTTTGCCAAGTCGATACACCATTGGAAACACCTTAAAAAAACCTTTCCATCCATATATAATGTTAAACCTTTCATTTCCCCCCCTTTAACCATCACGATAGCCGATAAAAAAACCGGTGAATCTTAGATTTTGTTCCTCTATAACATATTAAAAGTGCAGGACAATCGGAGTGTAAGCTATGGGCTACCTTCCTTGTAGGTCCAAAAATGATCCGATTATAATTAGATTTGATTAGGTTATTTAAGTAGGCGTTAAACAAACACAAACAAAATTTTAATTAAATATTTACCATTTTCATGAAATTTTAGAGATTGATATGAATATCAAAAAGGTGGTTTGTATGGGGACACAAGAAGAACTGGTCCGATTACTTTATAATTCGGAATGGTGACCCGTTTACCAGCCAAATTTCGAAAGGATATCTATTATAATAAGCTTATTAGAGTTATTTGAGCCAAAATTAAAGTGGAACTTTGTCCTCTTTAAGCTTAACCCCCAGTTTCTGTATGACGTTCGTGATACAGAAACCGTGGGTAAGTTTCAAATTTCAATTCAATTGATTAAAAATTGCGACCTAATTCGTGTTTACGGACAGAAAGACAGACAGACGGACGAACAGCGCTAAATCGACTCATGGACTTATATTTTTTACAATTTTTTCCAACTATTTATTTTTCATCTTTTGAATTGTGTAATATCAACATTAATTTTTGTTAAATACTGTAAAACTTGATCTACAATGGGTTTACTAATTTTTCTACTAATTGTAAGATATTTCTATGAAAAACGAGTTTTTTTTTGTAATAAACCAATAAATAACTACATAAAACAACTGTTACTACAATGCAGTATATTTTTTGTAAAAAAAGTTGTTTCAGATTTTTCAAAAACAACTGAAATTGTAGTTGAAAACATTAACTACATACTACACAAACGACTGTCATGTAGTAAATGCAACAATTTTCTGAGTTTAATATCCAAAAATATCCCACACATTTTTATGTGATACGTTGTTTTTAAAAACGGTTTTGCTTATTTGGTGTATTAATTATGTATTTTTTTTATAAATTTTCAGTTACAGCAGCATTAAAGGAGCCACTTCCAGGTTGGATTGAGGGGGTTAATGGGCCAACAGGTCTTATGATCGGTGCTGCACGTGGTGTTATACGATCGATGCACTGTAATCCAGACTATTCATCAACAGTAATACCAGTAGATAAAGCCATTAATGGAATGATTGTAGCTGGCTACTCACGTGCTCATTCAAAAAGTAATGATGTTGAATTTTGTAATTTATGTATAAATAGTAAAGCCTTATACTCTTGGGGAGAATGTATCGAAACGGGCAAACGTTTGTTCTATGAAGCGCCATTAAGTTTTGCCCTGTGGTATCCGGATGGTTCGATTAAAAAAAACTATTACATACATATGTTTTGTGTCATATTCTTTCATTATTTGCCAGCTTACTTTATAGATTTTCTACTACTGTTAATTGGACGTAAACGATTGTGAGTATAAATTGATTCTTATAAGCATAGAAATAAAATGCAAAATTATGAATTATATTTTTATATTTACTTTTCAGTTTAGTAAGAGCACAAAATAAAATATCAACCGGTCTTCAGTTATTGCAGTATTACACTACAAAAGAATGGGAATTCAGAAGTGATAATTTCCAGCAACTGCATACAAAATTAAATCGCATAGATCAAGAGATATTCGATACAGACACATCGCAAGTAAATTGGGAGGCATATATACGAACCTATATTATGGGTATGCGAACTTATATATTGGGCGAAAGTGAATCAACTATACCACAAGCTAAAAAAGTTTTACGCCGTTTGTATATTTTGGATCGTTTAGTTACATTTGTCTTTTATGGATTAATATTTTGGTTCCTTTGGACTAATTTAGATAGTTTTGTTGAACGCAGTGACACGCTTATACAATCAACATTACAAAAGATTTTTTTCTATAGTGGAAATAAAACAATGGAATTGTAATTGTTTAACAACTTTGTATACCTATTATAAGGATTTATCAAAAAATATTAATAAAATCATACGAAAATTGTGTAAAAAAAACTGGTTAAAATTAATTAAAAGTATATTTGTAAAGCCAGTTTAAATTTTGTGTTTTTTTTTTTAATAGAGTTTCGCAGATTTTCACGTGAAAACCGAGATTTTCAACGTTTGAGAACAACGATAAAAACCTTTCAATTTCTAAATACAAAAGAGATTTGTTTTTATTTTTGAAGTCTCAAATTTTTGTTTGTTTTTTAATTTATATAAATTTTTCAATATTTTTGCTTGACTTTGAACCATTTCCTAGGAAGACAGGCAGTTAAAAAAAATAAAAAATATGAGATTATATGCAGAATATTGTTGTATTTCCATTGGTTCAGCACGTTTTTCAAAAATCGCGGTTTCAGTTTTTGACTTTTTGCCAAGGGCCCCATATAGCTGCCCCAATGAGTATTGTACCGAAAACCCGCCAAATGGCTAATGTTTTGCTTTTGTTGAACATTAAAAAGATAAAAACTTGATTTTGGTACCACTTGATCCACTTTAGACATTAAATTGGCACAAATTATAAATTATTTAATACCATCACTACGGCTGCCATAAAAGGGGTAACTCATGAATAGTAGTGTCAGTAATAACGAAGTCGTTATTAATAGATGGCAATCTTTTTTTGGAAAGTATTTGGGAACGATTTGGGAATAACGAAAAATAAACATTAAAAAATGTTTAAATTATGAATGAAAATTATTGTTGTGTCACTAGAAAATAAAAAAATACATAATAAAAAAAAAAAAGAAATTAATATAATTAAATCAAAACAACCAGCAAAATTAAACGAAAAATAAAAGGTAAACTAAATTTCCAGCTTTCCCAGATACCATTTGTAAAACTAACACCACCTTTAAACGTCAGAAAGAATTGACTCTTGCATAGTCTTTATATATTTAAGTTTTTGGCCATAAAGAAATAGCGAATAAACAATTTGTATAGCATGATATAAATTAGAATGAATGAATTAATATCAGACATGAGCTCAAATGTATTCCCTTCTTCGCTTACACCAAATCATTCGCTTCAGAGTACACTATTTTTAGAGTACAGTCACAGACTAATACAGACTCGACATAAGTGACAGGTGTCAAAAAAGTATTCTTTAACCATATGGTTAATATTTTCAAATTATTCTACGAATTAGGTTAGAAAGAGAAAACTGATATAACGCGCCATAAGAAAAATGGATGCCAGATCGGTTTTTGTTGTTTCACTCACTCCTAAGTCGTAGAGAGTGTTGCCATGTTAGCGTAAAACGGACTAAAAACCGCTGTGTTTTCTCCTAAAATCGCTTAGTTTTTCCCCATTTTTTCTTATAAAACTCTACTGTCGAGTCTGTATTTAGTCTGTGGTACAGTGTTTGCGAATGAGAATGTTTACTATGATGCTGAACAACAAATTAAAAAAATTGCTGTGCTTGTTTAAACGAACACGAAAAATGTCGTGTTTGAACGATTAGAATGAAACAAACGTTCGTTTTTAGAATAACAAACATAGTAGAGATTATTAAAATTACACCGTGTTATAGAATATTTTTAGCATACACTGATCGCTTAGAATGTTTTTGTAAAAAAATATTAAAAAAAAATTGTTGGAAAACTTATTATAAATATGGGGGTAGTAAAAAAAACGTTTTGATGAAAAAGTAAATTATGCTTTGTGAAAAAATGTATTAGTATGTATAAGAGAAATATGCAAAATAATGCAGTTAGTTTTCTGTTAAGGTCTGAACAGAACAAGCCCGGCACGACTTTTTCCATACGATTTGACAGTTAAAAACCGTGACCGGCACGACAAAAAATTAAAACTTATTTTATTTTATCTCCGGGTTCTCTCAATCTCCCTCCCACACTCCAGGGTTGCCGCATTTTCACAACAATTTTTTATTTTTTCATTCACAATGGTCAGAGCTTCGAACGAATTAATTCTATTGAGAATTAATTCACCAAAAGTTTAATTCTGTTTTAATAAGTTTTGAATTATCATTCCTTACCAGCATTCAACACGAATTAATTCAAAGGCTTAATTCTCAAAGCTTAAATCAAATTGAATTAATTCCCAAGGGAATTAATTCCTTGCATGCAATCATTCGATTGAATGATCAACATTTTTCATCATTCAAGTCTATTACAAATTGAATGATGATTTTTTTATTTCATTCCCTTTGTATTTTCAAAAATGTGTTGCTTGTGTGCATTTTAAGCATCTTCGTGTGTAAACGATCGGTTGTTGTTTTGTTGACGTCTCGTCTGCTGCTTCCCACACAAGCATAAATGTGTGTGTATGTGTGTTGCGCTTCACTGTTTTAAATTGAATGATAAGAAAATTTCACCATTCAATTTGTAGTAGATTGATTTGGATAAAAAAATAGTTCATTCCTTAAGAATGATCATTCTTAAGGAATGAATTCTTGAAAGAATTAATTCAGTGATTATGAAAGTTGAATGATTTTAGGGAATGCCAAATTCTATTTTTTTAATTCGAATTAGGAAATTGAATTAAAGAATTAATTCTTTCGAACCTTTGACAATGGTGTAACAAACGTACAGTAGTGCCAACTTAATCACATTGACTATGTGATAAGCGATTTTTTTCCGTAAAATTACACTAGTTTTATTAAAAGTTAGCACCACTGAACAAACAAATGACATTTTTTGCCGTCGCCGTCCCCCGTCATTGTTTTGGGCCTATATTCTCCGGCAACGGCAACCGTCCCCCGTGCCGTGCTTGTTCTGTTTCTACCTTTAGACTTACTCGTACATGCACACGCACAATCTTATTGTGTCGTTGAAACAAATCATAAACATTGTGTTTTTTTTTTATTTTTAACTAAAAGTATTCCCAACAACAATAAGTACCGCTTTAAAGTTTTTTAAATTGAAAATATGTTATGGTGAAGAGAAATAAAAAAAGATTAAGTAGTAGCGTAGTGAAAAATGTTCATATATATACATTAGGGTGGAGCTAATTAGATCTATTTCGAAAACCGGTAAAGTTGCCTTTTAGGGTTGACATTAACACATTAAAATATTGATCCTGTGAGACAATGGACTTCAAAATCGGAGAGTTCCGCACAAAGTAAAAAATATATTTTTTTTCTTAAATTATTTAATATTCGGACATTACTTAAAAAGTGTTTTTATGGTAAAATTTTTTTTTGTCTGTAAAAATTTGTTTTTGTCTGTAAAGTTTTTTTTCTTGTTTTGCAAAAAATTATTTTATTATTTCTTGTTTTGCAAATAATATTTTTAATTCGTTTTTTGCTGAAAATATAACGTCATGTTGGCTCATTTTTGAGAAGATGTATATTTTTATTTGTCGTTTAATTTAATTTGGCCTTTAATGCAATTTGAAAATAATTTTAAAAAAATAAGTTGTTTTTAAAGAACATTTTTTTAATTACTTTACAGAAAAAAAATGTTTACCATAAAAACACATTTCAGTAATGTCCGAATATAAACTAAAGGCTGGGTTAGCTACCCGTAACTGTCCCCTTACGTAGCGTAGTGATCAAAATCAAATAGAAAATCACATAATTTGTTCTCATATAACGAAAATCTCTCTACGCTAGTTTACGGTTGAGGGTGCATAACATTTTATTCAGCCTTAATATTTTGAACAAAAAAAAATTTATTTTTTTTTCTCCGACGTTTTTGAAATTCGAAAAAAGCATATTTTGCTCCACCCTAATGCACATACAAAAAAATAGACAAACTTTCGGTATTAGCAGAATAGTTGAAAATTTTGTAAAAAAAAATGTATTTGGTCACACACTAAGGCCTTTATTCATAATACTTAAAGTGTACTTAAAGTAGGTTTATTTGACAAATATTCATGCAATATCAGTCAAATAAACCTACATTAGATTTAATTTACTCATTATGAATAGCCCAGTACATATTTCATCATTATACACAGAAAAAAAAATCGAGGTAATGTTATCTAGGCTGGCTTAGGTGAATTATTTTTGTATGAAAATTAAAAGCCACGACTTATTACCTATGCCACCAGTATAATTTTACTTTACAATTTCAACAATTAACCATGTAAGATTTACAAAGGAAAATATATAAAATTTCGAATTTAGTTTTATTTAGAATTTTTAGTGTCATTGTGAATTTTCGGTTTAGAAAAAATTTAATTAAATAAAAATAAGTATATTGTAAAAATATTCATTAATACATATTGTTACCGCCGCCACTGTATATTTTTTCTTAATTTTATTTCTCTTATATTCTGTTTTATATTTACACACACATGTACATAAATATCCAAACTTATTTACTGTTTTAAATTTGTATTTACTTTGTCCTATTGGTTTTTATTGTTGGATAACGGTAGTGTAAATTTTTTGTAAATCATTTAAAAGGAAAAAATGCCAAACATTTCTTTAGTTCATATTTTAGAAGCAAAGAAACAAATTGTTTTAAAGTGTCCCCGAATAAACGGAGTATTCAAAGATAAAATAAATTGAATTGAATATTAATACTAGCAAAATTTGTTTTTTATTTAAATGAACTCAACACATATATTAGGAGAAGAAGATACTCATCTTTATGAATCCAACATTCATAAATTTACATCGTTGTCACAATCATTTCCCTGAATGCGGTGAGTCATTACGAAATGGAAATTAAGAACTTATTTGATTGCCAATGTTGTGTTTTTCATTCTTTACAGGAATGAGCAGTAAAAGGAACTCTAGGAACTCGCTGATTCGTCGCCCTTCGAGCTGTAATACATCTTGAGTAATCGGCAAATAAACCAGGCGATTATATTAATAATACAATCCACGTCACAAGATGCACCAAATGCAGGAACCGAACAAACACAGCAAGGGGGACGGTTTTCAATTGTAACGAGTTTTTAATGAAATAGAACAAGTTTTATTTCCCACCGGTTGCGGCCACCAGTTTTATCTGCCACATCGTATAGTTCCTGCACTAATATAAAGTTTTTATTATCAGAGTCTGAGACTTTTCCTTTTGGAAAAATGTTTCTCAATCGTAGACTTCTTCTATAGAAAAAAATCTTTGAATCTGAGACTTTTTCTATGGAAAACTATCTCAGAATCTGAGACTTTTTCTATAGGAAAAAACTCTTAGAATCTGAGACTTTTTCTGTAGGAAAACTGTTACAGAATCTGAGACTTTTTCTATATACTGAGACTTTTTTTATAGTAAACCCGTCTTAGAATCTGAGACTTTTTCCATCGGAAAAATGTGTCGGAATCTGAGACTTTCTATAGGAAAAATGACTAAGAATTTGAGACTTTTTCTATAGGAAAAATGTCTTAGAATTCGAGACTTTTGCTATCGGAAAAATGTCTTAGAATCTGAAACTTTTTCTATAGGAAACATGTGTTAGAATCAGAGACTTTTTCCATGGGAAATATGTCTTAGAGTCTGAGGCTTTTTCTAAAGGAAAAATGTCTTACAATCTGAGACTTTTTGCATGTGAAAAATGTGCCAGAATCTGAGACTTTTTCTATAGGAAAAATTTCTCAGAATCTGACACTTTTTCTATAGGAAAAATGTCTCAGAATCTGAGACCTTTTCTATAGGAAAAATGTCTCAGAATCTGAGACTTTTTCTATAGGAAAAATGTCTTAGAATCCGAGACTTTTTCCATAGGAAAAATGTCTTAGAATCTGAGATTTTTTCTATTGGAAAAATGTCTCAGAATCTGATACTTTTTCTATATGAAAAATGTTTCAGAATCTGAGACTTTTTCTATGGGAAAAATGTCTTACAATCTGAGACTTTTTGCATGTGAAAAATGTGTCAGAATCTGAGACTTTTTCTACAGGAAAAATTTCTCAGAATCTGAGACTTTTTCTATAGGAAAAATGTCTCAGAATCTGAGACTTTTACTATAGGAAAATTGTCTCAGAATCTGAGACTTTTTCGATAGGAAAAATGTCTTAGAATCTGAGACTTTTTCTATAGGAAAAATGTCTCAGAATCTGAGACTTTTTCTATCGGAAAAATGTCTCAGAATCTGAGACTTTTTCTATAGGAAAAATGTCTCAGAATCTGAGACTTTTCTATGGAAAAAAATGTCTTACAATCTGAGACTTTTTGCATGTGAAAAATGTGTCAGAATCTGAGACTTTTTCTACAGGAAAAATTTCTCAGAATCTGAGACTTTTTCTATAGGAAAAATGTCTCAGAATCTGAGACTTTTTCTATAGGAAAAATGACTTAGAATCTGAGACTTTTTCTATAGGAAAAATGTCTCAGAATCTGAGACTTTTTTATAGGAAAAATGTCTCAGAATCTGAGACTTTTTTATAGGAAAAATGTCTCAGAATCTGAGACTTTTTCTATCGGAAAAATGTCTCAGAATCTGAAACTTTTTCTATAGGAAAAATGTCTCAGAATCTGAGACTTTTTCTATGGGAAAAATGTCTCAGAATCTGAGACTTTTTCTATAGGAAAAATGACTTAGAATCTGAGACTTTTTCTATATAAAAGGTCTCAGAATCTGAGACTTTTTTATAGGAAAAATGTCTCAGAATCTGAGACTTTTTCTATCGGAAAAATGTCTCAGAATCTGAGACTTTTTCTATAGGAAAAATCTCTCAGAATCTGATACTTTTTCTATATAAAAAATGTTTCAGAATCTGAGACTTTTTCTATGGGAAAAATGTCTCAAAATCTGAGACTTTTTCTATAGGAAAAATCTCTCAGAATCTGAGACTTTCTATAGGAAAAATGTCCCATAATCTGAGACTTTTTCTATAGGAAAAATGTCTCAGAATATGAGACTATTTCTATAGGAAAAATGTCTCAGAATCTGTGACTTTTTCTATAGGAAAAATGTCTCAGAATCTGAGACTTTTTCTATAGGAAAAATGTCTCAGAATCTGAGACTTTTTCTATAGGAAAAATGACTTAGAATCTGAGACTTTTTCTATAGGAAAAATGTCTCAGAATCTGAGATTTTTTTATAGGAAAAATGTCTCAGAATCTGGGATTTTTTTTTTAGGAAAAATGTCTCAGAATCTGAGATTTTTTAATAGGAAAAATGTCTCAGAATCTGAGATTTTTTTATAGGAAAAATGTCTCAGAATCTGAGATTTTTTTATAAGAAAAATGTCTCAGAATCTGAGACTTTTTCTATCGAAAAATTGTCTCAAAATCTGAGACTTTTTCTATAGGAAAAATGTCTCAGAATCTGAGACTTTTTTATAGGAAAAATGTCTCAGAATCTGAGACTTTTTCTATAGGAAAAATGTCTCAGAACCTGAGACTTTTTCTATAGGAAAAATATCTCAGAATCTGAGACTTTTTCCATAGGAAAAATGTCTCAGAATCTGAGACTTTTTCTATAGGAAAAATGTCTCAGAATCTGAGACTTTTTCTATAGGAAAAATGTCTCAGAATCTGAGTCTTTTTCTATAGGAAAAATGTCTCAGAATCTGAGACTTTTTCTATAGGAAAAATGTCTCAGAATCTGATAACTTTTCTATAGGAAAAACATCTCAGAATCTGAGACTTTTTCTATGGGAAAAATTTCTCAAAATCTAAGACTTTCTATAGGAAAACTGTCGTAGAATCTGAGACTTTTTCTATAGACAAAATATCTCAGAATGTAAAATTTTCTATAGAAAATATGTTCAAGAATCTGAAATTTTTTTTATAGAAAAAATGTCTCAGAATCTGAAATTTTTCTACAGAAAATATGTCTCAAAACATGATAATATATCCCTTTTATAAGATTTTTTCTATACAAAAATGTTTCAGAATCTGGATACTTTCTATAGGAAAAATGTCTAAGAATTTATGATTTTTTTGTATAGAAAAAATGTCGCAGAATCTAATATTTTTTCTATAAAAAGAATGTTGCATAATCTGAAATTGTTTTCTATAAAAAAATGTCGCAGAATCTGATCATTTTCCTATAGAAAAAATGTCTTAGAATATTCTTTAAAGATAAACAACAATTGTAATTTCCTATTTAAAAAAAATGTTTTTTACAAATAAAAACATAATAAAATCAATTATATTATATATATAAAATTTTTTTATTTAAGTGTGGAATTATTTATAGTTTGCTTATTAACAAAATAAAATAGATAAACTACCAAAGTTTGTGTATAAATATTTACTTTACTAAACTTTGTAAAGTTTACAAAGTTTCCTAGGAATATTTCCTAAAAGCATAGTTAATTTTTCGAACATATCATTTTTTAAAAATCACCTTGGCTTTTTAGTAATATTGTCTAAAAACTTTGTAGGCTCTATGTTATCTTGGCACTTAGATAAAGTTATACTATATTTTTAGGTAATATTACCTCGATTTTTTTTTGTGTGTAGGTACTAACATTTTCTGCCATAAGGCAAAACATTTTTTTTACCACAATGAACATTATTTTTCGAAATAGAAAAATAATTTTTCAATCCACCCTAATTTTAATTTTTATGTATTAAAATTTTTTATCCACTCTTATTTATAAATTAATTTTCCCCATAATTATTTACTGGGCTATTCATAATGAGTAAATTAAATCTAATGTAGGTTTATTTGACTGATATTGCATGAATATTTGTCAAATAAACCTACTTTAAGTACACTTTAAGTATTATGAATAAAGGCCTTATTATTTACCTCTTCATTTATTCTACACTCAAAAAAAAAACTTGTAAAATTAGCTAAAAATTTAGTTAAAAATAACTAAAAAAACACCTGGTTTTGAACCTGCCAAATTTTTGTTAATTTAACTAAAAACATTTAGTTGTTAATTCGTAAAATAGATTTAGCAAAAAAACCATCAATTTAACTAAAATATTAGCTAACAATTTTGTAACATTTTTACGTTATTCGTTTACCAAAAAATTACTTAAATGTAGCAACATTTTTTGTTACTTTTTGTAAGTATAAATTTACAAAAAATATTCTAAATATTCTGTAAATTTGTTAAATATTACAAATTTGAAAGAACCTAAAATCCAAAATTCTGATAAAACTAAAAAGAAACATTAATTTACAAAGCATGTTGATTTTATTGATATTAAATGAAAAATGTTTACATATAGAAATTTCTTCTATGTTGTTACTTGTCGTTTTGAATGTTGGCAAATTCTTCTTCTTTTCGCTGTTAGATAATGCTTCGTCATATGACATAAGACGGCGTTACCGGTCATCTTTATTTGTAGATAATGTTTCTTCATTTGACATTGGATGGCGTACCGCTCATTTTTTATTTTTGGGTAATTTGCCTTCATTTGAAATTAGATGGCGTTACCGGTCATTTTATGTTATTTTTGCATGGCTGAATTAGTATTCTATGGAATAAAAAAGTTAAAATTTTTACATTGAAAAAGAAAAATGTTTCTTGTTTTATACCTGTTGATGTTATTTGTTTGAAATTGATTCATTGTCCTTTTTTAGCTCTAAAAAACACAAATTGAAATCATAGTTGATACTTACACGGGTAGTTGTTTTGCCAGGTAGCTGTCTAGTTACACCAAAATGAGTATTTTTCCAACTGGAATCTTGTATAAATATCCTTACTGAAATAAATAATATTAATTTATTTTATATATTTTTTAAATAATATAAATTTTATTTCTTTTTTAATTTTTTTTATATAAAACACACACCTACGCGTCTTTTCGGTTTGAAAATTTGTGTACACTACATTTTTAGAAAAATAAAAGCATCAAAAGGAACACTGTTGCCAACTTAGCTATTTTGTAGCTAGATTTAGCTATTTTTTTTTTGCATCTAGCGACAAAAAAAGTCATTTAGCTCTTAGCTACAAATCTAGCTACTTTTTTTTAGTCGCAACATTTTTAAAAAAAATGTTTTTTAAAACCGTTTTATTATCAATTTTTTCATTTTGACATTTTATTAACGTGTTATTTACGTGTGTATGACATCTGCTTGTTTTTCAACTTTTCAAACAATTACATCAGAGTTTTTCTATGTTACATATTTGCTATAACTTCTAACAAAAGTTTAGAATTTATCGAAATGTTCAAATTCAAGCAAGTATCTTATAGGCAAAACCCATAGAAAATGAAGTTTAGTACCAACAATGAGAAAACAGCTATTGGGGCTAAAAATATAATAATTTTCATTTTTCGAATAACGGATAAAACTTTTACATCCGTATTTATAATCAAAAAATGAGTGGCTATCATCAAGCTTCTAACCAAGAATTCGCTTTAATAAAATTTTGTGTTGAAAATTTTAGCAACTGCTGATAGCCACCAGTTTTTGTTATGAATACGTCCGTTATTTACACTAAACACCATTTTGAAAAACAAGATTTTTTTATAAATAATAAAACAAAAATTAAGTCATTTTTGTTGTGTTACAATATTGGTACATAACTCGTATTAATACGGTCCACTAACGTCCGTTATATAACCTGTTAAAAAATACAAATAGAGGATTTCACATTTATCCGTTAATATGACCAAAATATGAATGAAAAAATAATGTCTATTTTCAGCTTCAGGGAATCGATATAGCTGGATCGACGGATTATCATTTTACTGATATTCCGGGATTCATACAAATCTTTTATTTTTCGTTTAAATGATTATTTGGCGACATTTCCCATTCATCGCCAAGACGAATTGTTGCCGTATCGAAGGGATGTATTGCCGTCGGGTAACAGTTTCTTCCGAAGGGTGTATCGCCAGCGATACGAATTCGATAATTGCCACAATAAAATTCATCATCTCGGCATTATAACCGGCAAATCGTATTATATATTATATCTGCGATACAAAATATAACTATTTGAAGTTTTTTGTTTGCAAAATTTAATAAAAATATACATATTAAATATTCTTTTTAATACCAAAACTAACTTATTTTATTATCAAATTGAAAAGTTTAACAAATAAATCCTTTTAAAACGCACAAATCCTAAATCTAGCTATAAAATAGCTAGATTTTTTAACTGTTTATAAGAATCTAGCTACAAAATAGCTAGATTTTTTAACTGTTTATAAATTTAGCTATTTCTAGCTATTTTTTGGTCCGATCTAGCTACATTTTTTAAAAAATAGTTGGCATCAGTGAAAAGGAATGAAAAGGAATAATGTGGTCAATTTAAAGTTTTTCTACTTCAACCAGCGATTTTTTTTGCCTATGACCACAACACAAAGGCTTTGGCTTTAGGCTTCAAAAAAAAAATAAAAAAGGTATTTTTCGTGCTTTAAAATACATTATTGGTTACAGTTACATTTCCTGGTTGAAATTTTTCAAAACTTAAAATTAAGACTAAATCGTGCCACAAATAGTTCTTCTCACTAATATTAAAAAATGTAAAAATTTAAAGTGTCACGCCAGCTAAAAATGACAAATCCGGTTTATTTCCGGAATAAGTTGGGGGCAAACAATAAATAGTTGAAAATAATTTCAAATTTTTATTATATGCAAAATAAACCTTTCTATTTGCTTGAATTTTCGTTTACTTTTTTGACAATCTAGAGAAATATCTTATAAAATTTAATTTTAGCTTCACAAATGAAATTTATTATTCTTAACAAAAATTTATATTTTTTTTAATTGGGAAACGGATTTTTAGCTAAATTTTACCCATTTTTACTTTTTATGTCAATATAAAGTTTGTAACATATTTTGTATACATAGTTATTACTAGGGCAGCATTTCCATGCACTAAAAATCGAAAATATATGCTAAAAAATTTAAAATATGCCCTACAAATATATTTATTTAACGTGTTTCCTGCTCAAAGATATGCTTTTTGTGGTTATAAAATGTTTTTTTAATGATGTCGTAGTAAATGCTATAAAAAAGTAAGACAGTGCAGTTAAGGGTTAATTTTTGACTAAAATCCCAAGCGATGGTCATCACCTTTCTAACAATGTATTAGAAGTGAAAATCGGACCAAAAATACCAAAGTTATTTAAGTTTTTAGTAAAATCGAATTGAAAAGCATCAAAAAACTGACATAAACATCTCGTTATCTCGAGTCTGTGGTTAGATTTTAAAAATGTTTTAATACAGAATCAAAGAATTCCTAAATATCTATTATATTTGGTCATTCATTGGACAAAAAAATTTACTGAATTTTTTATTCATGAAAAATACCATTTTTGGACCCTTTTTTGACGCGGTTTAGCTCACGGGAGATTATCACTAGAGCCGAAATATTTTGGGAATCTTCATAAAACATGTCAAACTTCATTTTGAGGGGGGGTACAACTTTAACTTTTTTTTGCCCATATAAGGTGAGTCGGTCTAATGCATTTGCATAAAAATCGCAGCCCCAGTTATTACTTAGAATATAAATACTAATACAAGTACATTGAAAGTGTGAAATCAATTTGTTTTTGGTCTCTTCCAACTTTTTAGCGAGTTGTTAACTTATGTAAGAAATAGCAATTTATAAATTTTAAAATAAATTTTATCGCTTACCAAATGAAAAACGCTACTTTGAATGGTAGACAAATTAAAAACGCTACTTTTAGTGAGAAAAACGATTAATTTTCAACATTGCTTTGTAAATGAAAACAGTGTTGCCGTGTATTAAAAAAAAATACCGCACAATCTCAGAATTTTTCTAAAGGAAAATGTTTCAGAATCTAAGAAATTTTATTTAAAAACTTAAAGGCAGTAATGCCGAAAATTTTTTGTTGTCACATATTTTTTTTTTTGTCAAAAAATACTTATAATTTAAGAACTACTAAAAAATATATAATTATACTTTTTATATAAAATTTGAAAATTTATGTAAATATGGGGAGGGTGGTTTGTATGGAGACTACAGGCGGAACTGGTCCGATTTCTTTAAATTTGTGAAGTTTGAATACCCATTCTGAGTCGAACTAATATTTCGGGTTATAAACAAAAACACTCTGTGGTGCATGGTATAAATATTGTGGTATCTACAAATTTCTGAAGCTTTAACTAAAAACTTACCTTACGCCGATTAAATATACTTAAGTAATAATTTGGTTATTTAGAATGTTTTGTTTACAATATATTAAATGAGTTAAAAAAAAGTTGGTAGTTCTGAGATTTTGGATATTTTTTGTGTTGACTCTGAAAATGTTAAATCTTAAGGCCGACAACTCTGATACAAAATAAAGTTTGTTTGCAAAAGAAAGACAAACATATAAGGGAGTGAGAGAGAACCACTATGCTAATTTTCGCGAAATTGCATTATCAACCAACAGGTAAAAAACGAATAGAAAAAAACAGCCTTTTTGTAAAACACAAAAATTACCCTTATTTATGAAACACTTGTAACATTTTTATTATCTTTCGTTTCTCTTGTAAAATTAAATAATTTATAAAACATTTATCTTTAAATTTATAATACACAGATATTTTTGCCTCCAGATAATAAACCAGAGACTATTGCAATTTAGTTTTGTTGAGGACGCTGGGGGTGGAAAGGTGGGAATTGCAGGCTGTAGGGTGACTATTGTAAAGGTTAGCGGTTTTATTGGGATAAGCGGCGATTTTCTGAAATGAAAAGTTGACAACACTGAAACGATACACATTTTGCATGGAAGCCCAGGACAAAAGATTACCTGCAGTGTTGGATGGAAAACGTTTATGGTGAAACATCGGGCCTCCTGAAAATGTTGACCAAACCTGCGGTGTCAACAGAGGGAGACATCCAATGCAAAAAGGTCAATAGGGGCTTACGTGGACGACGGATCTTCAGGAAACTTGCGACGGTTGTTCGATCAAGACCCTCGGACAGTCTCAATTTACACATTGTAAAGCTTCCTTTTTTTTTTTGGTTGATCGAGCGTGGATTGTGAGACTCGTTTTCTTTTAATAAACTTTGGGGGTTGTTTTTTTTTGCTTGTAGTAAAAGTAAATTGATCAGTTTTATTTTAATTCATGCCCGAATTGATGAAATTTATAATTTTTGCTACCCGCAGTAATTGTATCAGTTAGAGTTCGTATTGCTTTTATAATTTTGGTCAATTTTGCTATTTTTTAAGTATTTTTTTTGTTATTTTGAAAATAAAAATGTGTTCATGACTATGGCTGCCCAAACCATAGTGAATTAGATAAATTTTGACAGTAGATAAGTTGGGGAACAGAGTTGCCGAGTTGTGATTAGAAGTATTAACAGGCAGGGTTGTAATTTTTGGTATGTTTAGGGGGACGTTTTCTCTTATTATGTTATATTTGAATTTAAAAATGCGAATATGTAGTGGTTATGAATCCGAAGTTCAAATTGCAGAGAAGATCACGCACGATTATTTAATTTGAAATGTATGCGTTTATGCTAGAATGTGCGTAAAAGGCTTATTTAAAAAAAAATGAAAAATGAAAGTTTTATAGAGGTTTCTATGTAGCTAGAAGTACTTATTTACATGATTTTATGTTAAACAAAGGCTAGGCTTAATGGCTACTAAGTAGATAAAACATTAACATTATCAAAACCGGCGCGAAACGATCAAGTTCTGTGTTCTTGCATAAAGTAAATCCAAAAACAATAATTAAATTTAAAATTAAAATAAATCCACCATTTTTGAATTTTATTTGTGTGTAAATTATTAACTTAGTCAGGGAGAGATTTCCTGATACACTTTTAAAAAGTTTAGATTGCCATACTGAGGTAAATAAAAGTTAAATAGATCGGTGAAATTTCAATAAAATAATAAGTTAATTTTTTTAATAGAAAAGTGATTATTTTTGCAAGGAAGTTTTCGGCGAATGATAGCCAATTTAAAGTAAAGAAGCCATTTTACTTTTGTTTTTTTCTGTGCCAGCGTATACCTAAAAGAAGCCGTAAGTTTTACTTAAAGTTTAAAAAAACAAGAAAAAAAAATATGTAGAATCTTTTGTTTTCTGTAAACTAAGAAAGAAAAAAAAAATCCTTTTTTTTAAATAGTGTGGTCATCTGGAAGATTTCGAAAGGAATACAAAATATTCTACGAGAGAAAAGAGGGGATATTCACCTTAGTCTAATTCCACGTAATAAACATTGACCGCAGGAAATTCTATAAAAAGGTAACGCAAATTGCAATTATTTTTTTTTGTGTTAAGTTAATAGTGGCCCTAAGGCAAAACGGGGAAAAAAATACCCAGAAAAAAAAAACGGGGAAAAAAAGTAGTACCCGGGATTTTGTGTCAACCCTGTGGGATTGTAGGTAAAAGATAAATCTTGGTTCTAAACCATAATTGGAATCTAAACAAGAAATAGTTCGTCAAAGAGAAAAAGTATCAAACTGTTATACAAGCAAAATATTTGAAGCATACTTATCGGAGCCGGCAGAATTATTTTCTCTGCCAAGAATAACTAAAACAGACCCGATAAAGTATTAAATCATTTGATGTAAAGGTTTTGTTATTTAAAATTTCAAAAAGTTATGTAGTGCTAGTATATTCAAATTTTATGTTTTTTTTTCTAATTTATGCATGTTAGTTATTAAGTATCATACATAATATTTTATTTTTTTAATGGTTTTGTAAGGGATTTACCAAAAAGAAATATTAGAGTAAAACAGGTCAAATTTTGAATCATAGGAAAAGTAATTACTCCAGAGAGCTCTTTAGAGGAAATTAGCTATTAAAGGCGCCCTTGATTTCAGAAAAAACAAATTTGAGGATAGTGCAAGAAAATCCGTTTTTCTATTTGGTTAGTCCTGCGAGAGATTATAATAGCGTTTTTATTTTTTTATATAAGTATTTTAATAATTTTAATTTTGCATGGGTCTTTTTACAATTTTTTTATCATAAATTTCAATTTTTTATATATATATTTTAAATTTCCAAAAATTTTAATTATTAGTGTTCTGGTTTTTTTTTGAGTTATGTTCTCCACTTAAGCACCAAATTCTCTGAAAAGAATAAAAATTTAAAATTTAATGAAAACTTATTTAAGAAATTTAGTAACGGAAAATTTAACTAAGTTTTGAGAATTTTTAAGGTCAAAGTTTAAAAGAAAAACATAATCAAAATTGAGAAAAAAATCAGAACCTGAAACCTATATGTGCCACGGTAGTTTTAAGTCTTTTATTTCAATAAATGTTTTGTTTTAGATGAAAAGTTAAAGAAAATAATATGTCTGGTTAATTTTATTTGTTTGGAGGGAAAAGGAAGGACAAGGGGTCGTTAATGTTGGTGTAAGTATAATCGTCGAATAAAAGTTGGTGTGTTTGTGGGGTCATAATTGATATATATATGGCCAGGAAGGGAGGGTAAAGACAGGAGCGTAACGACAAAGTCTCCTGGTTGGTGTTCTATATAGTCTTGTTTGTTGTCTGGTGTTTTGAGTCCATTTAATATTGAAATAGTTTTCTGGTTGTCCTTGAAAGGTGTTTTGGGTTAAGAAACCATGACCGTAAGATCATGGCCGGGTCTAAACACGTAAAAGAGGATGTAACAGAAATGGCGCCCAATCGAAAAGGCAATGATTGAAATAGAATTTAGTAAAATATTTTTTTTTGTTGTTTGTTCCTATAGTTAACATTCAGGTGGAACCTTTACGTCACACAGGAAGTCTTGGTAATTTCAAAATTCCAATTGCTCAGGGTGGTGAAAATGTTAACAAAATGGGATTTAAAAATCAAAAAAGTCTTGAAATTCACTAATTTCAATTGCTTGAGATTTTATATAGAAGTTTTTTTTGTATAATTTTGTCATCAGACGTCTTAGTCTAAAATAAATAGGCTAATTGCGCAAAATGATAAATTTTGTTCAAATTTACAGTGAAAATTTACAGTGAAAATATTATTAGCTTAATACTAATGTTATTAATTGTAATATTTATTTTTAACAAAACCATAGTGGGGATCACGTTTGTATGTTTACAACCGTTTGTCCAAAAATTTTAGTAATGAACTTACAAGTTATATGGGATATTGTAAAATTATAACACCAACGAAAACACCAACATTTGAAATGATACGAGTAAACTATTGTCCTTTGTAAGTACCTCTGTTAGTGAAAGTATTTGTGTGAAAAACGTAAAAAGTGAATTTTTCTAAAGTGTAATATTTTGTACACTTTAAAGTAATTGTTTTTTTATATATATTTTTTTTTGGGGATATAAAAATTTTTAAATTTTAGTAAAAGCAAATATGCCTGTAGGTCATTCTAGTAGTAAAAATAAGGGGGGAAATTCTAGGAAAAATGAGGATTCGGATAAAACCGGAAAGAACACTCAACTGGGAGGTTCTATTCAAGATTTATCTGCTACGATTAATACCAAACCTAGTACAAGTCAGACTAACATACAATCTACAACTGGTCTACTACCACTTGATACCACAATTCCACCTCCTAGTCTACTAGATCCGATACAAAATCGTCCTGAAAGTCCTAGAAGATTTGCTGACATGATAAGAAATTTAATAGTAGAGTCCAATACTGATTATAGGTCAAGTTTAGAGGAATCAATAGATAAAAAAATAGAGGACAGTCTACGAAATGGTTTTAAGGATTTTTTGAAGGAAATTAAAAATTTAAAGATTGGGGAAAATAGTAAACAGACCGAGGACGAAATTAGTGATAACAGTACGGATGAAGAAGATGAAGACAGTACGGAAGAAGAAGAAGATGATGATGAGGACGAAGAAGAAGGTGCCGTAGGCGGTGTTCCTAGAGACGCAATAGTTCCTCAAAGGGGCAGAAATACACATAGCAATTCCGCTCAAAGACGGTTGGATTATGGTCAATGGCATGAAGATCGTCATAGTAGTGTGTCCGATAATTTTATGGCTCCTGCACCTCGAATGCCGCATTCACAAAACAGTTTTTCTCGATCAAGAGCACCACCAAAAGTTGACAAATGGGAGATCCATTTCACTGGGGACACTGAAAAGGAAAACGTAGATGATTTCATATTTAGAATTGAATTTTTGCAACGCTTCCATGGTTGTCCTTGGAAAGACATATTAAGGGATTTCCACCACCTAGTAAAAAAGGACGCTAATGACTGGTACTGGTTAGTAATTCGGACCAAGAAAATAAAAACTTGGAAGGCTTTAAAGGCAGCGTTAAAACAGGAGTACAGGTCGACTAGAAGTGACTACGAATTCATAAGAGATTTAGAAGAAAGAAAGCAGCGACCGGGTGAATCATTGGACGAATATTTTCATGCGATGAAGAAATTACGATCAAGGCTGAGAAAACCATTTAAGGAGAAGGAAGTTATACGAATAATAAAGAAAAATCTACATACCAAATTGAGTAACTTAGTGTATGCAAAAAAGGTAAAAACCGTAGAACAACTTCGTGCAAAATGTCGTGAACTGGAAAGAGATTATTTAAAGAAAGAATCTGTGGTAAACACTGCTAACCGGATGCCGGTTCAGCGACGTCCATATCCTGTCGCCGAAGTGATTTACGAGGACGCCGAAGATACTGAAGACATCACGGAGGTAGCTAAATTATTAGAAGAAATTTTTCAAAAGAAGTATAACAAAAACTCAAATAACGTACTTACTTGCTGGAACTGCCGAGAGAACGGGCATTTGTTTAAACAATGTCCACAAAAAAGAAAATATTTTTGCTACACCTGCGGCCATCCAGGTGTCATATCTCCAGAATGTCCCAAATGTCTGGAAAACCAAAAGAGGAGTGTGTCGAAGTCGGGAGAAACGCACTCCACCCAGACTCCCGTCAACCCAGAATAACCGGCCAGGACCAAACGACACCAACCGAACAGTACCCCAATTCAAAACCGGAAAACTTCCAAATTCTGAAAAGAAATGATATTAGTCAGTTTACCAACAAAAAAATAAACATTTTAGATAATAGAAAATATAGTACAGGGCAAAATAATAGGAAAATAAAAATTGTACCGATCCAGGATAGGTGGATAAATTATAATAAAGTCAGGGAAAGAATTTTTAAAGATAAAAGCGTAGATAAAGTAGCAAAAATTAAAAATACTAGAGAAAAGTTTAAAGTAAAGAAAGGGATTTTAGCACACGTCAAAAACCTCGATTGTTCAGAACTAGAAGATAAAGCCAATGATCCAAGAGTCTATGCGAATATCGTTATTGAGAATGTTGTAGTCTCAGGATTACTTGACTCAGGTGCGTCTGTGAGCCTACTTGGTAAAAATTGTAGGGATATAATTGAGAAGATCAAAGTAAAAATCAGCCCTTTTTATAGTTCCATTAAAACAGCTGGCGGTAATAATTTTTCTGTAATTGGAAAGATAGTAGTTCCAGTAAAATATAAGGGAAAATGTAATGAAATGACATTCTATTTATGCCCCGATTTGGTACAAAATGCATATTTAGGGGTAGATTTTTGGAAATTGTTCCAACTGGCACCAGAAATTTTCCACGCGGATGAAATAAATCCCGAAGTTTTAAATGACTACCCTTTGAAATTGGAGCAGGTAGTAGAACATGAGTTAACCCCTGAAATGAGTACAAAGTTAAATGAAACAAAGAGAAAATTTAGGTCTTTTGAAGAATTTGGGCTGGGCAAAACAACGTTAGAAAAACATGTGATAGAATTAGTAGAAGGAGCGCAACCAATAAAGGAGAGGTACTACCCCGTTTCTCCAGCGATTCAGGACCTGATATACGCGGAAGTAGATGAGATGTTGCGGTTAGGTGTAATTGAAAAGTGTGAAAGTCCATGGAGCAACCGTTCCACGTTGGTGAGAAAACCCGGAAAGAACCGATTATGTCTTGATGCCAGAAAATTGAACGAACGCACTATCAAGGACGCATATCCCATCCAAAATATAGAGGGTATCTTAAGTAGACTGGATGAAACTCACTTTATCAGTAGCGTTGATTTAAAATTTGCCTTCTGGCAAATAGAGCTAGAGGAAAAATCCAGAGCATACACAGCCTTTACAATACCTGGACGCCCACTCTACCAGTACGTCGTGATGCCGTTCGGACTTTGTAATGCGGCGCAAAGGCTGTGTAGGCTCATGGACAGGGTAATTCCCGAGGAGCTAAAATCCAATGTTTTTGTTTATTTGGATGACCTTCTAGTGATATCTGCGGACTTTGATAGCCACATCCAGTTATTGGAAAAGGTAGCCAAATGTTTAGAAAAGGCAAATCTGACTATAGGGTTAAAAAAATCCAAATTCTGCTTCAAAGAATTGCACTATCTAGGTTTTATAATTGGAGGGGGAATTATGCGACCAGACCCGGAAAAAATCACTGCAATAAATAAAATCCCATTTCCGAAAACCGTTAGAGAAGTGAGAAGTTTTCTAGGCACAGCTGGGTGGTACAGAAGATTTGTGAAAAATTTTTCAGAAATTACTGCACCACTTACTGACCTGATAAAGAAAGGAAATAAATTTTTAGTGAATGAAGCAGCTCTTGAAAGTTTTGAAAAAGTCAAATATGCATTAACTCATGCTCCAGTCTTGGCACATCCAAATTTTAAAGAGAGGTTTTATATACAGTGTGACGCATCAAATGTAGGAGTTGGAGCTGTACTGTTCCAAAGAGATGAGGAAAAACATGAACGGCCTATAGCATTTTTTTCTCAGAAACTAAATGCAGCTCAATCGAACTACAGTGTTACAGAGAAAGAATGCTTAGCTGCGATTTTAGCTGTCAAAAGATTTCGTCCATATGTGGAACTAATGCCATTTACGATTATAACTGATCACGCAAGTTTAAAGTGGTTAATGTCCTTGCGTGACCTAAATGGTAGATTAGCGAGATGGGCTTTACAGTTACAGGCGTATGATTTTCAGATCGAACACAAAAAAGGGTCAGAAAACATAGTGGCCGATACCCTGTCGAGAATGATAGAAGAGTTGATTGGTCCAGAAGATATTTTAGGATTTTCGACTACGGAATTTGAATCAGAAGACTATTTAGACTTAATTAAAACAATAAATGAAAACAAGGAAAAATTTCCAGACATAAAAATAGAAAATGGTTTAATCTTCAGAAGAATTGATAATTTGGTAGATCTGGAAACTGAAGAATTTGAATGGAAGTTATGGGTCCCTGAAAATTTAACAAATTCTCTAATAAGGGATGCTCATGAACCTGCAGATAAAGCTCATGGCGGGATTAGAAAAACACTGCATCATTTGAAATTAAAATTCTATTGGCCAAACATGACAGTGCATGTAAGAAATTTTATTAGGAACTGTAGGGTGTGTAAAGAATGTAAGAGCTCAAACCAACATATGATGCCAGAGATAGGTAAGGAAGTAATCACAGATCGTCCTTTCCAGAAAATCTATGTAGATTTCTTGGGGAAGTACCCTAGGTCTAAGAGGGGAAATGCCTATATCTTTATTGTAATGGATCACCTGACAAAATTTGTTTTTATTAAAGCTATGAAAGAAGCGACAGCCAGCAATGTAGTAAAATTTTTAGTAGAAAACGTTTACCAACAGTTTGGAGTACCGGAAACGATCCATTCGGATAACGGGAAACAATTCCTATCAAAAGAGTTTCAGAAAATGATTGAAGATTACAAAATCAATCATATGAAAACTGCCGTCTATTCCCCGCAGTCAAATGCGGCTGAAAGGGTCAATCAAAGTGTGCTAAGTGCTATAAGATCCTACTTAGAGGACGACCACAGAAACTGGGACTTAAATTTAGCAAATATAGAAATAGCGCTACGAACTTCAGTGCATGCTGCAACAGGTGTGACACCTTTTTTCGCCCTTTTTGGTCACAACATGTTTACTTGTGGAAAAGACTATAAATTAGCTCGAAAACTCAAAGCCTTAAGTGATGGGGAGCTTAATTTGATGGAAAAAAAGGACCGAATTCAAATAATCCGGGATAAGGTAAAACATAACTTACATTAGGCATATGAGCGCAGTGCGCTCCGGTATAACAGGAGAGCAAGAGTCACGCGATTTGTCCCTGGACAAGAGGTATACAAAAGAAACTTTGTTCTTAGCAGCTTTAAGGACAATCGAAATGCTAAATTTTGCCGAAAGTATACAAAGTGTAGGGTATTAGAAGTTTTAGGGAGCAATATGTATAAATTAGGAACGTTAAATGGGGAACCGTTAGGTGTGTACCACTCGAAGGACATTAAACAGTAGGAATACAAAGGATAAAGTGCAATAAAACTAGCTTTAAGGAGATACAGTTTTTAAACGAAAATCTTTATTATGTGCAATATTAGGATTAACAGACTGATTCACAAAGAGCGAATTTTTATATATTTATTTTTTTTTATATGTGTGAATATGTGTCCAAGCTGTGTCTCCGTGATAGTTATATTTATTTTTTTATTATACAATTTTTGTACTTGTCCAATGTACCTACTTAATATATTTTTTTTTTAACTATAAAATATACAGTAATGAAAACTTTTATAGCACCGGTAATGAAAATTTTGGGATAACATATTTAATTTTATTGGGATTAGATTTTATAATTAATTTTTGTTTTTGAGTACTATGGGAAACAGGAAGTGGTTGTGTAAACCCTATTTAATAGGTTTCACCAAGCTGAATTAGTTAAAGTTTTGTTTTTGGAGTACTATACGGACAGGGAAAACATTAACATCTGAAATTCCGTGTTAATTGCTTATTTAGGAAATATTTTAAAATGGAATTCAAAAAAAAAAGGAAAAAAGATTTATTTTGAATTATAAAAAAAAAAAAAAAAAAAAAATATTAATTTAAAATTTTTTTTTAATTTTTTTTCTGATTATAAAATTCAAGTTTTACTTTTAGAAATTTATCAAAAAAAAAGGGGAAATTAAAGAGGAAATAGAGAAAGAAAAATTTTTTAATATAAAATATTATATAAATTTTAATTAAGATTAGATTTTTTTTTCTGATAGTACATATATCGTATAAATAGTTCCAATGTATACTGGACGATACAATGGATCTGTTTTTAGGATATTTGGTAGGATGCCTACCAATTTCAAGACAGTATACGTTCAAAATACTGTAAGTTTGAAAAATTCCTAAAAACGGGTTGCAGATTTTGTAAGACAATAAATATTTGGTGGAAGGAAATTGGAACATTAATTTTTTTGTGATAATTGTATATGAAGCGTTCGTTTGCTTAAAATTCACCCTAATGAAGTTAGAAAGATTTTTTTTTGTTCAAATTCGGTTAACTGAATTTGATATCGTATTGGTTTTAATTAGAAAACTTTTTGACACGGGTATATAATAAACCCTATATATAAATGAAAAAAAAAAAATAAGGAAAAAAAAAATAAAGAAAAAAATAAAGAAGAAAATGGTAGAATATATTAGAGATAGAAAATTGTTTCTTTATTGAGGTGCTAGTTTGTTATTCATTACTGTATAGCAATAGAAAAAAAAATTGATTATTGCCCGGCTAACTTTTTGGTTATGGAAAACTTTGTCGTGGGTGTAGCCTACGTTGGGCGCTGATGCGATATGTGCGAGGGGAGATCATATGGAAAGGAAAATGTACATTCAGAAAACTATGACAGTTGATATTAATAAGCTGTTTTTTTTATCGTTTTTAGGAACAAGTGATACAAAAGCAGTTTTTTTTTTTGTTATGGATGTTTTACTAGGTGAATTTTATTAGAAAAGTTTCTGTTGACATTTTTTTGTTACTTTTCATATTCATTTGATTTTACTTACATATTTTTTTTTGAGTGTAAATGACCCAAGTGCATCCGTCACACTGTGGTCCATTGCGCGAGCTGATAAACCCCAGAGTTTTGTTGAGGACGCTGGGGGTGGAAAGGTGGGAATTGCAGGCTGTAGGGTGACTATTGTAAAGGTTAGCGGTTTTATTGGGATAAGCGGCGATTTTCTGAAATGAAAAGTTGACAACACTGAAACGATACACATTTTGCATGGAAGCCCAGGACAAAAGATTACCTGCAGTGTTGGATGGAAAACGTTTATGGTGAAACATCGGGCCTCCTGAAAATGTTGACCAAACCTGCGGTGTCAACAGAGGGAGACATCCAATGCAAAAAGGTCAATAGGGGCTTACGTGGACGACGGATCTTCAGGAAACTTGCGACGGTTGTTCCATCAAGACCCTCGGACAGTCTCAATTTACACATTGTAAAGCTTCCTTTTTTTTTTTTTTGGTTGATCGAGCGTGGATTGTGAGACTCGTTTTCTTTTAATAAACTTTGGGGGTTGTTTTTTTTTGCTTGTAGTAAAAGTAAATTGATCAGTTTTATTTTAATTCATGCCCGAATTGATGAAATTTATAATTTTTGCTACCCGCAGTAATTGTATCAGTTAGAGTTCGTATTGCTTTTATAATTTTGGTCAATTTTGCTATTTTTTAAGTATTTTTTTTGTTATTTTGAAAATAAAAATGTGTTCATGACTATGGCACAGACTATATACAGACTCGACAGTAGAGTTTTACAGGAAAAAATGGGGAAAAACTAAGCGATTTTAGGAGAAACACAGCGGTTTTTAGTCCGTTTAACGCTAACATGGCAACACTTTCTACGACTTAGGAGTGAGTGAAACAACAAAAACCGATCTGGCATCCATTTTTCTTATGGCGCGTTATATCAGCTTTCTCTTTCTAACCTAATTCGTAGAATAGTTTGAAAATATTAACCATATGGTTAAAGAATACTTTTTTGACAGCTGTCACTTATGTCGAGTCTGTATTAAGGTGATTTCTTTTCTGAAAAAAAATGTTTGCCTATTTAGGGTATACATTTTAAAAATGTTTAACTCACACCTTCAAAAATTTGCATTTTATTTGACTGTAATAGAACACAACACACAGAAATACTCTGCCCTGTATTTTTTAACAGCTGTTTTTTTGAAAACAACACAGAAAAAGTCAGCTGTTGTATAAGGCAATTTCAACCCCGTGATTTTTTACGGGGTATAAAGTGCAACTTTTTTGCACTTTATATGGCAGACATTTTTAGTAAAGAACACGATATTATTTATAAGGGTTGACATTTTTTAGAAAAGAACACAAAAACATAATTTTTGGGGCGAAATGCAAAAAAAATTCACATTTTTTGTCAGAAAAGAAAACACCATTAGTCTGTGACTATGGCTGCCCAAACCATAGTGAATTAGATAAATTTTGACAGTAGATAAGTTGGGGAACAGAGTTGCCGAGTTGTGATTAGAAGTATTAACAGGCAGGGTTGTAATTTTTGGTATGTTTAGGGGGACGTTTTCTCTTATTATGTTATATTTGAATTTAAAAATGCGAATATGTAGTGGTTATGAATCCGAAGTTCAAATTGCAGAGAAGATCACGCACGATTATTTAATTTGAATTGTATGCGTTTATGCTAGAATGTGCGTAAAAGGCTTATTTAAAAAAAAATGAAAAATGAAAGTTTTATAGAGGTTTCTATGTAGCTAGAAGTACTTATTTACATGATTTTATGTTAAACAAAGGCTAGGCTTAATGGCTACTAAGTAGATAAAACATTAACATTATCAAAACCGGCGCGAAACGATCAAGTTCTGTGTTCTTGCATAAAGTAAATCCAAAAACAATAATTAAATTTAAAATTAAAATAAATCCACCATTTTTGAATTTTATTTGTGTGTAAATTATTAACTTAGTCAGGGAGAGATTTCCTGATACACTTTTAAAAAGTTTAGATTGCCATACTGAGGTAAATAAAAGTTAAATAGATCGGTGAAATTTCAATAAAATAATAAGTTAATTTTTTTAATAGAAAAGTGATTATTTTTGCAAGGAAGTTTTCGGCGAATGATAGCCAATTTAAAGTAAAGAAGCCATTTTACTTTTGTTTTTTTCTGTGCCAGCGTATACCTAAAAGAAGCCGTAAGTTTTACTTAAAGTTAAAAAAAACAAGAAATAAAAATATGTAGAATCTTTTGTTTTCTGTAAACTAAGAAAGAAAAAAAAATCCTTTTTTTTAAATAGTGTGGTCATCTGGAAGATTTCGAAAGGAATACAAAATATTCTACGAGAGGAAAGAGGGGATATTCACCTTAGTCTAATTCCACGTAAGAAACATTGACCGCAGGAAATTCTATAAAAAGGTAACGCAAATTGCAATTATTTTTTTTTGTGTTAAGTTAATAGTGGCCCTAAGGCAAAACGGGGAAAAAAATACCCAGAAAAAAAAAACGGGGAAAAAAGTAGTACCCGGGATTTTGTGTCAACCCTGTGGGATTGTAGGTAAAAGATAAATCTTGGTTCTAAACCATAATTGGAATCTAAACAAGAAATAGTTCGTCAAAGAGAAAAAGTATCAAACTGTTATACAAACAAAATATTTGAAGCATACTTATCGGAGCCGGCAGAATTATTTTCTCTGCCAAGAATAACTAAAACAGACCCGATAAAGTATTAAATCATTTGATGTAAAGGTTTTGTTATTTAAAATTTCAAAAAGTTATGTAGTGCTAGTATATTCAAATTTTATGTTTTTTTTTCTAATTTATGCATGTTAGTTATTAAGTATCATACATAATATTTTATTTTTTTAATGGTTTTGTAAGGGATTTACCAAAAAGAAATATTAGAGTAAAACAGGTCAAATTTTGAATCATAGGAAAAGTAATTACTCCAGAGAGCTCTTTAGAGGAAATTAGCTATTAAAGGCGCCCTTGATTTCAGAAAAAACAAATTTGAGGATAGTGCAAGAAAATCCGTTTTTCTATTTGGTTAGTCCTGCGAGAGATTATAATAGCGTTTTTATTTTTTTATATAAGTATTTTAATAATTTTAATTTTGCATGGGTCTTTTTACAATTTTTTTATCATAAATTTCAATTTTTTATATATATATTTTAAATTTCCAAAAATTTTAATTATTAGTGTTCTGGTTTTTTTTTGAGTTATGTTCTCCACTAAAGCACCAAATTCTCTGAAAAGAATAAAAATTTAAAATTTAATGAAAACTTATTTAAGAAATTTAGTAACGGAAAATTTAACTAAGTTTTGAGAATTTTTAAGGTCAAAGTTTAAAAGAAAAACATAATCAAAATTGAGAAAAAACCAGAACCTGAAACCTATATGTGCCACTGTAGTTTTAAGTCTTTTATTTCAATAAATGTTTTGTTTTAGATGAAAAGTTAAAGAAAATAATATGTCTGGTTAATTTTATTTGTTTGGAGGGAAAAGGAAGGACAAGGGGTCGTTAATGTTGGTGTAAGTATAATCGTCGAATAAAAGTTGGTGTGTTTGTGGGGTCATAATTGATATATATATGGCCAGGAAGGGAGGGTAAAGACAGGAGCGTAACGACAAAGTCTCCTGGTTGGTGTTCTATATAGTCTTGTTTGTTGTCTGGTGTTTTGAGTCCATTTAATATTGAAATAGTTTTCTGGTTGTCCTTGAAAGGTGTTTTGGGTTAAGAAACCACGACCGTAAGATCATGGCCGGGTCTAAACACGTAAAAGAGGATGTAACAGTTTCCTCTAAAATTAAATATTTTTCAAATCCACTACAATGTAATAAAAAATTTTATTTTTCCAAATACGTATTTAAGAAGATGCAGTAATATTTCTGCTAGATGGCGTTTTTTTAAACTGTTACCTAAGACACAAGAATGTAAATTTTCTTCTTTTCACTAGATGGCGCTTTTTAACTGGCAATTTTTTAAAAAAATAGCAAACAAGTTAGTTAAAATTAGCAAAAAAAACTTGTAAAAAAAATTGTAAACTCAATTTTGCGATTAACAAAAAAAGTTAATTCAAAATTTGTAAAAAAACTGTATAATTGTAAAGTGAATTTAGCTAAAAATTTAGTTAAAGTGCTGATTTCAACTAAAAATTTGCTAATCTAGTAGTAAACTTGAATTACGAGAAAAAATTTGCTAACTTTACAATTTTTTTTTTTGAGTGTACACAACAAAATGTTTATTTTTATTCGCACTTGCATACATACATATATTTTTTTATAAAAGAATTTCCCCAAATAGTCAAACAATATATTTTTTTTTTTTATAAAAATCATTCTATTTACACGCTTCAGAGTACAGTATTTTCAAATCATTGGCTGTCTATGTACTCCCTAATTGGTTCATTCGTGTTACGAATGTCGTTACACTAGTGTGTGTAGCTTTCTCTTGCACTGTGAGCATAGAATGAAAAACTCATTCGTTTTGAACGATAAGAATAGAATATTGTCCACATTCTAAATTTTTTAGAATGTCTCTAAACGCATTTTAACACCATCCGTGCACATGTCTGATTAATATACAACACTGCAAAAAGGCAGTATTGCATTTGATTTACAGGAAGTAGTTTCGTGTAGCGACGTTCCAAACCGGATGCTTATGGAAAACGTTTTTAAATACAGATAATACAGTTCTCAAGATAATGCAGTTACATATTATGCACAGTGTGCACGAAAAGCCACATTCAAAAACACATACTTATTACTAAGAAGTGTTGCCACTTCTTGGATAATTATCCAAAAAAATGGATAATTTAAATTTTTTTGGATACTCTTTGAATAATTTATGGATAATTTTATCATTTACAATTTAAAGTTTTAGACCTCTGTTCTGTCTTTCACAACTTTTCAATTCACATGAAAATTTCCGAATCACATGAAATCAAGTTTAGTGTTTTGTTGATCACGTTTTCATTCGAGTTGAAATCGTATTACTTTTACAAAATTTTATTTGTGTGAAACAAAACGAAAAAGAAATTCGGATGTGAAATCTAGAACACCAAAAAAATTTAATCCACACTCAAAAAAGTATGTCGGTAAAATCTACTACAAAAGACAGTTGTTTTGACTACATTTTGTTGTTGAAAAGGCGTCCACTACATATTACGGTAAAAACAACTGAACATGTTGTTGTTTTTAACTATTGATTTTCAACTACAAAATGTAGTAAAAATACTACAAAAGACGGTATACAGTTGTTTTTACTACACTTGCCTGAAATTTTACTTAAAAAAATTTCTTAAACGTTTAAGTGATTGATATTAATTTATTTAAAAAGCAATACATTTTAGTTGGTTGTATAGAATTTCGACATGAAGTTAAAATTTTTTGGTGTATTTATCTGGAATTATAGAAGAAAAAAATTATATTAATAAAATGTTAAACAAAATAAATTGATTGTATTTACCTTTGTTTTTTTGATAGTTTATTTCAAATTATCGCCGCTACTGATCAAAATTTGTCTGGAATAAAAAAAAAACGAAATGCTTTGGTAAAATTGATTTATAAAAAAAAGAATTAATTTGCAATGTTTCAAAAAAGTATGTACCTGTTCTGCTGTGTATACAAAGAAAAGAAAGATGGCACGCTCATAAGAAAACAAAACATTTTATTTTGTTTTTTTTCCGTTTGGTTTTTACGCACGCTTATGTGAGCACTATATTATACACACTTGTTATCTCATTTATCCACTTATTTTCTTTCGCTCAATAATATTTTTCCAAAAACATATTTTTTGTTATAATTATATTTAATAGAGTTCGTTTGATTACTATGTCACTTCATCTGTTTATCGGATATCATCATTTTTTTAAAGGATTTAGGGGAGCTTAAAAGAATGCCGGTATTTTTTTGGAAAAATTTTCACTCCTTGGGGTGGTTCAAAGCATCTGAAAACGCGGATTTTGAGCTGATTTTTCTGCAGAGAAAAAACGGCTGAATATATTGCAAATCTGATTGCACCAGTCGATTCTACACCAAAAATTAAAATAATAGCAGTTTTTTGAACTCTTAAAAAAAGTTCCAATAACCCACAGCAGGGGGCGGAAAAATCGATTTTTTTTAAAAAAAATTTAAATTATTTTTTTAATCATGCACGAAGAAGAGGCAGTTTTTGCTAAGAAATTTGGTACGAAAAGCACCTTTCTATCACAACCCATTAAAAAGTTATAAGGCTTCAAAGTTTTTTTTCTAATGGCAAAATTATAAAACACTAACCGAAATTTGAATAATTTTTTGGATGGGTCCACGATATGGACAATCGTTTTCGATTTTCATCTCAATGCTGATTCCAAATCTGGTTTCCAAAATGTTCCGTAACGTCAGGTTTTTGAGATAATTGAGGTCAAAGTTCACAAAAAACGCATTTTTTGTGCATTATTGAGAGCATTTTTTTGTGATGTTTTTGGATGATATTCTGGGAACATAAAACTTGTTTTCGATTAACATTTCGATGCTGATTCTGAATCTAGATTTCAAATTTTTCTATCACGTCATGTTTTCGAGAAAATTGAGGTCAAAGTTCTCAAAACACGTGTTTTTGTCCATTTTTGAAAATTGATAACTTTTTAACGGGTTGTGATAGAACGGAAAATTTAGTACCATTTTGTCAAGCTGAAAATGCCCTTTAATTGTGCATATTCAAAAAATTAATTTAAAAAGAAAATGGAAAAACCTTATATTTCCGCCCTCTGTGGTGTTTTTGGAACTTTTTTTAAGAGTTTGAAAAATGACCATTGTATTATTTTTTGCTGTAGAATAGTCTGATGAAATCAGATTTGCGATATATTCAGCCGTTTTAGCTCTGCTGAAAAGTCAGCTCAAAATTCGTGTTTTAAGATGCGTTGAACCACCCCAAGGAGCGAATTTTTTTCCAAAAAAATACCGCCATTCTTTTTAGTTCCCCTAAATCCTTCAAAAAAATGATGATATCCGCAGATCAAATTTTCTAGCCCCCATACAAACCACCTTCCCGATTTTCACATAAATCTCTCAATTTTCATGAAAATAGAAAATATTTAATTAAAATTCTGTTTGTGTATGTTAAACGCGTACTTTAATAACCTTATCAAATCTAATTATCATCGGACCATTTTGGACTTAGGTCCCATGTGGAAATTTCGCCCGATATTCAGTTGAAGCGATTTATTGTCAACAAAAAGAAGCCTATTCCACTCAAATTTGACTAGTGATTGCTTTTTACACTTATTAAAGATTTGACAAAATATAGATCTAATCAGTCCATGTTTAAACTTGGGACCCATGGTCCGGGAAACTCTGGTGTAGGGTATTATATGGTCGGTCTGGACCGACTATAATTTTCTTACTTGTTTTTGTATTTATTTTTTGAAACTACTACAAAAAAAAGTTGTTTGAGGTTTTTTCATACAAAAACGACCGAAATTGTAGTTAAAAACAACAGCTACTACTTACTACACTAACGACCGTCATGTAGTAACTGCAATAATTTTCTGAGTGCATATTAACCCTCTAACTACCCCAAATAACGGTATTTTTGGGTCAATTCTCTAAAAAATTGTAAAAAACACCTCGAAATAGGGGACATAATTTTTTTTAAGAGCATATTTTTGTTGTTTTTAGAGCATATTTTCCGTTTTTAAGGGCATTTTTTAAGCGCATAAAACGTGTTTTTAGAGCATATTTTTGGTTTCCCTGATAATAAATTATTTTGTTTAACAGTACAAAATGTATGATTATTATTTAATCCATTTAAATCCACTGTTCGATTTTTCGAACAGTAAAGATCACCTTTTTCAAAAAAATATTTATTTATAAAAAAGGTGGAATTTCACGTAAATTTTGTTACGATTGTTAAGTCTTATCTTTCTGCAATTATAAAAAAATATCCCCCTTCAACACCGCAATTTATATATGCATGAAATGCAATGTGGTTCAGGACGGAAATTATTTTCCGCAAAAACGAAAATTTAGCATTTTTGTTATTTTCGGCTATTCATTTTTTAATTAATTTTAAATTTTTTAAGATTAAATTTGTTACCAAATTCCACTAGTTTGAATCATTTTGAAACTATTTATTTTGAAAATAATGAAATAAATTAATAAAATAGCAAATAAAGTTAAAATACAGGCTTTTCTGGGATAACGGAACATTGCATTTTTTTTGACAAGATATTTAAGATCAGCAGATGCTAATAACCCTAAAAAGTACATTTTTCAAAAAAGAAAAATAAAATTGAAATCGCCAATATACAGAGCTTTGAAAAAAATGGAAAAAAATGGCATAGGAACGTGCACATCAGGGCATTGCTTCAATGGCAATACCGGAAAAAAAGTTGTCTACTTTTGTCTCAATGGCAGCACCTGCTAGTGAGACTTTAGTAGCACACTAAATTTTAAAAACTCTGTAACTAACTTTTGCGTGCAAAATTTTCAAATTTAATTTTATATGTAAGAATACTGGATAGTTGTTGCGAGTGTATGGAAAATTACATAGGTTTCTGAGCAGTAATTCCTGAGTTATTTGAGCCCTTACTAAAATTTAGTATTAGCTCAAGAATATTCTTGAGATATTATTAAGACATGCGCCCCCTGGAAGGTAGTAGAAGAAACAAATTTGTCTTATCTCTATATTATAAAGTCTCTGGTGCACATAACCCCAATTTGCTCAGCCAGATGGCAGGTAGCTTATATTTTTTTTCTCTCTGAAAAGATATCCCTACCTCTTACCAAGGGGTAACTCATGAATAGTAGTGACAGTAATAACGAAGTCGTTATTAATAGATGGCAATCTTTTTTTGGAAAGTATTTGGGAACGATTTGGGAATAACGAAAAATAAACATTGAAAAATTATAAAATTATGAATGAAAATTATTGCTGTGTCACTTGAAAATAAAAAAATACAAAATAAAATAAAGAAATTAATTTAATTAAATCAAAATAACCAGCAAAATTAAACGAAAAATAAAAGGTAAACAAAAATTCCAGCTTTCCCAGATGGCATTTGTATAACTAACACCACATTTAAACGTCAAAAAGAACTGACTCTTGCTTAGTCTTTATATATTTAAGTTTTTGCTTACCATTCCAAAATGTCCTTAACGAAGCCCAGAGGTCTTACCGTTCCAAAGTAATGACCATTTGACTGAAATGCAAATTTATTTTTTTTTTTGTTTTTGGAGCGAAATAATAGCACACATTCATTTGTTTTTGTAAATTAACACATTTGAGATTTTATTTTATTGAAATTTTTTGCAGTCAAATGATCATAACTTTAAAAGGGTAAGACCTCTGGGCTTCGTTTGGGACATTTTGGAAGGGTAATCGGTGGGCTATCTTTTAGGAGAAAAAAAATCATAAATTACCTGCCATCTGGTTGAGAAAATTGCACGTTCCTATGCCTTTTTTCTAACTTTTTTTTTAAGCTCTGTATCTTGGCGATTTCACTTTTTTAATTCTTTTGTTAATGATTCTTAAAGGCCTCGAAAAGACCTTTCCAATAAGCCTAAAAACAAAAAATCCGACCACTGCTTCAGAAGTAAGCAATTTTCCCCTACTAGCCTTTGACCGCCATTCCGAAAATTTTCTAGCCGCTTACATTTTCGGGGATAGTCGTAGTGGAGTTATTTTCATGAAATGAGCCAAGAAATACGGTGGTGAAATTCGGCGGGTCGTGACTGAATCACCCGGTATAATCCGTTGTAAAACAACGTATGGCGCGTTATATTAGCTTTCTCTATCTAACCTAATTCGTAGAATAATATGAAAAAATTACCCGTATGGTAAGGGCACAGACTAAATACAGACTCGACAGAAGAGTTTTATAAGAAAAAATGGGGAAAAACTAAGCGATTTTAGGAGAAAACACTGCGGTTTTTAGTCAGTTTTACGCTAACATGGCAACACTTTCTACGACTTAGGAGTGAGTGAAACAACAAAAACCGATCTGGCATCCATTTTTCTAATGGCGCGTTATATTAGCTTTCTCTTTCTAACCTAATTCGTAGAATAATTTGAAAACATTAACCATATGGTTCAAGCACAGACTTAATACAGACTCGACAGTAGAGTTTTATAAGAAAAAATGGGGAAAAACTAAGCGATTTTAGGAGAAAACACAGCGGTTTTTAGTCCGTTTTACGCTAACATGGCAACACTTTCTACGACTTAGGAGTGAGTGAAACCACAACAACCGATCTGGCATCTATTTTTCTTATGGCGCGTTATATCAGTTATCTCTTTCTAACCTAATTCGTAGAATAATTTGAAAATATTAACCATATGGTTAAAGAATACTTTTTTGACACCTGTCACTTATGTCGAGTCTGTATTAGTCTGTGACCGTGGGATAGTTAGCCATTACAGAGGACGAATGAACAAACAAAAATAAAAATGAAAAAAAAAAATGTTGCAATTTGTCGTTTTTCCGACTTAAGCGTTTTTTTTTTTTGCATTTAGCGGTAATTTTTTTTTTGATTATCGGGAAATCTAATGGCACAGACTAATACAGACTCGACAAAAATGACAGGTGTCAAAAAAGTATTCTTTAACCATATGGTTAATATTTTCAAATTATTCTACGAATTAGGTTAGAAAGAGAAAACTGATATAACGCGCCATAAGAAAAATAGATGCCAGGTGGTCGATTCTGGTTCTGTGAAAAACGTATGAATGAAAAAATATGTCAGTTTACTTCATTGAAAACTAATAGGCAAAGTGACATTATTTTTTCAGTGATAAATTTATCACAGAAACAGAATTGGCCCTCAGATCGGTTTTTGTTGTTCCACTCACTCCTAAGTCGTAGAAAGTGTTGCCATGTTAGCGTAAAACGGACTAAAAACCGCTCTGTTTTCTCCTAATACGGTATTTACACCAACGAAAACAACTTGTTTTTGAATATTTTTTTGGTTTTTGGCAAAAACTACATAAATTTTCCATACAATTTAAAAACTGCGTTGCCAACTAAAACTGAACAAAAACTAGAATTTAGGTTTTGGTCTATGCTACTATTAATTCAGTGTGAATGTTTTTTTCAATTTTCTTTTGGTAAAAACGAATGTCAAAATAAAAATATTTGTTTTTTTGTTAAATTAATATTCAAATCTTTAAAAAAAGTAAATAAATGTGTAATTTAATTTTTTTGATAACGTGTGGCTATTGTAATTTTGTATTTTTTAGTGAATTTAGAAAATAATTAATTTGATTTGACAAACAAAAACTCTTTTTATTCGGTGTAAACAGTTTGGTTTTCCAAAATGTTTTTTTGCCAAAAACAAGTTAGTTTTTGTTTGGTCTAAACATAGTATAAAATCGATATTTTTTCCAGCATTTTTTTTTTTAAACTCTACACGCAAAAAAAAACTTGTGTCGGAGTGAGCAAAAATCTGGCATAATTTTACCAAAAATATGCTAAAACTACAACCGACGAAGTAGTTTTCGTAATTTAGCCAAAACACTTATGTAAAAAATTTTGAAGAAAATGCTAATGCTATTTAAGTAAAAACTTGGTAAAATATACCAAAAGAGATATGGTGAAATATTCCAAAATTATTAGAAAAGATGACTAAAAATAATGCTAAAAATTACCACATTTATGCTAAAATAAATTTTCAATAAATTTTTGTAAAAATTTGTATATTTGTTGAATTTAAAATTTTCACAGAATAAATCCATATTAATGTAATAAATGTTGTGTAGGATTTAATTTACCACCGACCAACTGACCCTTTTTGTACAATTTTCTCGAGTGACTGCTGCCTACGCTTCTTCTTGAAGTAAAGGATCCGCTATAGCTTCACGAATTTATTTAAAAGCATCCTGTAAAAATAGAAAATTATTACAAAACATAAATTTTTAATTTAAAAAATTGGTAAATCCCATTGGTCTCTTGGTAAGGAGGAACACTTACTTTGTCAATCCATTTGTAACTCAAAACAGGTATGGACTCCCTTGGCTTTGGGTTTTTAGGTTTTAATTTTATACCTAAAGGCAGGATTGGTGTCCACGCTCTTTATTGTAGTGAAGGATTCGCCATAGCTTCAAAAATTTATTTAGCAGTACCCTGTAAAAATAGAAAATTATTACCAAACACTAATTTTTAACTAAAAATCTATTAAACCTTATTGGTGCCTTCGGAATGCGGGTATACTCACTTTATCATTCCATTTGTTATTCATCGAAACATACGTCTGGGACTCCATTGGTTTTTCTTAATGAATGGTGTTTTAAGTGATGAAAGCAAAATTAACTTTAACATTCTTTTATCTTACATTTATTTATCTTTTAGAAAACTAATTATTTATTTTTATTTATTAATTTATTTTTATTTTATTTATCAATTTCCTTTTTACGTTTTTATAACACAAAAAATAAACAAACAACGCACACAAAAAAAATGAAAATGGCGGTCTGTATTTGTTTTTTTTGTTGTTTTCTTTCGATAAATTTTTGTGCAGGTAATTTGCGTTATTGTGCAAGCTACTTGGTTATTTTACATAAAAAATGAATTATGTTACTTTAACATCGACAAGCATAATATTAGCAAAAATTTGGTAAAAATTTTTTTTTGGTATGAAAAAAGTTTTACCAAGTAGGATTGCTCAATCTTACACAGATTTTTTTTTTGCGTGTACTGTCGAGTCTGTATATAGTCTGTGCCAATGGCTTTTTATTTGCTAAGAATTTGTTTTATACGGTATTTACACCAACGAAAACAACTTGTTTTTGAATATTTTTTTGGTTTTTGGCAAAAACTACATAAATTTTCCATACAATTTAAAAACTGCGTTGCCAACTAAAACTGGACAAAAACTACACGCAAAAAAAAACTTGTGTCGGAGTGAGCAAAAATCTGGCATAATTTTACCAAAAATATGCTAAAACTACAACCGACGAAGTAGTTTTCGTAATTTAGCCAAAACACTTATGTAAAAAATTTTGAAGAAAATGCTAATGCTATTTAAGTAAAAACTTGGTAAAATATACCAAAAGAGATATGGTGAAATATTCCAAAATTATTAGAAAAGGTGACTAAAAATAATGCTAAAAATTACCACATTTATGCTAAAATAAATTTTCAATAAATTTTTGTAAAAATTTGTATATTTGTTGAATTTAAAATGTTCACAGAATAAATCCATATTAATGTAATAAATGTTGTGTAGGATTTAATTTACCACCGACCAACTGACCCTTTTTGTACAATTTTCTCGAGTGACTGCTGCCTACGCTTCTGCTTGAAGTAAAGGATCCGCTATAGCTTCACGAATTTATTTAAAAGCATCCTGTAAAAATAGAAAATTATTACAAAACATAAATTTTTAATTTAAAAAATTGGTAAACCCCATTGGTCTCTTGGTAAGGAGGAACACTTACTTTGTCATTCCATTTGTAACTCAAAACAGGTATGGACTCCCTTGGCTTTGGGTTTTTAGGTTTTAATTTTATACCTAAAGGCAGGATTGGTGTCCACGCTCTTTATTGTAGTGAATGATTCGCCATAGCTTCAAAAATTTATTTAGCAGTACCCTGTAAAAATAGAAAATTATTACCAAACACTAATTTTTAACTAAAAATCTTTTAAACCTTATTGGTGTCTTCGGAATGCGGGTATACTCACTTTATCATTCCATTTGTTATTCATCGAAACATACGTCTGGGACTCCATTGGTTTTTCTTAATGAATGGTGTTTTAAGTGATGAAAGCAAAATTAACTTTAACATTCTTTTATCTTACATTTATTTATCTTTTAGAAAACTAATTATTTATTTTTATTTATTAATTTATTTTTATTTTATTTATCAATTTCCTTTTTACGTTTTTATAACACAAAAAATAAACAAACAACGCACACAAAAAAAAAATGAAAATGGCGGTCTGTATTTGTTTTTTTGTTGTTTTCTTTCGATAAATTTTTGTGCAGGTAATTTGCGTTATTGTGCAAGCTACTTGGTTATTTTACATAAAAAATGAATTATGTTACTTTAACATCGACAAGCATAATATTAGCAAAAATTTGGTAAAAATTTTTTTTTGGTATGAAAAAAGTTTTACCAAGTAGGATTGCTCAATCTTACACAGATTTTTTTTTTGCGTGTACACGCAAAAAAAAATCTGTCTCAGATTGAGCAAACCTACTTGGTAAAACTTTTTTCATACCAAAAAAAAATTTTACCAAATTTTTGTTAAAATTATGATTGTCGATGTTAAAGTAACACAATTCATTTTTTATGTAAAATTACCAAGTAACATGCACAATAACGCAAATTACTTGCAAAAAAAATTATCAAAAGAAAACAGAAAAAAACAAATACAGACCGCCATTTTCATTTTGTATTTTAGTGTGCGTCGTTCGTTTATTTTTTGTGTTATAAAAACGTGAAAAGGAAATTGATAAATAAAATTAAAATAAAGAATTAGTTTTTAAAAGATAATTAATTTGATTTGACAAACAAAAACTCTTTTTATTCGGTGTAAACAGTTTGGTTTTCCAAAATGCTTTTTTGCCAAAAACAAGTTGGTTTTTGTTTGGTCTAAACCAAAGATTAACAAGATCTCTAACGCCAAAATATACAACAACAAAAACATCAAAATACACCTCTGATTACAACATAAAACATAAACAAATCCGCCATCTTGGTACAGCTGTGCGAGAGGGACAACTATATGAAGACGTCAAATTCTTTTCATTCACTCAATTCTGCCAAATAGAGGAATAAAGAAGAATAAACAAAAAACAAAGGAAAATGCATAGCAAGCAGCATCATAAAAAATAAATCGACACAAAAAACAAAATAATTTGTTTGTAATAATAAATACATTTTATTTCGTTTATATTTAAAGATACAATACATCTTTTCTATTGAAAAATTCTCAGACATTTTATCTGCACAAAATACTATTGGGCAAATTTCCAAATACAATAATGTGTTCACCAGATTCATCAAAGATACATTGTACAATAGAATCAAATTTGGCCAAACGTTTTAGGCCTTCTATCAATTTGGACAAATTAGCAAACAGGATTCTTGGGTTCCACAGCAACACGCACAGATGAGATAGACAATTTCATGACCTAAAAAAATTAACAAAAAACATATTAAAAACATACAAACCCAGGTATAAACTCCAACTGTGTTGTAGAAGCTTGCAAAGTACAATTTATGATCGCTTATGTGCTGGGAAAGCATCACATTACCTAAGCCATATCTCTACTCCCTAAAGGAAATCCCATTTAGAAGTACATTAAAAAAAAAATTACTCCTACCGCTCCAACTGTCCGAAAAGTGCCTTTAGAAAATTCAAATGTATGACCGACCCCATTAACTTTTTCCGTTTAACATTTTTTCCAACCATACCTTAGCCCTATCTCCACTTTCTAAAGGAACTCCCACTCACAAGTATTTTTTTCTTTAAAATGTCCTAAAAAAAGTCTCCAAATGTCCTAAAAGTGCTTCTAGAGGATCCAAATGTATGACCGACCCCCATTTACTTTTACAGCTCAATATTTTTTCCAACCATACCTAAGCCCTATCTGCACTTCCTAAAGGAATTCCCACTCAGAAGTGATTTTTTTTTAATTTACTTTTACCGCTCCAACTGTCCCAAAAATGCTTTTAGATAATCCAAATGTATGACCGACCCCCATTAACTTTTACTGCTTAATATTTTTTCCAACCATACCTTAGCCCTATCTCCACTTTCTAAAGGAACTCCCACTCACAAGTATTTTTTTCTTTAAAATGTCCTAAAAAAAGTCTCCAAATGTCCTAAAAGTGCTTCTAGAGGATCCAAATGTATGACCGACCCCCATTTACTTTTACAGCTCAATATTTTTTCCAACCATACCTAAGCCCTATCTGCACTTCCTAAAGGAATTCCCACTCAGAAGTGATTTTTTTTAAATTTACTTTTACCGCTCCAACTGTCCCAAAAATGCTTTTAGATAATCCAAATGTATGACCGACCCCCATTAACTTTTACTGCTTAATATTTTTTCCAACCATACCTAACTCCTATCTGCACTTCCTAAAGGAACTCCCACTCAGAAGTATTTTTTTTTTTTAAATTTACTTTTACCGCTCCAACTGTCCCAAAAGTGCTTCTAGAGGATCCAAATGTATGACCGACCCCCATTTACTTTTACAGCTCAATATTTTTTCCAACCATACCTAAGCCCTATCTGCACTTCCTAAAGGAACTCCCACTCAGAAGTAATTTTTTTTTTTTTTAATTTACTTTTACCGCTCCAACTGTCCCAAAAGTGCTTTTAGAGGATCCAAATGTATGACCGACCCCCATTAACTTTTACTGCTTAATATTTTTTCCAACCATACCTAACTCCTATCTGCACTTCCTAAAGGAACTCCCACTCAGAAGTGATTTTTTTTTTTAAATTTACTTTTACCGCTCCAACTGTCCCAAAAGTGCTTCTAGCGGATCCAAATGTATGACCGACCCCCATTAACTTTTACTGCTTAATATTTTTTCCAACCATACCTAACTCCTATCTCCACTTCCTAAGGGAACTCCCACTCAGAAGTAATTTTTCTTTTTAAATTTACTTTTACCGCTCCAACTGTCCCAAAAGTCCTTCTAGCGGATCCAAATGTATGACCGACCCCCATTAACTTTTACTGCTTAATATTTTTTCCAACCATACCTAACTCCTATCTGCACTTCCTAAAGGAACTCCCACTCAGAAGTAATTTTTCTTTTTAAATTTACTTTTACCGCTCCAACTGTCCCAAAAGTGCTTCTAGCGGATCCAAATGTATGACCGACCCCCATTAACTTTTACTGCTTAATATTTTTTCCAACCATACCTAACTCCTATCTCCACTTCCTAAGGGAACTCCCACTCAGAAGTACATTTTTTTTTTAAACTGTCCTAAAAGTGCTTCTAGAGGATCCAATTGTATGACCGACCCCCCATTAACTTTACCCGCTCAACATTTTTTTCAACGATACCTAAGCCCTATCTCCACTTTCAAAAGAACCCCCATTCAGAAGTTTTTTTTTTTTTTAATTTACTTCCACCGCTCCAACTGTCCTAAAAGTGCTTCTAGAGGATCCAAATGTATGACCGACCACCACTAACTTTTACCGCTCAACATTTTTTCCAACCATACCTGAGCCCTATCTCCACTTCCTAAAGGAACTCCCACTCGGAAGCAATTTTTTTTAAATATTTAGAGGATAGAGTGGGAGTTCCTTTAGGAAGTGGAGATAGGGCTTAGGTATGGTTGGAAAAAATGTTGAGCGGTAAAAGTTAGTGGGGGTCGGGCATACATTTGGATTCTCTAGAAGCACTTTTAGGACAGTTGGAGCGGTAGAAGTAAATATTTAAACAAAAATTGCTTCCGAGTGGGAGTTCCTTTAGAAAGTGGAGATAGCGCTCATGTATGGTTGGAAAAAATGTTGAGCGGTAAAAGTTAATGGGGGTCGGTCTTTCATTTGGAACCCCTAGAAACACTTTTAAGACAGTTGGAGCGGTGGAAGTAAATTTTTAAAAAAAATTTACTTCTGTGTGGGAGTTCCTTTATGAAGTGGAGATAGGTCTTAGGTATGGTTGGAAAAAATGTTGAGCGGTTAAAGTTAATGTGGGTCGGTCTAACATTTGGATCCCCTAGAAACACTTTTAAGACAGTTGGAGCGGTGGAAGTTCATTTTTTTAAAAAATTTACTTCTGAGTGGGAGTTCCTTTAGGAAGTGGAGATAGGATTTAGGTATGGTTGGAAAAAATGTTCTATCCAGAAAAATGTTCTATCCAGTGTTAATTCCGTTCTATGTAATCTGGTTCACCGGATCGCAAATTAAAATTAGAAGTTTGGTGAATTTTGCTTGGAGATAACTTGGCCACCAATTATAAACATTAATTCGGTATCGTCTTCACTGATTTTTAAAGTTTTATGGGGATGTTTTGTTGTGGCATTTAGAGCATATCTAGCAAAAAAAATAATAAAAACTCTTTTTTTTGTTTCAAAACAAACTTTTACTTACCTCTATTCTAAAAATGCACATAATTATGTGGCGATGTACAAAATTTGCAAAACACGTTTTATTATTTTTTGTTGATAAAAGTTTGTTTGTTTTTTTGCCTATTTTCTTTTAAATACATTCGCTCAAATAAATTGTTGTATAGCTGACTCTTTTTAACAGTTGTGCCGAATGAAGAAATGTAAACAAAAACATATGGTTTTTATTTACATTATTTAGATATAGCATTGCTTATATATCTTATTAATTTTTGGTCTAAACATAGTATAAGATACAAAAAGGCTAATACGGCGTTCACACTTGCTGTTTTGAAGTGTTCAATAGTGAGATGTTTAAAAAAGTCTTTGTTCTGTGTCCATTACGTTTTTATTCTGCTACTGGTGTTTTGTTTAACAACTTGTTTAAGGTCGCTAGTGTGAACTCCATATAAAGTTAATTTTGCTGTCATAACTTAAAACACCATCCATTCAGCAAAACCAATGGAGTCCCAGACGTATGTTTCAATGAATTACAAATGGAATGATAAAGTGAGTATACCTCGAATCCGAAGATACCAATAAATTTTAATAGATTTTTAGTTAAAAATTAGTGCTTGGTAATAATTTTCTATTTTTACAGGGTACTGGTAAATACATTTTTGAAGCTATGGCGAATCCTTCACTACAATAAAGAGCGTGGGCACCAGTCCTGCCTTTAGTTATAAAATTAAAAACGCAATGCCAAGGGAGTCCAGACCTGTTTTGATGAGTTACAAATGGAATGACCAAGTAAGTGTTCCTCCATAACAAGAGACCAATGGGGTTTACCAGTTTTTTGAACTAAAAATTTATGTTTTGTAATAATTTTCTATTTTTACAGGATGCTTTTAAATAAATTCGTGAAGATATAGCGGATCCATCACTTCAAGAAAAAACGTAGGCAGCAGTCACTGGTGAAAATTGTACATAAAGGGTCAGTTGGTCGGTGGTAAATTAAATCCTACACAACATTTATTATATTAATATGGATCTATTCTGTGAAAATTTTAAATTCAATAAATATACCAATTTTTACAAAAATTTACTAGAAAATTTATTTTAGCATAAATGTGGTAATTTTTAGCATTATTTTTAGTCACCTTTTCTAATAGTTTTGGTATATTTCACCATATTTCTTTTGGTATATTTTACCAAGTTTTTGCTTAAATAGCATTAGCATATTCTTCAAAATTTTTTACATAAGTGTTTTGGCTAAATTACGAAAACTACTTCGTCGGTTGTAGTTTTAGCATATTTTTGGTAAAATTATGCCAGATTTTTGCTCACTCCTACACAAATTTTTTTTTGCGTGTAGAATTTAGGTTCTGGTCAATGCTACTATTAATTCAGTGTGAATGTTTTTTTTTTCAATTTTCTTTTGGTAAAAACGAATGTCAAAATAAAAATATTTGTATTTTGTGAAATTAATATTCAAATCTTTTAAAAAAGTAAATAAATGTGTAATTTAATTTTTTGAATAACGTGTGGCTATTATAATTTTGTGTTTTTTAGTGAATTTAGAAAATAATTAATTTGATTTGACAAACAACAACTCTTTTTATTCGGTGTAAACAGTTTGGTTTTCTAAAATGCTTTTTTGCCAAAAACAAGTTAGTTTTTGTTTGGTCTAAACATAGTATTGAACACTTTGAAAGGTGTTTCTTAAATAACATTATCATACTAATTAGAAATTGGTACATTTTTTTTTTAATTTATTAAGCCCTTTTTCGATATAAAAAGTTAGCATTGTTTGTAACATTATCGTATTTTCCTCGTCTAACAGTTTTAGTGCCTTCACTAAGAAAAAAAAATTCTCAAATCAAGCACAAACAATCTTATATTGAAAATAAAACAGTGACAAAAGTCAACAAACTTTGTTTTTTCCCAATTTGAAAATGTTTATAGACACTTTTACTACACCCAAAAAATTTCCCAGTTACTGTTGACTAATTTATTAACTAAGTCCCAGTTAAAATACACCTAACTGGGTCCCAGTTGATTTGGCTCAGTTAGTGATAACTATTTTTTTATTCTATTTTGAATTTAACTGAGATTCCAGTTACTGGCAACAAGTTGTTAATTAAAGCTATAAAAATTTGGAATTTAGTAGATAATAACTGGCTGAAAACTGACAATTGGGTTTTAACGTTTTTAGGGGAATAAAATATCTCTTTTATTTTAAACAACCTTTATTAAATACATACGACAAAAAATATATACAATTTTTACACTTTAATTTTCTTATTTCCAAACGATTTCATGCCTCACCAACCCGAAACTAAATTACAAGTTCGCCGATTTCGTCATTACATATTGTCCTTTGCACACTTTTGATTTTTACATCCGTCATTAAGATCTAAAAAATAATAATTTGTATTAACTTTTGCAAAAATTAAAATACAAAATAATAAATAGAAACTTAAGGGTATATGAAACTACATTTTTTTTGTATTAAATTGAAATTGACGGCGTACTAATCACATTAGAGCACAGCATTACCGACCCCGGTAATGCTGTTCCCTAATGTGATTAGTATGCCATCAATTTCAATTTAATACAAAAAAAATGTAGTGTCATAGGGGTCTTACCAAAGATTTGTTCTGTATCTATTTTATTTAATTTATTGAAGTTTTTTTTTTTAAATTTCCTGTCAATAAAATTAATTTTGATTTACATGTAACTGAAAGACCGTTAAAACTAACTGGATTTAATAGTTATTGGTAATTATTCCAGTTATTTTAAATTTATTTCAAATCAACTGGGGTTTTTCGTAACTATCCAACTGGGAAATTTTTTCGGTGTATGACTTAAGTAACAAACAACATTTTAAAAATGAAAAGAAAGAACTGTGATTTGAATGTGTTTCATGTTTCAAACTCACGCAAAAAAATCGACTCACGCACACTCACTCACGCAAAATTCTTACTCACGCACACTAACTCACGCAATTTTTTTCTCCACTCACACTCACTAACAATCACGTGAGTAAAATTGAATTCAGTCACACTCACGCGTGATCACGCGTGAATCATGCTCTAATCTGCTCATGTGCCCATCTCTAGTATCGAGTACCCAATTCAAAAAGTATTGAGTTGTATTGAGTACTGAAAAGTAGCAGACTTTTACAACCCTACTTTGAAACTCCAAAGTTTCGCCGGTCCTCTTCACATGTGTGGACCCTAATAGGTCCAAATTTTGAATCTAAAAAATTGTCACTACCGAAAATTTTAAAAATTCACATACCTTTAGCATTATCTTGCTTGGTTTTCCAGGTACTGCAATTTAGGGGCCCAATAAGGTCTTGAGAACTTTAGAAACTGAATAACTAAAAAACTATTGCTCTGAGGGCTTTCGAGTTCTAGAAACCAAGAGCTACAATAATGCTTTTGGGCTTTTTGTTGTGCCGGCAATATTTACCGAGATAAAAGCATTTTTAAATTTTCGGGAATGCCAAATTTTTTTGGATTCAAAGTTAGGACCAGTTGGGATCCACACATGTGAAGAGGACCTACCAAACTATGGATATTCAAAGAACCCTCCATTTTGCTCTATCTGGCTTAGTTTTCGAGATATCGCCATTTTAAGTTAAAAAAAAAAAAACATTTATTGTAAAAAAAATGTTTTTTTTATCAATTGTAAATAGTTTTTTAGGCATTTGTGCCGTTTCATTGGCATTAGTACAAATAATGCCAATGCCAAAAAATTTCATTGGTAATAAATGCTAATGCTTTTTTTTGGAATTGGCATTTGTTACAACTAAGGCCAATGAAAATTCAATGCCAATTAAAAATTCCCATGTATGGTCTTAACATATGTCTTTTTATATTAACCCTTTAGTGCTGGTGGGGCCTATTCGACATCAAGTAGATTCAGCAAAATCCGCCCAGAAAATCTGTTAATGTTTAAAAATTAAAAATTTTCTAAAATTTGACCTTTGACCCTTAACAGGGGCAATTTTTTATATCTCAATTTCGCCCTAATTTTGCGAATTTAAGTATTCTATCTCGTGTTGATATAATTCGGTCCAAAACATATGAAGTTTGTCAAAAAAAAAACAAAAAAAAATAAATCAAAGCTAAAAAAGGGCCAAAAATCACTATTTTCCCGAAATCCACCGAAATTACATCACTGTAATAAAATTTTTAAAATTTCTTTAACAAAAAAATAAAAATTTAAAATTGGAGATTTGAAAATAGTGTTGAAAAATTCAGCATTTATTTAAAACAAGTTAGCAAAACGCAATATGAAAAATGTTTATCTTCTTAGTACGTTGGGACATAAAGAATAAACAAATGTTTTTACAATAGATAATTTCAATAAATTTCAAAAATGGGGCTCGAATTCCTTGATTAAGTGGTCTGACACACGTTAGTTGCCTGGGGAAGTTGTAATATCTTGGCTGATTTTTAACCGATTTTAATTGTTAATACCTTATTTGATAGACAATTAACTCTTAATCAAAATTCAGTGACCATTTGAATTCAAGCTTTACTCAAAATATCAAAAAAATTGAGAAAATGAAAAAAAGTAATATTTTCCCCTTGTAATCCGTTTTTCAAACTTCAGGTCCGATGCGGCACGCCTTACCCACATCCGATTACCCTATAATTTTGCAAAACATATTTTTACATCCAAATACATATTTCTATTACGGCCAATATTTAACAACTTCATTTTTTTGGAGCACCCTAATCGACATGAATCTGCATGGAAATCGAAGCCCTCTTTATTATGATACCGTTATTTAGGTCATTTTACACCACAGAGTAGTGTAAAAATTAAATAATAAATAATGTTAAAGCACAAATATTGTTAAAAATATATTTTTTATTTATCAAACTATTGGCAAAATGAGTTATTTAATACTTTTATTTTGTTTTTTGATAAAAGGAATGTTAAACTAAACTATTTAAATAAATTTTTGTGTAAAATAAACAATAAAAGCAAATTGAAATCAATTATTGTGGATCTATAATTAAATTTGTTTGTGGAATAACCAACTCCCTTTATAAAAACATAAAAAAACATATATTTTTTAAAGATTAAAAACTATTAAAATTGTACGTGAATACAAATATGTCGTACCAAAAACTCATTGATTTTTGCTACAAAAAATATTTTGTTTTCTATTCTAATTTAAAACAATTGCTCATAACTAGGGATGAGATTTTCATGCACTAAAAAATCGAATATATGCGCTTAAAATATGCTCTATAAAATTCAAAATATGCACTAAAAAACTTAAAAATATGCACTAAAAAATAAATTGTATACAATAAAAATCTTGTTTTCATAGGAAAAACTTTTCAAAAAGTAAAAAATAACGCCGGCTTTAAATAGTAACATTTTAAACTTTATAGAAGCAAGATTTTTTTAGAAATTAAGAAAAAAATTAGAAAGACAAAAAAATAATTTTTCGTATTTTCAAAATAATTTTTTAAAATTTAAAATTGTTTTTTAAAAAAATAAATTTTAATTTGTGTTTTTGCTAATTTATGCCAAAATATGCAAAAATATGCACTCAAAAATTAGAAATATGCACAAAATATGCATTTAAAATCAAAATATGCAAAAATATGCATTTTCAACAAAATATGCAAAAATATGCAAAAACAAATAGATGCCATTTTAACGCAAATTTCTTGATTCGGAAAGATAATTGGTCGATATCGTTCTTAGACTTTCGACAAAAAACATGCATTTGCATGGAAATCTCATCCCTACTCATAACTGTTGTTTTCTTTTTTAAAAAAATTATTAAAAACAGCCTTAAGGCATATCACACACAACACTATCCTAAATAATATCTTAAAGCTATCATTATCCTTTTAAACATGTCCCAGCTTATGAGTTTAAGTTACAGCAGCAACATAATTTTGACCTTTTCCTCATATTTTTGGTTGGTTTACAATAAATATTAGGACCACGCATGAAAACATCTATAAGTTGACGATGAGAACTGGAAATAGAAGTAAAAAAATAGATTTAAACAAATTTATGTGCAACATTTCATCCAATTGTATTTCAGAATTAACCGAAAGTTAATTTTCTTTTACACTTAAAAATTATTCAATGTCGTACTTCCGATATACATTAGATCGCCAAAAGGGGTTTTCTTCCGATTTCAAAATGAAAAAAATTAAAAAAACTGTTTTTTACAGTTGTTAAAATATAATTACAAAAATACTCATTGCAGTCTAGTCCCAACAAAAACTTCCCCTTTAAATTTAACTTAATTGGCTCTACAGTATTATAATAGAAATTTTTGAAATTTGGAAGATAAACGTATTTTGTTTCCCCTTTAAATTTGACCCAAATAACTCTAATTTACAGTATTACAATAGAAATTTTCGAAATTTGGCAGGTAAACGTTTTTTGTTTTCACAAATCACCATTTCACATTTTAACGGAATCAGACCATTTCCACTTGTAGCCCCCATTTAAACCACCCTCCCGATATTCACATAGGATTTAGATTTAGATTTATTTAGTTTTTTCATTATTAGAACAATAAGAATAAATTCTTTTATAGTTCAACGGGTATTACATAAAGATTGACATAATTAATTAGTACAATAAATAATTAAAAAAAAGCAGTAAAATAGCAATAATAATAAAACAGTAATTAAAATATAAAATGATTGCAATAACAATATATTAAGTCAAGACAAAATAAAGTAAAGAAGCTATAGTTTATAATATAGTTTTTTTTTTTTTTTTTTTTTATTTTTTAACATAATAGTTTTTTTATCGAAACAAATATAAGTTTAAGTTTATGCATTTCTATTTGTATTTGTCAGATGATAAAAGAGTTCATTATTAAACAAATTTTTTGATGAAATGAATTTAGTATCGTTGGGCAAATCATTCCAGAGTTTTATGGCGTTAATGAAAAAAAGTCTACTAGTGTTTAAAAAATTATGTCTGGGCACAATTAGAGTCATGTTTCTTGTTGATTGACCAAAGGTAATTTTCTCATAAAGGTAGGGTGGGGTTTTTTGGTATATAAGTCTATGTAAGAATAGCAAATTTCTCATGTCAAGGTAATTAACAATGTCACAGCCAAGAATCATAGTTCTCCACGTAGTCATACTACTAAAACGGCGCAGACCATAGACATAGCGAGTTGCGTTATTAAAAGAGACCTCCAATTTATGAAGGGAGTGCGAATCAAGTTTACTGTAGACCTCCGCAGAGTAGGTTATTAGTGGAAGAATCAGTTGGACAACAAGACGCCTTTTTAACTCAATCGGTGTAAAGTTTGACGACATTCGTAGATTACGTAATGTCAGGTAGACTTTACGAATCACATTATTGATATGGTCACCACAGGATAACGAGGAGTTTATATAAAAGCCTAAATATTTAGCTTTCTTAACATAGTTAAGAGAAGTATTCCCCAGGCTTATTGTAGGAAAATGTATAAAATCATATTCATACTTACTGATAGGCAAAACTAAAGATTTACAGGGATTAAGTGTCAGATTATTTACCTCAGCCCATCTGCTAATCGATCTTAAGTCCTCGTTTAGTCTATAGCACGTATCTTCTAAAAGACCAATCCGATTTGATATATACAGTTGAATGTCATCTGCGTATGCATGCATCTTAACATAATTACATACACTGAACACATCATTTACAAAAATACTAAATAAAAGAGGACCAAGTACAGAACCTTGCGGAACACCAGAAGTTACTTCTTTAAGATAAGACTCTCTTCCATCAACTATGACCTTCTGAAGACGCTCAGATAAGTAATCCCTAACAAGACCAACAGATGCTAGTTCAAACCCAAACAAATTTCTTAGTATCCAACACAGTATCGAGTGATCCACCTTATCAAAGGCTTTTGAAAAATCCAATAAGCACATTAATGACAAGTTTCCCATGTCATACTCTGATCTAATGTCATCGAGCACCTTCAACGCTGCAGTTGAGCAGCTGTGACCCAATCGAAACCCTGATTGTAGCGGAGATAGTAAATTATTCTCACTAAGATAATCCGTTATTTGACGGGACATCAAACACTCAAATACTTTTGATAAAACAGAAAGAATACTAATCGGCCTAAAATCTTCAGGGACAGACGCATTAGTTATTTTGGCTATCGGTGTAATCCTCCCAACTTTCCATAGTTTCGGAAAGGTAGATGTAGTAATACAATGATTAAAAATATGGGTAAGAGGACCAATTAAATATGGCAATACTATTTTCAAAAATTTTATACAAACACCATCCTCACCTACAGCATTTGATCTAATGTTCATCACAGCCAAAGATACATCAACTTCAGAAACTGCACAAAACTGAAAGGTACTACGACAGACAGCCGAAGGCTGGGGGCTAGGTAAATCTGAGTTTGCCATCCCTTCTCCACAAAAAAATTCGATTAGCGCGTTAGGATCTAAACAGCAGTTAGATACTTGACGAGAATGAACACCTAAACTCCTAATATTCTTCCATAACTGCCCAGAAGTCAGGGACGTATTCAATTTCCGAGCAAAGTACGTTTTCTTGGCTTCTCGGGTTACTAGACTGGCACGATTTCTAGCTCTTGTATACAGGACCCGATTAAAAGTAGTACGCCGCTTTTTCCATACATTATAACACCTATTACGTTCCTGAATTGATTGCTTTACATGCGAAGTATACCATGGACATGAGCTGTTCCTAATTTGAAAGCTACGCACGGGAACATTCCGATTATAAACATCTTGCACTGAGGATAGAAAAACATTAAGTTTACCATCCACTGTAGGCTCATACCAACAATCAGATAAATTGAGATTGGAAATATCAAAAAACAGTGCAGAGTAGTCAATTGAATTATAATCTCTATAAGTTATTATCTGTGGAGTTTCATCTCTATTGAGGTTTACATTTACAGAGCAAAATAAAAGGTCATGATCAGATACAAATGACATTTGGTCAAATAAGAGAAGAGATCTCATATCTGACAATAAGAACAAATCTAGTAGACTAGGATTGTCGTTAGGGGAAAAGCGAGTCGGCATTTGGCAATTAACAAATGATAATCCCACAGAACACACCAAATCATGCAATTCACTGCTATAGGAATCATTCAATAATAAATTGACATTAAAATCACCACAAGTTACATAAAAATCATAATCTATTATGTAGCTGTCAAATTTAGTAAAGAATGGTTCAAGGCTAAAATACCTGCTGGGGTTATACACACAAGATACTAACATTCTAGTCACGTTGTCATATATTTCAACATTAATGAATTCAACATCAGAGTTTTCTGATTTGGAAACAAGTTTTGACCTGAGATTTGATTTACAATATACGGCAACACCACCACCCTTCCTATCCGCTCCCCTACTATTGTGATATAGATTATACCCATTTATCCTGTAATGACATATAGAAACATCCTTGTTGAACCAAGTCTCAGTGACACAAATCACATCAACTCTTGAGTTTTCAAAGGTGTTTCTAACATCATCAAGTTTCAAACCATTTAAGCTTCTTGCGTTAAAATGCACAACGTTCAGTCCGCATCTCTGTTTACACAATATATTTAGTAAAGTGGAGTTTCTTAAATTAACACCATTACTCCTGTTAAAGCCTGCCATGATAATAATGAAAAAAAATATAATAAAATAAAAAGAAATAATTAAATAAAATAAATATCATAAAAAAAAAAAAAAAAAAAAAATGTTGTTGCTAGCTCGTTTCTATTTATTTTGATATTAACTCCTCCAGATCCTTTTCATTGGCAACGTGAATAGCATCAGATTTGTTTTGGACTCTGACATAAACTTTTCCTCTTACTGAGAATACACTGCAGAGATTTGACTCGAGTTTATGTTTTAAAGCAATTTGAAGAATTTTTCTATTTTTAATGTCCAGACTTTCATATATACGGAAAGTAGTATCCCACTCAAAACCAGCTGAGCGCATGGATACTGTACTCTTGGTCCGTTTACGAAATTCAGAAAAAGCCTTTAGAGTGCGATTTCTATCAAAAGGTGTGTAAAATTTTACAATTACAGCTGTATCCCTATTTTTCTCAGATTTAGGTGGAACTCGAAATATGTCACGTATTTGAGGTGTCAAATACGTGACACCTTAAATTTCACGAAAATATATAAATAAAAATCAAATGTCGTTCGTTGGTAATCGCATCAGTTGAGAACGGCTGAACCGATTTAGCTATTTGTTTTCAAATGTTCGACATGATCCAACTTAGGTTTTTACGCAAAGAAAATTTGACCACGTCCACTTTTACGCCCACTTTTTTCTATTAATATAAAATCTGAAAACGACTGGACCGATTTGCATAATTTTTTTCTAAATGTTCGTCATAGTCAAACTTAGTTTTTTAGGGAAAGAAAAATTGATCACGCCCACCTTTACGCCCACTTTTTTGATTTATCTAAAACACTGTGGATAAATTCAGGTTAGCAAAAGTTAGGTCGATTCTGAGAGTGAGGGGTGAAAATAGAGGCTAAATTAGAAGACCCGTATCGCGGCGTTTCTTAATGTTAGTTCAAATTTTTTTTTTAATCGACCTTCGAACTTTGCTTTCAAATGCCGATTTTCAGCATATTGTTTATATGGTTTTTTGGCTACTACTCGTCGACTAATTGATATATTTTCAATCTGTAAAAGATAAATTATGTATTGCTAGAGACCTGTCCAACAATTAAAATTTTTTAAAAAATTGATTTAGAAAATTTTTGTGGTGCTTATGAAGCAAAATGTTGGAAAAACAATTTTTTTTCATGCTTTTTGAAAATATTTTGCTTCATAAGCACCACAAAAATTTTCTAAATCAATTTTTTAAAAAATTGTTGGACAGGTCTCCAGCAATAATTTGGCTTTTACAGATTGAAAAACTATCAATTAGTCGACGAATTATAGCCAAAAAACCATATAAACAATATGTTGAAAATCAGCATTTGGCTGCAAAGTTCGAAGGTGGATTAAAAAAAAATCGAACATAAACAAACGCCGTGAATTTGTTCCACAGGGGGGGGGGGGGGTGAAATAAAGCCAAAGGCAATAAGGCCATATGGCCTTATTTCTCAATTCAATGGGAAATAAGGCCATATGGCTTTATTACCAACACGATTGAGCAATAAAGTCATATTGATTTTGCAACCAAAGTGGAAATAAAGCCATATCAATTGAAAATGGTGAAATATATTTCCCCGTAAATCCTGCTACTCAAAAAAAAAATTATTTAGCGAAGCCGCTAAATTAATTTATTGAGTTTGTAATCCCTAAGCCCGGCCAAAGGCCGGCTACGCAGAATTTTTTTTTTTTTGAGTATCTTTAAATTAAAAAACCACATATACCACGAACCTCGGAACTTAGAGGGGTCTCGAGGCTCCAATTTTTTATTGGCAGGGTTTTTAATTTAAAGATTGTTTAACAAAAAAAGTTTTTCTGTGTAGCCGGCCTTCGGCCGTGCTTAGGGATTACAAAATCCATGCATTAAACCCACCCTCTCCGCAAAGTAAAGTTTTCTAGGCTAGCAGGCCTTTGCGCTATCAAATTTGTTATGCCTCAAAAAGGCCTGATAACCAAAATAGCTTTGGTTTACAGAGAGGGTGAGTTAAATGCATGGAGTTTGTAATCCCTAAGCCCGGCCGAAGGCCGGCTACGCAGAAAACCTTTATTACAAAAAAACAAATCATAAAAGTCGTAGCAGGGTTTTAGTGGAAAAATTTTTCCACATTTTCCCCTACACTCTCCGGAAATTAATGACGAATACTTTTATAAATTTTCAAATGAGTAATAAAGCCATATATGGCTTTATTTCCAACAGTGGTTGGTAATAAGGCCATATGGCTTTATTTCTCAACTCATTGGGAAATAAGGCCATATGGCCTTATTGCCTATGGCTTTATTTCACCCCCCCGTTCCACAGTGAAATCGGAGAACGGCTAAACCGAGTTGGCTAATTTCGTTTTTAAATGTTCGTCATGGTCAAATTTAAGTTTTTACGGAAAGAATAATTTACCTCGCCCACTTTTTTCGATTTATCAAAAATCCGAGAACGGCTGTACCGATTTGGCTATTTTTTTTTAATGTTTCTTATAGTCCGACGTGGGGTTTTACATAAAGAAAAATTGATCACGCCCACTTCTATCATTATTAATGAAATACAATTGTGTAACGAATACAAACGCATTTAGTACTTACGTCATTGTTATTTCCAAATCACTTACAACTTCGCCATCACAATTCCATGATGAATATAATTTTTGATGATTATTGGCTTCTGATTCGGTTATAGGTTGGCAAGATCCTCGAACACTATTTAAATCTTGGGACCAAGTATTCGGTTTAGTTTTAAACATAAATTGACGAGTGCGATAGACATCTACGAATGGCAAATTTCGCTGCAATAAGAAAAATCATTGAAATTGTTAATTATAAATAAAGAACATATCTGTGGCAAAAAGGAATAAGTGCATAAGTGTTTTTATACTACCCAGGCAGAAAAATACATACGGGCCAGATCTGGCAAAGTACCTAATAAGGTAGTATTAATACTGGGAAAGTACCTTTTTTTTGGGTTCTTAGTACTTGCTAAGATGCTAAATGATAACACCATTTAGTAGTGGCAAAGTACTTTTAAAAGCGCTTTCCCTGTACTTTGAAAAGTATTATCCGATATTTTTTGTAAATAGCTTTTTAACTAAAATATTCCATTACAAAATTAAAAATTGCGAATAAAATTATTTTTTTATTTAATAATTTGTACATTAGAAGTCTTTTTTTAATTTTTTCATTTTAAATAAATTATATATTAACACAGCATGCCAAAAGTGACCACTATTTTAGAAAATAAGAGGTATGACCAACATTTTCATTTATTTGAGACATGCTGAGTCCAATGGCGTACTCCTTTTTTTGATGTATGGTACAGTTTTCTTGCAATATGTCATTAAAGATTATCTTATTTCCAGCCTGTTTTTAAAAAAAATGTAAAATTTGGTTTAAAGCTTTTCATCTTAAGCCCTTAAATTCGAAAATTTCTTCATTTTTCAAGGTTCTCTCGAAATTAACCTCTAAATTGGTATTTGATAAAAAATTTGCTTTAAGTGGATCATAACACTACGAATAGTGAACAAAAAACATCTATGTGATATAGACCATCATGTTAAAAATCGCGATTTTTTTTTTTTATGGCAGAATCATTTTACAAGATGACTTAAGGGTCCATCTTTAACTATATAATGTGGTAACCTTAAAAAAATAACTGACGAAAAATTTGTCCAAAAAAATAATTTTTGGTCAGATAATTCTGTAAGGTTCCCACATTATTTACTTAAAGATGGACCCTTAAATTATCTCGAAAAATGGTGCTGCCATATACAACATGATGATAAAATTCAACATGATTGTAAAAGCAAGTTTTTTTTATCAAAGGCCAATTTGGGGGCTAATTTCGCAAAAACTTCAAAAAAATTAAGAAATTCGCGAATTTATTGCTACATCCTCTTAATAGAAGTTCCAAATACTCTAGGAATATAAAAGAAAGCTCGGAATCGAGAGTTGTATTTTCTTTCGTAAACATTAATGGTTTTAAAATAAAACCAATTCATCCAGATAACGTACATATGCTTACTCGACAATGAAAATGTAAATAAAGTTACTGAAATTTTTAATAGAAAGCTGTCTAAATACAAATGTGATGATATATTTTTGAAAGGCAATATTTTCATTGAATGTAGCGATTTTTTTTTAATTTCCACTACCATCAAGAGAAATAGGACTCTACAATGTTAAACAAATTTGATAAAAATAACATTGAAATCAGTATCCACATAGTAGAATCAAAATGTATTTATACTAAATTTGATAATGGCACCATTGTCATTACTTTATAACATAATTAAGTGTTTTCAAATAAAATGTTAAAATTTAATTAAATTATTAAAAAAAAATATTTCAAATAAATAAACCGCCTTTAGTTTGGTAAAAATGTACTAGCAAAGTACTTAATTCGGTGAAACCAAGTACTTTACTAAAAAGAGCTTGCTATACAAAAAATAAATTGCTTTGCCAGTACTTTTTTTTTTGGTACGGTTGGCAATTTCTGGCTGGGTACTTTTCAGGAGAGCATTTTAAAGTTTTAATTTCAAATACCAAATCTGAGTTCATAAATTTGAACATTTTGGGCATGTAAATATCTCAAGCATTATTATCGACACAATCTTCGCTACTTTAAAAGTTGATATATATTAGAACAACGGAGATATCGGGTGAAAACCATTGATGTTGTAATTGCGTTTTGCAAAATTACATTTTAATCCAAGCATATGTCGAGAAATGCAGTTATGTATCCCTGTAAAATACATTTTAGCGTCTTCAACGATTGCTGATTTTAAAATAAGGAATAAAAACATAACTCAGATATGCTGTTACGATTTTTATTTTTCCTTTAAAAAAATGAGTTGTGGAGTTCTGAAATCAATATCTCAGAAGTATTGGTCCGATTTTCATAAAAATTTGATACAATACGAAAATGGATAAGGAGATTCCGAAAATGCAAAAACACGTTTTGGAAATAACTCGACTTATGTTGTTATGGGTTTTTGCCACAGATATGTTTAAGATTAATGCTGAATTCACAATGACGGAGTACTCTGCGCCAGAAAGTGGATTATGTTTCTTTCTATTTCGCACTTACAAATTGTTTGTATGATGTCATCTTTATTTTTAGAGATGTAGTACAGAGTACTCCGACATTATGTCGGAGCCTTAAATCATGTATTGATTTTACCAAAGAAATTCAAAACAAATAAAACCAAATTTCTTCTCAAAGGGAAGAGTCCGCCCGAAAAAAATTGTCAACAAATTTGAACGTTTAAATTTCCGGTAATTATTTACAAGGGGAGGGTTCGTACCGGAAAATAGACACAGACTCTGAGGTCGGTTGTTATACTACAGGACGGCAATGGGATAACCTTACTAGACCCTGCCGTTAAAATAGTGTGGGTTTCTTATGAAACTTATAAAATATTAAATTCTGACATTCAACAAAACAGAGAGATCTCGCAGCTGCCTAGATCCCAATGAGGCATGCCATTGATCAGAAAGCAGTGGCAAATGTCAGATAAAGTGTTCAATAGTTTAAAATATGCCTTACTAATGCAACTTCGGCAGAAGTCATTTGACCCAGGGCCCCGCATGAGTCGTATGTAAAGCTGCTTGGCCATTTCGTTTAAAGACGTGTGGTAGTTAGGGACAGATCCTGTTTTCAGGAACATTGACTCCAGGGACTTGACTGTCAGAATAGATATTAACTGTGGTTGTAGATATAATCCAGCATCCCTGCCTAGTAATCCCGGTTATGGTCAGGCAAACTCAAGCACTCCTGAACAACCTGTGAAGCCTACTTGTTCGTGTAACTTCGATCCGTTTTGTTATCGTCCAACACTGCTGTATAAATCTAATTAACGACTTTAGGGCTGAAACCTTCTCGTTTTCCAAAGTCGCCTTTGCAGAAATTGCTTTTTTTTCACAATTTCCTCAATATTTCCCCATGAAATTCAACTTCATATTAATAAATACTCCGAGATACTTTGCTTTTTTGTAGAAGGCAATTTCAATGCCGTCCAAATCAAAATCAGAAATCTTTTTTTTTCTTGTAAACAAGACAAGTTCAGTTTTGATGTGATAAACTACAAGACCACAGTCATTTGCCTATTTAGATAGATCTTTTAGAGCGCCCTGAAGAATGTGAGATCAGTATTGAATTCAGTGCTAAGTTCCCAAGAAGCGGGGAAAGAACACCTCACTGTGGTGTATCTCTATAGACAAATCGAGATATAAGAAAAACTCTCAATTTAGACATTAAATGTCTATTGGCAAGTAGATTTTCTACCATTAAAAGCCGCCTCTATATCAAAAAAGTCCATCATAGTGTACACGTTTACCAAAAGCGATCTATAGATAGTACCCACGAACTTATGAAGAGCTGTTGCACCGGGCAATTTTAAAGGAATATACACCCAAATTACGCATGCTGTGTAGAGATTATACAACCAAGGAGCAGAAGCTTTTACTATTGCTTAACTCATGGTGGAAATCAGAGTATGGACAGATGACGCACATGGTGGAATAAACAGGACTAGGATAGTTTCCACTTTGTGTGCATCTATTTCTGTTTGGAAAAAGTATAGTTTTAAAAAAATTGTAGGATATTCTATATTATTTTAGGTAATAATAGGACAGATAAGTTGAATTCTGTAATTCTGAACCAATGTAGACTGGTTCGAACTTTTTAATGGTTCGGTTTTTGTCGTTCAATAGGAATGAGCCCAATGAACATGATTTATAGTTTAATAAGAAGAAGACGTGTGACATGAACATAATTATAAAACTTCGCGAACAAGTTAAGAAATATATCAACAAATTCATACTTACAACATCACCACTACGTCCCATGGCATTAATCACAAACCGTATGTTATTAATAAGACTAGTTTTACGCACTAACACTATATCTAAATGACCATCACCCAAATGACAATATTTTGATATGCCATTTGGACTCCGAGTACAGGCACAAGTTATATTAGCTCCAGAGATCATAAAAAATTCCCCTCGTATGACACGCCATTTTTGAGGATCCACATTTTCTTCATTTCGGTGTTGGACTTGTGTCTGGTCCTGTTGCATATGTATAGAAGATGGTGAACTATTTGGTGAACAGGTTTCATTAGGTAAGGTAGCTTCTTTGCTATGTAGTAAATCCTTAATTTGTGTTTGTTTTTCCATAGGTTTCGAATAGTTTTTATCACAGATATTACGATCAAAATTACGGGAATGCTCATCATTTTCATCGGGACCCTTTAAATTAGCATATTGTTTTGTCGTTGAATTATTATCGTCATTAATTTGACGGGCACACAAAGATAAGTTGGATGAAGAAGGTTTTTCATCGGTTTCATCATTATTAGAAGATTTATATGATTGTATTTTACATCTTCGACAATGGGCGTCACAAATTGCATCTTCATTAGGAGCAGATGATATATCAGTACTTAAACTACCTTCATTACCATCTAATTCATTTTCATTTAATAGTAAATGTACTTCAGCTTCATAGCCACGATTAGCAAGGAATGCTCGTACTCCAGTATATTCATAACGTTTTGTTCCCATCCAACGATATTGTTCACTATTAGCAGCCACATCTCCCAAATAACCATAACCCATTACGCTTGTGCAAAAGCGTATAATACCATCATGATTTCGTACGCTACAAATATCGAGACCTCTTCGTTGCCCTAAAACTAAGTGTATAGCTGCTGTTTGTGCATCCGAAGTTCCATGTAAACTATAAACTATTGTATCAGTACTACCAGCTGGTATTATACCCACTGGCAGAGCAGGTTTTGGAATGTATTCTGGTCTACGTAAATCTAAGCCTTGATCTCTCATAGCTCTCAATATTAAACCGTTAATCATTTCAGCCACAGTACCATCGCCACCAACGCAACATACAGCATCATATGGTGTCAGATCGTGGGTCATTAGAATATCTCGGATTTGATTGGCTCGTTGTGTAATAACGCAAGAGGCATCGATACCGGCCAACTGTATTATTTGTTTACAGTGCCTTTCATAAATCTGTAGACCCATTTTACGACCACCATACGGATTTATGAATACCAATAAGCGTTGAGTACGCAGACTCGAAGATTTTCTTAATAGATTAAGTAAATGATCATACCATTTAGCAATAATGTAAGGATCACTGTTGTGTAGTGTAAGGCGTCTGATTTGCCAACGATTGCAATCGGTTGGTGATACAATAATGCGTTCTGCATAATATACTGATAAATATTGCTCAGTTGGTGTTGTAACTTGATGATGTCCTTCATGAGTTTCTAATGTCTTGTGCGCATTGCGTATACTGGCAGATTTTGTTGGACCCTTAGAAACTCGTATCACCTCTTGTAAATGTAAAACATTACTTAAGATACCATATGAGGCCTTATGAGAAAGTTGTTCCTTTTCGTATTCAGCTTCTGTAAATAGTAAAATAAATTTTTAAATTTATTATTAATATTATGCAGATACACAATTTTTGCTAACTGAATTATTTTGAATATATACAGCTGTCTAAATGGGGAAGAGGCTGTGGTCTGGGAGTAAATCCAAGTAAAATAGAACTTCTTTTGTTTACAAGAAAAAATAAAATTCCTGCTTTTGATCCTATGTTTTTCTCTGGAAGGCACTGAAGTCGCCTTCTCAGATAGAGCCAAATATCTTGGAGTATTTCTAGATAGGAAGTTGAATTTCAGGCGTAATATTGAGGAACGGGTGAGAAAAGCAATAAGTGCTTTATATTCCTGTAAAAGGGCAATTGGAACATGATGGGATTTTATCCCTAAAGTCGTTCATTGGGATTACAAAGCAGTGGTGTGTCCAATTCTGATATATGGAATCGTTGTCTGGTGGCCTCCTTTAAAGACAAAAAGGAACTGTGTCTTTATCACGAAGGTACATAGAATGGCGTCGATATGCATCACTCGTGCTCTTCGTACTACACCTATGGCTGCATTAGGAATCCTCCTTTACCTGATACCATTGGATATATTGGGTCGGCAACTCGACTTAATAGCACATTGCATTGGAGGAGCAGTGATTGTGGCCATAGAGCGATCTTGAAGAATATAACAATACCACAGAATATGGATTGTGCTCCTTTTATGAACGTTTTTGAGCGCCACTTTACCACTATGATACCATCCAGGGAGTCTTGGATGAGGGGCATTCCGGGTAGTGGAGCCTCCATACATTTTTACACAGATGGATAGTGGCTGCTCGAATAAGTGGGCTTTCAAGTCTATTCGGAAGAGCTTGGATTGAGCCTAGCTCGAAGATTGTCAGATCATTGCAGTGTTTACCAGTCAAAGATGCTGGCAATAAAGGAAGTTGCTGACTGGTTGAGTTCAATGTCTTGTCTACAACATCTATTCTTATAGTCAAGCCGCTGTGAAGTCCCTGGAGTCAATGTTTCTGAAAACAAGATCTGCCCTTAACTGCCGCACGTCTTTAAATGAGATGGCCAAGCAGTTTTACATACGTCTCATATGGGTCCCAGGGCACAGAGATATTTCAGGTAATTGCAAAGCCGATAAGCTTGCAAAACTGGGAACTACCTTACAGGTTCCATCAGAATTGTAATCTGTTGGTATGCCTCTAGAAACTTGCAAGCAATTGTTCCGCGACAGAGACTGATTAGAGATGGGCAAATCGATTGACGTGTGAGACGACACGATAGATTTGGCCTTCTCTTAATCAGAAGCGCCCAAGTGAGCCGATAACGCTTTCAAGAGGTTTGGACAGTGGTTGCTGTAATTACCGGGCACTGTCTTATAGGAAAGTAGGAGTTGCATGGAGGAGGAGGAGGAGTTGGAAACTATCGAACACTTCATCTGCTGCACGATTTTTCTGATTTGTAGGATGTCAAAATTCAATATCTATGGAGTTTCAATAAAAAGCTCAAACTGGTTTAACGGCAGGGACTAGAAGGGGTACCTATTACAGTCCCGTGGTATCACAAAGAACCTCAGAGTCTATGTGTGTCTATAACCTAAGACAGCCGAATTTCTAATGTTTTAAATTTCAATTTATTAAAGCGTAAACGAGCTGCTGTTGAAAAACCCAAACTACAAGTTAAAATGGCACAGGTTTTTTCAACGTTTTTTAGTTTTTTTTTTACGTTGAACTAACACCCAGGTAAAGTCCCTAATAATGTAGTGCATTGTGATGATATCAGGAAAATAGATACTGAGGAGTGGGAGAAAGGGAGTAGTATTTGTGGGCATTTGACTTTATGTACATTGAAAGAAACTGGGAAGATTTCTACAGGGAGTTTATTCCACATACGGCTAGTTCGACTTACAAACGAACCTTCTCTGTTGTAACGTGCAATCAACTAGGCAATCGACAACAAACAGATGAGTTTTACTATACTACCGAGGGCTGCGAACAAAAACTCATGCAGAACATTTTCCATTGTAATATCGATTGAACAGGGTCACAAAACCCACATTCCGATGATACTTCTATATAACACTTTCCATGGTCATATCGATATAACAGTGTCATACAAACCCTATGGATACCCTATTGTCATTGATCAGTAGGGATGAGATTTTCATGCACTAAAAAATCGAAAATATGCGCTAAAAAACTAAAAAATATGCACTAAAAAACCTAAAAATATGCACTAAAAAATAAAATGCGTACAATAAAAATCTTGTTTTCATAGAAAAAACTTCTTAAAAAGCAAAAAGTAACGCCGGGTTTAAATAGTAACATTTAAAACTTTGTATAAGCAAGATTTTTTTAGAACTTAAGACAATCTAAAAAAAAAAATTTAAAGAAAAAAAAATAATTTTTCTTATTTCCAAACTAAATTTTTAAAATTTAAAATAGTTTTTGAAACAAATAAATTTCAATTTGTGTTTTTGCTAATTTATGCCAAAATATGCAAAAATATGCACTTAAAAGTTGGAAATATGCACAAAATATGCGTTTAAAACCAAAATATGCAAAAATATGCATTTTCACCAAAATATGCAAAAATATGCAAAAACAAATCGATGCCATTTTAAAGCAAATTTCTTGATTCGGAAAGATAATTGATCGAGATCGTTTTTAGACTATCGACAAAAAACATGCATTTGCATGGAAATCTCATCCCTATTGATCAGTATCAAAGCCATCCATTCCACATAGTACAAGAGCTTCAAAATAGACATTGAAGCCCCTGCCCAATTGGAGTTCTATTCTCCAATCGGTGGGATATAGGTGGATAATAGTAAGAAGATCGGATGAGGAAAGTACTCCTTTTACCGGTTTAAAAAACCGAGACACTTGAATGCTTCTTTTGATACTTGAAAAACGTGCATGTTCCAACGGAAATCAAACTGATTTTTCATGCAAAGTGTCCAATTTCTGTAACTATGCGAAAAATTTTCGTATCGAGAAAAATAAAAAAAATATTATAGTCATTTAGTTTTCTACAGGGTGAGTACAATGATGCTCATGTTATTCTTTTATTTTTTCGATGCGAAAACTTTTCGCATAGTTACAAAAATAATATGCCTCCTGCCTTCCACAAGACTTGGCATAAGAAAAATGACAGATGTTACTATCATCTGCAAAAGAGTATTTGAAGTTTGATTTAAAAGGTCGTTAACAAAAAAGGGTATAATAAAAAAAAGAGCCATGCGTACCAGCGAATGAAGCTTAAACTCATTTGACGAGAGCCTAGCTTTAAACCATCTTCGAGGAAATAAATCGAGAGAAGTCATTACCGTCACCAAAGAAATTAGGCTTAGATAGGGGCACACCATGTCACACACAATCAAACGCCTTGTAAATATTCAGGGAAACCACCTACAAAATGATGGATCGAATGACTTTAACGTTACATTACCAAACTTGCAACGAGCGGGAAAACTACCACACGGTACGCCCAAATGAAACGATTATCCAGTGGTCGTGCTAACGTGGAAAAGCACTGTTTCACCACCAGTGCTGGTATACCATCTAACCCTGGCGACTTATTTACGTTAATAAGAACTGCACGAGCTCGAACGAACTGCACGAGCTTGAAAAAATATCTTAAGTATAGTATGGGATACCCTCTCGAGTTCGGGCAGTGGTGGATTTCTTTCCGGAAAGAAAGAATATCTTGCAAAGAGACCAGCTAACAGGTTATTACCTGATGTAGATGAACGTTAGCAGGCCATCAAGCAGGCCTATGTGCAGTTTTAAAAAATCTCAAAAAGACTTCATGGCCGTGTGTCTTTGCAATATAGGACCACCATGGCATGGTTAAAAATAAATAAAAATCTTGCACATAGTCCTTCCTGAACTTGGTGGTTTTTTATAAGAGTCGGGATAGAAGAACTAGACCCTGACTCTTTTATTGAATGACCAAAAGCTCTTACTGTCCCGATGTGCCGAAAGAACTTTAGCAAGAAGACGTTGTTTGTAAAGAAGCTTTTTGGGACTAAGTACTCCTGCACACTCGGAACTCGCCATTTGGCTTGACAATTTTTTTTTCGTCACGCCAATTTCTGATCGCTTTCTCCCCCGGATCTGACTCCATTTCTACAAGTCTGGGGTAATTATTTAAATTGATAGTCGTCAAATCGTATCGTTAGCTCATTATTCCATTACCATAAGATGACACTATATGGCAATGAAATAATAAGCTAATGATACAATTTGACATAATTATGTAATTTGATAATCGTCAAATTGTATCATTAGCTTATTATTTTGTATCATTAGCTAATAAATTAGCCCCCGGGTTAACCCAACATTTATTAGCTTCGATGGAATTAATAATTTCTTTTCAAGCTTTTTAGCCGTGTCGTCAAGGAAACAAAGTTTCTAGTTAAAATGCCGTAAAAAGTCATTGAGCTCTACCGAACAAGCCTTCTCAAATATAACAACTGAACGCTTTGTAGTTGTTTTAAACACGTTACGAAGTTCAGAGAACGATAAGGAAGCGGAAATGATGCAGTGATCCAAATTACCAAGAGGTGCACATTTTCTCACTTCATGTGTGTCCGTTAAGGGCGTTAGTTCACTAGCTACGACAGGTGGTTATACGCGGCGAATAGCTCAACGTTATCACTAACAAGAGTCGAATGGTTACAGTGGAGTATCCAGGAGGGAATGTGGCCACTAAAATCTCCTGGTTCGACAATTTAACTGCTCAGACAACTCTCCTTGGTCATTGATACGGAATTGTAAACGATGGCGAAACCATCCAAGGGTATCTTCCTTGGATAATTTTGTCTGAGTAGGGACTCCTACACAGGAACCCGAAATGCCATGTGTGTGCCCTGATTCTGAACTTTACCCATAAGAAATTAAATTCTTGATCATTCGTGCCTAATTGTGGTAGGTACTGATACACAAGATCATTGCGGATGTACACCGCAAGCCCCTGTAAAAGAAGGGATAGCAAGTGACACCTAGGCAGGGTTGCCAGACGTCCCGCATTTGGCGGGATTGTCCTGCTTTTTGCTAGCGTTTCCCGCGACCCGCGCGGGATTCAAAATTCCCGCTTTTTTGTAAATCTTTTTAAGCAAGACAATTGTTTTGCTAAGCCTTCCACTTTAATTTATGATTTACTTTAAGAATTTGAATAATAGGGCTTATTTGATAGCTCTATTATTATATCAGGCAAATTAGCAGGAAACTATGCTGAGAAAGCAGAATATTAGATCGAGAAATTTACTGATTTCAAACAATCAATACAGAAAATGGTGACCCAATTTGAGATGTGACAGATCCAACCAGATGCAATTATAGCCTGTTCTCACTCAAAATTTTAGCTAAAATCAATGATTAGAAAAACCTTTTTAACAGTGAACAACTTACGGGATTTAAATACAAACCTTTCTGTATGGCTGCTGCTGTAGCCGGTGTCGTTGTTGGTACTTTTGTTGCTGTATTCTTTTCATTGTTTCCAATATTTTTCGTTTGACAACGTTTCACATCTAAACGCTCCCACACAATATGATCATAGTTTAGTAGTACTTTATAACGTTTTTTCTTAATTTGAAAATTATTCAAAAGTATGTCACATTCCAAATGCGGGTTATGGTTGCTTCCATCATTGTCGTTTGGATAGACCATTTTAGATTTGGTAAAATCATTTGCAAATTCTTCAGACCCACCATGCGTTACAGTTGTATTTTGCATCATCTTTTCCATTCAGTTTTTCTGACAGGGTGTAATAATTTCAGTCTGATTCACTGTATGTATCGTCACATGGAGATGAAGTTAAAGTGCTAAAAATAATGTAAAAAAAACATCATTATTGTGAACGAGTTAAAAATTCAAGAATATATAGTAGAAGCTGTTTAAAAAAACTGGTTTTTATATTTCTTACTAAAGATTTTATTTCCAAACAATCATCTCAAATAACAACAATAAAAACATTATTTACAAACCACTAACAAATTTAATGACGAGTTGTTTTGTGTATACTCGTATGTATATGGATATTAGTAGTAAGTTTAAATCAGAAATTCTCACTAAATTTTAGTACGCGATCTAGTGTTGGCATTACAATTTAAAAATGGATGTTATGTTGTGGCCTGTTTTCTAGACAAATCGGCTAAAGTAAAAGATTAAATTCAGCTCGGCCAAATTCATGAAATGCAAAAATTAATTATTAAGTGATTTGAAATTTTTTTCGTAAAAAATAAAATTGTTGAACAATTTTAGTTAGAAAGGTTTTATTTTAATTAATTTTTTTTTTTTTAATTTTTCTTCCTAAAAATTTAAAAATTTTTGTCGAGTGTATATCATTCAAGGCGTGTGTGTTTTTCAACACGTGAACCTGATATTGTTGACCCTCCACTTTGGGATAGGGCAGATTTTCGAATTATTTAATTTTTTTATTTGATTTAGCGAAGTGACATGTGTAATCACTAAACACTTCAACGGCTTACGTTTCCACTAAACGTCCCGGAAATACCATGATCTGCCAAACTGACTATTTCACTAACCCCCAGTTTCTGTATGACGAACGTCACTAATTTACATGTATTTGATTTTTCTTACAATAACAAAATACATGCAAATTTTTGACGTTCGTCATTCGTTCGTGATACAGAAACTGGGGGTAAATCTTTAAAAAATAATAGATTTATAGTTACATTTTGTAGGAACATTTAAAGGCTTAAAGTTGAATTCACAATGACAGAGTACTCTGTGCCAGAGAGAAGATGTTGTTCCTTTCACTTTCGCACTTACACATTTCTTGTATGATGGCTCCGATAAAATGTCGGAGAACTCTGTATTAACGAAGCCTTATGTCAAAATTTGTATGAAAAAGTTAAATTTAACGGAGAGTTATTTTATAACGGAGCATTGAGTAATCTAGCCTATGAGCACAGACTAAATACAGACTCGACAGTAGGGTTTTATAAGAAAAAATGGGGAAAAACTAAGCGATTTTAGGAGAAAACACAGCGGTTTTTAGTCCGTTTTACGCTAACATGGCAACACTTTCTACGACTTAGGAGTGAGTGAAACAACAAAATCCGATCTGGCATCCATTTTTCTTATGGCGCGTTATATCAGTTTTCTCTTTCTAACCCAATTCGTAGAATAATTTTAAAATATTAACCATATGGTTCAGAACTACTTTTTTGACACCTGTCACTTATGTCGAGTCTGTATTAGTCTGTGCTATGAGTATAAAACATCATAAATCTTAATTATGGGGCTGTTTTGGCAACCATAAGTAAACCTGTGATATAACAGGGTAACCCCAACAACAATTTATGATAAGCTAATGTATAAACGTCCTTACATCAGATCTCAACCTGTTTTTTTTGGTGGTTATTACCACCAAATAATAAACACTGTGCGTCTATTTCGATGAATTCCGCACAAATATGACGTTCGATTTTGATGTTTAATTGCTAGCAATAGTTGCTCATACAAATTTCCAAGCAATTATTGCTACAAATATTTTGGCGTTATATTAATTTTGACGTTATTTCTATTTATTTTTATTAGTTGTGGACGCTATGTTACACCAGGTCTCCACCTGATTTTTTTTCGGTGGCAATAACGAATAACGCGACAGAATAAACAAAATAAAACACTTTTCGTCTATTTTGATGAATTCCAAACAAAGATGACGTTCGATTTTGATGTTTTATTGCCAGCAATAGTTGCTCAGCCACATTGCCAAACAATTATTGCTATATATATTTTGGCGTTATATCAATTTTGACGTTATTGCTAAGTTTTTTTTTATCAGTTGTGAACGAGGTGTTACAGAAGTAGCAATAACTGTATGTACTACAAAGAAGCAGTGAAATTGACAGTTTGACAGATCATGCACTGTAGTAAGTTACTACATGTTAGTTGTTTGTATATTTTACAGTAGTTAGTTGTTTTCAACTACAAAGTCAGTTGTTTTTTTTATGAAAAATATAAAACAACTATTTCTGTTAATTATTTTAAGTAGTTTTTTTGAATAACTAACAAAAAAAGTACTGTAACAGTTATTTAAAGTAGTTAATTTTATTTTTTTTATCTCTGAAAAATTTTCAGTTTTTTCCAAAAAAAAAAATAAATTTTCGTTTTTTTATTTTTCACAACTTTAAAAAAAAAAAAATAAAAACTTTGAAAAAATTTGGTCTTAAAATTTTTTTCTGAAAAGTTTTTTGAAAAAAAAAATATTTAATGATTATTTTATTTTTACTACATTTTAGTTGTATTGACTACAAATGTAAGTAGTTTTTACTACATAAGCCAGTTGTTTTTTGTCTGTTAAAATAACTAACATTGTTAGTTGATTTAACTGAAAAAGTAGTTGACCCCAAAACAACTTACAAAGTAGTTATTGTTTAGAGATGCCCCTAAACTAATGACCCTCACTGTACCCATATTTAAATGATCGTGGCTGTAATTATCTTAATCTCCTTTTCTCTTTCACTAATCCGTTTGTTTACGATTAAGATAATTCTGTTGTTGTTGTTGTGACACACAATTATTAGAAACTGACCCTTTGCTAATAATAATTGAGTTGACAACGGACACTCAAGTTTATACATTACTAACGAAAAGAACAAAACTTACAAACAACTACAAATCAATTCTAACATAAATTACAAAACCAACAAACAGTGTAAATTAAAAACAACCAAACAATATATTGTGAAACATTACTAACAAAACATAATTCTACAATTACTTTAAAAACATTACAAAATAATTTACAAACAAATAAACCTAAATTTAAAAATAAAAAGAGTGGTTTTTTATTTGGACCCAAAAACTAAAAAAAGGTTTGTGCCTAAACATTTGGTCCTTCGAACCGGATAAAGTGAACGTGTAAAAATTTAGCGCGAAAACCTTTTAAACAAAAAGTGCCAGAAAAATAAAAATTAGACTCTTAAAAACAAATTTTAAATTTTATTAACTTTGAAAGTTAGTTTAAAATAATTTAAATTTCCTGTGTGAAAGTTCATTTATAAATACTAAAAACTCCTACAAAGTCAAATAAAACTTTTATAAAAAACAGACACTAAATTATTGAACACAATAATTATAAACATACAGTGTAGTGTACATGTTACAAACAGTGGGTAATAAAAAGTTTAAATTAAATTGAACAATTTCAAAAACATTTAAAAATTGTGAACTATTTTTACAAAAAATACGACCCTATAAATTTGATCCTGAAAAAAGAAGTGCTAATAAATTTTGTGAAACCAAAAAACTGTAACAAAAATTAAGAAAATAAAATTATTTACAAAAACAATAAATTTTCTTAAATATTTCAAATTGCAATAACCTTGAAGAATACCAAAAATTCTAACGGTATTGCAACAAAAAAAAAATATTCAACATATAACAAGACCATCAACATCATTAAATATACCAACAACTCCACAACAACAGCAGCATCAGACCCAAACGCAGTCAACAGCAGCAGCGACAGCGAAGAGACACAACATCACACACCATACAGAATATACCCAAGTAAGTGTTAAATGAAATTTAATGCAAAAAATTGATCAAGACACATTGGGCAAATTCATCAATAATTTGGCCTTTACAAGTAAAAGAATTTGGTACCCTCGTTTTGTGTTTGTACCATCACCACAGACTAAATACAGACTCGACAGTAGAGTTTTATAAGAAAAAATGGGGAAAAACTAAGCGATTTTAGGAGAAAACACAGCGGTTTTTAGTTCGTTTTACGCTAACATGGCAACACTTTCTACGACTTAGGAGTGAGTGAAACAACAAAACCCGATCTGGCATCCATTTTTCTTATGGCGCGTTATATCAGTTTTCTCTTTCTAACCTAATTCGTAGAATAATTTGAAAATATTAACCATATGGTTAAAGAATACTTTTTTGACACCTGTCACTTATGTCGAGTCTGTATTAGTCTGTGCCATCACTATAATTTTTTGCATTTGCTGTGTCTCAGTAGTAGAGTTGCCAGACTGTGCATTTTGGAAACTTACCGGGGAAAAATATTTGACCCAAATTTTGAAAATTTTGGACTCATTTTCGATCGACTCTCGATCCAACTTTCGTTTTTTGCTGTTATTAGACTACAGAGTTGCCATATCAACAACTTTGTTAATCAATTTTCGGGGAAAATCATATTAACCAAACTTTAAAAATATTTTTAACAAATATTTTGAGACCCTTGATATTATTTCGGATCATTGCCGTGTTACACCGCAGAGTTGCCACATCGACGCTTTTTTTCAGCCTTTCTGGGGAAAGATAAATCTCCAAAATTTCCAAACAATTTTGGATATTTTTGTTTTACGACACACTTTTATCAAAAGCTGTAACTTTTTCGACCCTTCTTTACATCTCTCGTGTTTGACCCATTGATTTTATCCAAAAAATCCTTCATAATGTCCCTTAAGAAGTTTCAAAATTGCGCCATCGAGTTGCAAGAATTTGAAAACTCTCATGCCGAAAGCAACGCGGAAGACAATATTCACGCACTAGAAGTCCTTCGCGTGGAACTAAACTCACTTTGGACCCAAGTCAAGAAGGCATATGAGGATTGCAGGGATAAAGAAGATGTAAAAGACGAAATTCCAATTGACAAATCGCAAATTAGGGCAGAATACAAAAAAACATTGGCAGTTTACAAAAAATGTATATCGTCAATTAATGCTGAAATTTGCACATTATCTGAACCCCCACCAACTCTACAAAAATCAGAGCGTCAGTCAATTACCGATAATGATAGCGTTTCTTTTCTAAGATTGCCACCCTGCGACACAGACACTTTTTACGGGGATTATAAGTCATGGCCCAGTTTTAGGGATTTATTTACCGCTATTTATAAAAACAATCCCAGACTGAGTAATGTTGAAAAACTTTTCCACTTGACCCACAAAACGGCCGGCGAAGCCAGGGAAATCATTTCTCATGTGCCTTTGACAAATGACGGGTTTATACTTGCATGGAAAAATCTCGTGGACCGATATGAAAATACATGGATACAAGTCACTGAACAGTATAAGATTATACTCGATTTACCCACAGTTTCGATGGATTCTGGCGCCTCAGTTAAAAAATTACAACAAACAATTAACGACTCTCAGCAGACCCTTCGTAATTTAGGCATCGACACTAAAACATGGGAATCATTTCTTATACACATATGTTCTCAAAAACTTCCAACGTCCCTTGTTCAGGAGTTCGAAGACTCTCGTGAAGATTGTTCCACAATTCCTAAGTGGCACACATTTGATAAATTCTTGACACACAAGTTTAAGACCCTGGAATCAGTCGCCAATATAAAAACAAAATGTAGTCAGTTGGAAACCGATCAATCATTTCCAATTGCCACTCACCCGAAAACTAATGATTTTAAAAATAATCCACCAAGTTCTACAAATGGTAATCGTAACGAAGTGCATTACAGCTGCCAGCTGTGTACTGACCAACATTCGCTACGATTTTGCCCCAAATTCATTGAAAGTAGCGTCAATGACCGAATAAATCTTGTTAAACGTACAAACTCATGCTACAACTGCCTTTTTACCAATCATGGTGTCAAGGACTGTAAAAGCAAATTCAATTGTAGACTCTGCAACCAAAGACACAATACTTTGTTGCATACGGGAGCCAATGCCCAGTCTTTGAATTACGCTCAGGAAAGTGCTGAGGTACTTCCAAGTACAAGTGCCGCAGCTCAAGCCCATCTTATACAGTCCACTTCAAATCAAACAATTCCAAACCTCACATCCTTGACTCTACTTGAAAAAAAGCAGTTCCCACAGACCCAGAATGAGCGGGAAACATTATTATTTACCGCAATAGTACAAATCGAATGTGATGGACACCGATTCGAGGCAAGAGCTATTATCGACCCTGGATCCCAGTCAACATTCATTTCGAAAAATTTACAAAATCGCCTTAAATTGCCTACAAAACAAAATACAATACAAGTTACCGGCTTAAGTCAAACAGTAACGGAAACTTCAACAGAAGCGTGCTCATTCACTCTTTGTTCCCGATTAGACTCTCGATTCAAATTAGAAGTATGGGCCCCAGTCCTAATGACCCTTCCTTCTATTTTATCACCGATTCAAATCGACACAAAACTTTTCAACAAAGTTGCAGAATTGAATCTTGCTGACCCACAATTTTCTGAAAGCCGTTCAATTGATATACTCATTGGCCTCGACATAAGCCCCTCGATATATTACAACATGACCCCTATGCGATCGATTGAAACCCTATTAGCTCAGAAAACAGTATTTGGCTGGATTGTGGGTGGACCTGTTCTACAAGCTGATACACACTTTTCGGGGGTGGAGAAAATCTCGAAAGCAATTTCGAGATCGGAGGCTACATACACACCAAATACCTTACTGTCCACAAACAAAAGCAAAGAAGAAACAACAAATAAATTACAATTTACAAAAACACTACCCAACAAAGAAGAACTTTCAACAAATACAACTTCAACGTCTGGTCCCAAGTACAAACTAATACAAAAAATACTTACCACTTACTCATTACCGACTACAAAAAATCGAATACAACAAACGTCAACAACAAATTTACAACACGTCACGTCACAAACTCATCAACACAAAATCAGCGACTTCAGCACCGCAAATCAAAAGGTTGATCCACAAAAATGTGAAAACCAATTATTTTATCTTCAAAAATCACCTGGATTTCAAAAACGGACCCGTAATGACCCCAAAGCTCTCAAGAAATCAGCGTTTAAAAAATTATTGTCAACAAATTGTCAATATTCGTCAAAAACAAATAATTCAGCTGAAATTTTAAAGGCTATAAAGAAAGTCGGGACTCATAACGCGTGCTCCATATATTTACCCAAAAATAAAAGACCCAGGCAAAATAAATCACCACGAAACATCAATCGAATTGGATCGCATTTGGCAGCATTTCAAAAAAATCGACAGACAGCAAAAAATTCCCCAGTAATAAATGATTGCAAAACAGCTTTTTTTGAAAAATCATTTAGTTATTTGGATTTATTTATTCGAGCTTATGTTATTTTGTCATACAAATATTTGCTTAAGCAAACACATATCGCAAAATCAACTCGTTTTATCATGGAATTTGCTCATCGAATTTTTAAACAATTTGGAAATCTACATATGACCCGACCCAATTTTACTGCTCTTGATGACCCTTCTGACTCAGACTCATTGGCGCTTCAAAAAATGTTGAATGATATTTCATCGAGGATTATTGCTGGACCAGATCTGCAAAAATATTATCTGACCCTAGCCAACAACTGGAAAATTTTCGATTTCATCAGCCATTTATTGACCCGAAGACGAAAAATTCTACACATAAAATCCAACAATCAGAAATATCAACACCAAAATTCTGCAGTCACCGGATTTATTTTGTACTCTAAAATAAATCAGAAGATAAAAAATGTCAACGAAAAATTTGAATCAACCGTAGCCCAATTCGCAGCAGTCATCGTATTAATTTTGCAATTTTTCATACTATGTTATATTGAACATTTTAACGTTATATTTTGTTCTTTATTTCTAGTTATATACTCCCCAGATTTATTAACAATACTTCACGAGTTCAAATTAGATGATGACCCGCAAAGCTGAAAATTATGTGGAACACATACCTGCATCACCCAGCAATATGTTCAATCACACCAAGCCATGGGGGGGAGAATGTTTAGAGATGCCCCTAAACTAATGACCCTCACTGTACCCATATTTAAATGATCGTGGCTGTAATTATCTTAATCTCCTTTTCTCTTTCACTAATCCGTTTGTTTACGATTAAGATAATTCTGTTGTTGTTGTTGTGACACACAATTATTAGAAACTGACCCTTTGCTAATAATAATTGAGTTGACAACGGACACTCAAGTTTATACATTACTAACGAAAAGAACAAAACTTACAAACAACTACAAATCAATTCTAACATAAATTACAAAACCAACAAACAGTGTAAATTAAAAACAACCAAACAATATATTGTGAAACATTACTAACAAAACATAATTCTACAATTACTTTAAAAACATTACAAAATAATTTACAAACAAATAAACCTAAATTTAAAAATAAAAAGAGTGGTTTTTTATTTGGACCCAAAAACTAAAAAAAGGTTTGTGCCTAAACATTTGGTCCTTCGAACCGGATAAAGTGAACGTGTAAAAATTTAGCGCGAAAACCTTTTAAACAAAAAGTGCCAGAAAAATAAAAATTAGACTCTTAAAAACAAATTTTAAATTTTATTAACTTTGAAAGTTAGTTTAAAATAATTTAAATTTCCTGTGTGAAAGTTCATTTATAAATACTAAAAACTCCTACAAAGTCAAATAAAACTTTTATAAAAAACAGACACTAAATTATTGAACACAATAATTATAAACATACAGTGTAGTGTACATGTTACAAACAGTGGGTAATAAAAAGTTTAAATTAAATTGAACAATTTCAAAAACATTTAAAAATTGTGAACTATTTTTACAAAAAATACGACCCTATAAATTTGATCCTGAAAAAAGAAGTGCTAATAAATTTTGTGAAACCAAAAAACTGTAACAAAAATTAAGAAAATAAAATTATTTACAAAAACAATAAATTTTCTTAAATATTTCAAATTGCAATAACCTTGAAGAATACCAAAAATTCTAACGGTATTGCAACAAAAAAAAAATATTCAACATATAACAAGACCATCAACATCATTAAATATACCAACAACTCCACAACAACAGCAGCATCAGACCCAAACGCAGTCAACAGCAGCAGCGACAGCGAAGAGACACAACATCACACACCATACAGAATATACCCAAGTAAGTGTTAAATGAAATTTAATGCAAAAAATTGATCAAGACACATTGGGCAAATTCATCAATAATTTGGCCTTTACAAGTAAAAGAATTTGGTACCCTCGTTTTGTGTTTGTACCATCACTATAATTTTTTGCATTTGCTGTGTCTCAGTAGTAGAGTTGCCAGACTGTGCATTTTGGAAACTTACCGGGGAAAAATATTTGACCCAAATTTTGAAAATTTTGGACTCATTTTCGATCGACTCTCGATCCAACTTTCGTTTTTTGCTGTTATTAGACTACAGAGTTGCCATATCAACAACTTTGTTAATCAATTTTCGGGGAAAATCATATTAACCAAACTTTAAAAATATTTTTAACAAATATTTTGAGACCCTTGATATTATTTCGGATCATTGCCGTGTTACACCGCAGAGTTGCCACATCGACGCTTTTTTTCAGCCTTTCTGGGGAAAGATAAATCTCCAAAATTTCCAAACAATTTTGGATATTTTTGTTTTACGACACACTTTTATCAAAAGCTGTAACTTTTTCGACCCTTCTTTACATCTCTCGTGTTTGACCCATTGATTTTATCCAAAAAATCCTTCATAATGTCCCTTAAGAAGTTTCAAAATTGCGCCATCGAGTTGCAAGAATTTGAAAACTCTCATGCCGAAAGCAACGCGGAAGACAATATTCACGCACTAGAAGTCCTTCGCGTGGAACTAAACTCACTTTGGACCCAAGTCAAGAAGGCATATGAGGATTGCAGGGATAAAGAAGATGTAAAAGACGAAATTCCAATTGACAAATCGCAAATTAGGGCAGAATACAAAAAAACATTGGCAGTTTACAAAAAATGTATATCGTCAATTAATGCTGAAATTTGCACATTATCTGAACCCCCACCAACTCTACAAAAATCAGAGCGTCAGTCAATTACCGATAATGATAGCGTTTCTTTTCTAAGATTGCCACCCTGCGACACAGACACTTTTTACGGGGATTATAAGTCATGGCCCAGTTTTAGGGATTTATTTACCGCTATTTATAAAAACAATCCCAGACTGAGTAATGTTGAAAAACTTTTCCACTTGACCCACAAAACGGCCGGCGAAGCCAGGGAAATCATTTCTCATGTGCCTTTGACAAATGACGGGTTTATACTTGCATGGAAAAATCTCGTGGACCGATATGAAAATACATGGATACAAGTCACTGAACAGTATAAGATTATACTCGATTTACCCACAGTTTCGATGGATTCTGGCGCCTCAGTTAAAAAATTACAACAAACAATTAACGACTCTCAGCAGACCCTTCGTAATTTAGGCATCGACACTAAAACATGGGAATCATTTCTTATACACATATGTTCTCAAAAACTTCCAACGTCCCTTGTTCAGGAGTTCGAAGACTCTCGTGAAGATTGTTCCACAATTCCTAAGTGGCACACATTTGATAAATTCTTGACACACAAGTTTAAGACCCTGGAATCAGTCGCCAATATAAAAACAAAATGTAGTCAGTTGGAAACCGATCAATCATTTCCAATTGCCACTCACCCGAAAACTAATGATTTTAAAAATAATCCACCAAGTTCTACAAATGGTAATCGTAACGAAGTGCATTACAGCTGCCAGCTGTGTACTGACCAACATTCGCTACGATTTTGCCCCAAATTCATTGAAAGTAGCGTCAATGACCGAATAAATCTTGTTAAACGTATAAACTCATGCTACAACTGCCTTTTTACCAATCATGGTGTCAAGGACTGTAAAAGCAAATTCAATTGTAGACTCTGCAACCAAAGACACAATACTTTGTTGCATACGGGAGCCAATGCCCAGTCTTTGAATTACGCTCAGGAAAGTGCTGAGGTACTTCCAAGTACAAGTGCCGCAGCTCAAGCCCATCTTATACAGTCCACTTCAAATCAAACAATTCCAAACCTCACATCCTTGACTCTACTTGAAAAAAAGCAGTTCCCACAGACCCAGAATGAGCGGGAAACATTATTATTTACCGCAATAGTACAAATCGAATGTGATGGACACCGATTCGAGGCAAGAGCTATTATCGACCCTGGATCCCAGTCAACATTCATTTCGAAAAATTTACAAAATCGCCTTAAATTGCCTACAAAACAAAATACAATACAAGTTACCGGCTTAAGTCAAACAGTAACGGAAACTTCAACAGAAGCGTGCTCATTCACTCTTTGTTCCCGATTAGACTCTCGATTCAAATTAGAAGTATGGGCCCCAGTCCTAATGACCCTTCCTTCTATTTTATCACCGATTCAAATCGACACAAAACTTTTCAACAAAGTTGCAGAATTGAATCTTGCTGACCCACAATTTTCTGAAAGCCGTTCAATTGATATACTCATTGGCCTCGACATAAGCCCCTCGATATATTACAACATGACCCCTATGCGATCGATTGAAACCCTATTAGCTCAGAAAACAGTATTTGGCTGGATTGTGGGTGGACCTGTTCTACAAGCTGATACACACTTTTCGGGGGTGGAGAAAATCTCGAAAGCAATTTCGAGATCGGAGGCTACATACACACCAAATACCTTACTGTCCACAAACAAAAGCAAAGAAGAAACAACAAATAAATTACAATTTACAAAAACACTACCCAACAAAGAAGAACTTTCAACAAATACAACTTCAACGTCTGGACCCAAGTACAAACTAATACAAAAAATACTTACCACTTACTCATTACCGATTACAAAAAATCGAATACAACAAACGTCAACAACAAATTTACAACACGTCACGTCACAAACTCATCAACACAAAATCAGCGACTTCAGCACCGCAAATCAAAAGGTTGATCCACAAAAATGTGAAAACCAATTATTTTATCTTCAAAAATCACCTGGATTTCAAAAACGGACCCGTAATGACCCCAAAGCTCTCAAGAAATCAGCGTTTAAAAAATTATTGTCAACAAATTGTCAATATTCGTCAAAAACAAATAATTCAGCTGAAATTTTAAAGGCTATAAAGAAAGTCGGGACTCATAACGCGTGCTCCATATATTTACCCAAAAATAAAAGACCCAGGCAAAATAAATCACCACGAAACATCAATCGAATTGGATCGCATTTGGCAGCATTTCAAAAAAATCGACAGACAGCAAAAAATTCCCCAGTAATAAATGATTGCAAAACAGCTTTTTTTGAAAAATCATTTAGTTATTTGGATTTATTTATTCGAGCTTATGTTATTTTGTCATACAAATATTTGCTTAAGCAAACACATATCGCAAAATCAACTCGTTTTATCATGGAATTTGCTCATCGAATTTTTAAACAATTTGGAAATCTACATATGACCCGACCCAATTTTACTGCTCTTGATGACCCTTCTGACTCAGACTCATTGGCGCTTCAAAAAATGTTGAATGATATTTCATCGAGGATTATTGCTGGACCAGATCTGCAAAAATATTATCTGACCCTAGCCAACAACTGGAAAATTTTCGATTTCATCAGCCATTTATTGACCCGAAGACGAAAAATTCTACACATAAAATCCAACAATCAGAAATATCAACACCAAAATTCTGCAGTCACCGGATTTATTTTGTACTCTAAAATAAATCAGAAGATAAAAAATGTCAACGAAAAATTTGAATCAACCGTAGCCCAATTCGCAGCAGTCATCGTATTAATTTTGCAATTTTTCATACTATGTTATATTGAACATTTTAACGTTATATTTTGTTCTTTATTTCTAGTTATATACTCCCCAGATTTATTAACAATACTTCACGAGTTCAAATTAGATGATGACCCGCAAAGCTGAAAATTATGTGGAACACATACCTGCATCACCCAGCAATATGTTCAATCACACCAAGCCATGGGGGGGAGAATGTTTAGAGATGCCCCTAAACTAATGACCCTCACTGTACCCATATTTAAATGATCGTGGCTGTAATTATCTTAATCTCCTTTTCTCTTTCACTAATCCGTTTGTTTACGATTAAGATAATTCTGTTGTTGTTGTTGTGACACACAATTATTAGAAACTGACCCTTTGCTAATAATAATTGAGTTGACAACGGACACTCAAGTTTATACATTACTAACGAAAAGAACAAAACTTACAAACAACTACAAATCAATTCTAACATAAATTACAAAACCAACAAACAGTGTAAATTAAAAACAACCAAACAATATATTGTGAAACATTACTAACAAAACATAATTCTACAATTACTTTAAAAACATTACAAAATAATTTACAAACAAATAAACCTAAATTTAAAAATAAAAAGAGTGGTTTTTTATTTGGACCCAAAAACTAAAAAAAGGTTTGTGCCTAAACAGTTATTTTAAATGACATTTTCAGTTGATTTTACTAACATAATTTTTTGAGTGTGTTTAATATAGATTACATATTTCCATTTCATTTAGTGTTAACATAAGATGTTTGAAGCAAAGTATATTTATTATATTCTGTTGCCTGTCAGTGCATTTAAATTTTAAAATAACACTGTGTCACAAATTTTCAACAAAGTCGTGACCAAATGAATCTGACACCTAATCTTTATGTAAATCCGAACGCTGAATCCAAATATGAAGTCAGAATGGTCAAAAGTAGAACAGTTTTCGAGATATTTACGAGAAAAATCGAGAAAATTACCGTTATTTGCTCTTTTCAATTTATTTTTTTAAGACCAAACAATAATTTTTTTTAAATTTTATCACTTAGAACGTTAGTTTATTTCAATACGAACATTTTGTGCCCAATAGGATCCAGATCGGTGCAAAAATGACAAAGTTACAGTAGATTAATTGAATTATCCCACTTTTCGATTTATTTTTTAAAAACACAAATAAATATACAAAGCTAAATGTTAGTAATGAAAAGTGGGTTAATTCGCTAAATCTTCTGTAGCTTTGTCATTTTTGCACCAATCTGGGTCTTGTTGGGCGCAAAATGTTCGTATTGAAATAAAATAAGGTCCAATGTAATAAAACATTATAATTTTTAATTGTTTGATTTAAAAAAAATAACATGAAAAGAGCAAAATTGCAAAAAAACATAAAATTTTTCATGAAGTTTGAACTTTTGTCCACTGTAACTCTGTCATTTCTTGACTAATCTTCACAAGCGACCCATGGTTTTTTTAGTAATTTTATTATCTTTCATTAAAAAAAAAGAAATACATAAATCGACGAATAGTTTTGAAGATATTTGCATTTAAGTGACATCATCTTTTTTAAAAACACAAATAACGCTTATTTTCGAGTATCTCGAAATCTGTTATACTTTTGACCATTCTGACTTCATATTCGGATTCAGCGGACAAATGTACATAAAGATTAGTTGTCAGATACATTTGGTCAAAAAACTGTCACGTAGTGTAATTAGTTATTCAATAAATTCTTAAGTTATTTTTTTTAATCTTAATTAATGCGAAAAACCTACGAATAGGCTACGAATTTTTATAAATCATCTTGAAGTGGTTGGGGATAATACATTTCACTGCTTTAAACAGAAATTTTAATATTTGAAGCGAAATAAAAATTGTAAAAAATTTTTAACTTTTTTGTTGTGTCCAAAATCTTCTTTTGGTGGCCAAAAAAAGCGCCTACTTAGTACTTTTTTTTGTTTTTGGGCTTATTCACTTTCTTATGTCACATAGAAACAGAATTGCTTTTCAAATTGGAAGCATTTTTTTTAAATCATAATAAAAACTAAATAATTTTTCCATTTTCGATCTTTTGGGAACCGCTGATTCTCATTTGAGAAACTCTAGCTTAATCGGTCATTAAGTGGAAGCTTTTAAAAAAATAGTTTGCTTTTCTATTATACTATAGGTGTGGTTCAAAGTTCTACAAGTTGAAAAATATAAAAAAAATACTTTGCCCGAGTAAAAAAAATAGTTTGACTTATATAATAACTCAAATTTGGGAAACAACTCCCTTTAATAAAGTTCATAAATTTTCCACCAATTTAGTAAAATTCTAACTAAAAATTGGAAAGTTTTCTTAACTATATATTTTTTATGGAACTCCTAATGCATGGAAGAAAATCTTACCGCCAAAGGAGTTTTGTCCTAAAAGTAAGTAAGTTGCTCGGTTTCCACGTGAAAATCGGTCAAACTCCATATAAAAAAAAACATAAATTTCACACTGGCTTTACCAAATCGTAAAAATTTCGCTGAAGAGGTATTCTGTTCACTGGTGAAAAACCGGTAAAATAACCCGGTATTTGTTGCAGAAATACACATCAACACTATTTGTTATTCAGGAATAAAATAAAGTATTTTTAAGCATTTATAATACGTCAAATTACAAGAAGAAAATGGAGATGGATAGGACATACTCTCCGAAAACCCATTGACAGCGTTACAAGAACCGCATTAGAGTGGAATCCTCAAGGAAGTCAGCGTTCCGGTCGTCCAAAAAATACATGGCGTAGAACAGTTTTAAATGAATTAACGACCATCAATAAATCTTTTAATGAAATCAAATCAATATGTAATAATAGAAATAGTTGGAATTTAATTGTAGAAGCCATATGTTCCCAAGTGGAATAAATAAAGGAAAAAAAAAATTGGCACTGAAACATTAATTATTTCAGATAAATAGACAAAAATTTCAAAAAAATTTTAAATTAAAGTTATTTTGTGTATGCCGATGCGCAAAACATAAACAACACAGAAAAAAACGAATTGTTATATTGACCCCCATATTTGTGAATACAATTAAATTTTTCACTGAAAGTGCTCCTATACGGAAATTTGTAATATCAACTAACGTTTGTAAATATTAATTGTTGAAAAAACAATTGATAAATGAGTTTGTAATAGTTCTCCTAAATTATTATTTGTATTGACAAACGTACAAAATCTTAAATTTTTTTTCAACAAAGAAATTCAACAAACACAAAACGTAATTTGTTGATCTAACAAAAGAAAAAAAAATAAATTTTGTTTTCAACAAAGAAATTCAACAAACACAAAACGTAATTTGTTGATCTAACAAAAGAAAAAAAAAATAAATTTTGTTTTCAACAAAGAAATTCAACAAACACAAACGTCATTTGTTGATATGGTAAAGGAATTCAACAAACGAATTTGTGATATCAACCAACAGTATTAGTTGTATTGACAAATTAAAACTTTTTTTATATGAAAAAAAATTAAAAATAAATTGATTAAAAATCAAGATAAATGTAAGAGAATATTAATATTGAAATTAAACAAAAGTATTTTGTTAGTCAATATTCTTTTTTATAACACTTAAGAATGTATTTTACTTTTATCGTTTTACGGTTTTTGTCTTATGTTGAAAATTCTTTTTTTTTCGTTTGTTCTTTATTTCTTTCTTTTTTATATACATATGTTTTAGTGTTGTTTTAGACAAACATAGCAATCGGTAAAAACTTGGAAAGCAAATTCTGTAAAAAAATTATTCCAAAAATAAAAAGAAAAAAACAAAACAATAGTTAACAAAACAAAATGTTTATATAAAAAGATTAATTTGTTTTCGAAATACATTTTTTAATAATATTTTCTATGGAATAATTTCAATTGCTGCCGTACCCATTGCTAGTTCAGATAAAACTAAATTCATAATCATTTTTTTTTAATTGTCTTCTTTCTTCATTGCCTGCTTTTTTAAAAAGAAGTACAGGCACAAATAAAAAACAAACTACACGACGAGAGAGAGCATGTTGTCTTTACAGTATGTTTGTGCTTTTGTTTTATGCTTTACAAAAGCTACCAGATTCTTTATAGACAGCAATTGTTAAAAAAAAAATTTACTATTTTGTTAGATTGACAAAGTTTTTTATATTTATTGATTTAAATTGTTGAAAATATGACTTTTATTTGACAAAGTCGTTTATTGACATAAATAGTTGAAAAAAATCAGTTTTATTTACAAATTATTGAACATTAATAACAAACGGGTTATTTGAAAGTTAAAAAAATATTTTTCTTTGTCTTATTGACAAAATGCCACTAATGATTTGTTGAAATTTTCCTTTAATTTTGAAATAAAATTATTTGACGTAGTTTGTTAAAAACAAAATCGAATTTTTGTGTTATTGACTAACGGGATGCCGTTTTTACTAAATGTTTGGTTGATATCAGTTTAGGACATTCACAATTGCTGTTTGTTGACTTGAATTTTTTGATTTTATTTTCTGTGAACCATATGACTGTCAAATTCTCGCTACAAATTAATTGATGTTTCGAAACCTTTTTTTTTTCACCAGTGAACAACTTACGGGCCTTAATATAAGAAAAAATCTTTATTTTTAAAACATATTCCTTAAGGTGCGTTTACATAAGAGAGCCCTGCAAAAAAAGTCATTACCACTTCCTAGTGGAGTGCTTTAAAACTATAACAAATGCAATGAAATACAACAAAAATAACAAAAAACACAAGACAAAAACACACAAACATTCTTTTCTACTCCATAATTCATAGTTATTCAGTTCTTAACTCATTACCTTCCGCGACACTCCCATACAAATGTAAGTAGATATTCAGTAGAAAAGAAGTACTCCGGGAAGTAGTTGGAAGTTGTTTGAAAACTCGGAGTACTTCTTATCTACTGAATATCTACTTACATTTGTATAGGAGTGTCGCGGAAGGTAATGAGTTAAGAGCTGAATATCAACTCTTTATGGAGTAGAAAAGAATGCCTTTGTGTTTTTTCCTTGTGTTTTTTGTTATTTTTGTTGTATTTCATTACATTTGTTATAGTTTTAAAGCACTCCAAGAAGAAGTACTCCGCATATTTTTTGCTGGGAGATATCTCAAAAGAAAAATCAAAAATATGCCATCTCTAGCATATTGAAATTTAGGCTTATTTTTTGCAGACCGGATTAAGATTAACTCTATTTAGCTAAAAAATGGGTCAAATCAAGTGCAGACAATTTTTTCATAATTTTTTTCTGAATCTACATACAATTAGTGAGTATAAACAGGAAAAAAAAAATAAGCATTGTTCGAAATGTAAAATGGTATTAATAAATCCGATATAATCCAAGGTTTTATTGAGCTCCTTATGAAACTCCTAAGATATTGAATTTTGACATCCGACAAATCTGAAAGATCTTGCAGCTCGCTAGATCCCAGTGAAACCAAAATATGCAAAAATATGCATTTTCACCAAAATATGCAAAAACAAATCGCTGCCATTTTAACTCAAATTTCTTGATTTTGAAAGATAATGGGTCGATATCGTTTTTAGACTATCGACAAAAAACATGCATTTGCATGGAAATAACATCCCTATTCATTATAAATACGGGCAATATTGATTAATTTAACTGATTCTGAGTATAAAAGGTGTAAATTTTGTTTTCATTTGTTAGTTTAATTTCATTACAAACCTGATTGTAATTAATGATTAGATAAAAAAGCAATTAATACTAGCTGTTAAGTAGTTGTTTTTATAACCTAATGTGATTGTACTACCCATGTAATTATTTAATTAAAATACTTTGTACTTTGCACCAAGTTTATAAAATGAGTAAGATTATCTATCGAACATCATGTACGCGTATAATGATAATAAGTAGATATTAGAAAGGAGAAAGTTTCCTTTATCGTTTGGAGAAGATACAAACTATAGTTGGCACACGTTACCTTTGTAATTTAATAGTATTTTACTATTGCACAGTGTTTTACAATGGAAACAAGTGTTAATAAATATAAAATTTAAAAATTTGTATGGGTGGGTTACTCACATGGTCATTCCGTGAGTAACGCATCGATATATCGGTCTTGGTTCCCATAAAGTATAAATATTATTCATCGGTGATCGATTCTAAGATATTCTAGCGATGTCCGTCTGTTCGTCCGTCTGTGTAGGCCACGATACAGTCCAAAATAATAGAGATACTTATACTCTGAAGTTTGGCACGAATATGTCTAATGGTCATAAGCAGGCTTAATTCGGAGATGGGCCAAATCGGAATAGAGGGAAAAAGTTCCCTCATGAAGTACTAAACCAACCTCTTAAAAATTACACTTTTTTACATTTTTTTTTTTTTATTTTTTCTAACCAATTGCAACATTTTTATGTCAGAAGTTCTGCGTTTGGACTCAGGGGATTAAAAATGGTTGTGTTTTTGCCCGCTCCCTTTTGTGGGGGTGGAAATTAAAAATATAGAGTTTTTCAAGTGAGAAAAACTTGAAAAACTGTAGAGTTTTTCAAGTGAACACGAATCGAATATGCACCTTAAGTAAACAAAAAAACTTTAAAATTAGTTTTTTTTTAATTAAATGCAATCAATTTGCAATAAATGTAATGAATATTTAACTAAATTTAAGGGGGTTTAAACGAAAAAACAGTCTTTATGTGAGCAATTTTTAAAACGTCAGCATTCACTTACAACCTAACCTAAATAGTGGCCATTTTTTGAAAAATATTGATTTTTGTATAATTTATGCTAAAAAATGAAAAAATATACTTTTCTTCTTTCATTAAAAACATAATTAAGTCAAAATTTCAGAAAACGGCCACGGTAGGTTAGGTTGTAAGTGGCAGCTGATGTTTGACGTCATCACACATAGACTCTGAGTTCCTTTGTGATACCACGGGACTATAATAGGTTTCCCTACAAGTCCCTGCCGTTAAACCAATTTAAGCTTCTTAAAGATATTGAATTTTTACATCCGAAAAATCCGAAATATCGTGCAGCTTCCTAGATCCCAATGAAGCAAGTCCCTGACAAGAAAGTGCCGGGTAATGGCAGATGAAGTGTTTGATAGTTTCCAAACTCCTCCTCAACCATGCAACTCCGGCAAAAGTAATTTGACCGCACATTTAACCGCTCTGCATGCTTCCCTTTAAGACAGATTCCGGTAATTACAGCAACCACTGTCGAAAGCTCTTCTCTTGGACGTGGTATCAGCTCAATTGTGTTCTTCCGATTAAGAGAAGGCCAAATCTGTCGTGTTTTCTCATACGTCAATCCATTTGCCTATCTCTGGTTAGTCTCCGTCGCAGAACAAAGCCGTAGATATGTCAAATGGTATCAGGTGAAGGATAATTTCTCATTCCATAGGTGTGGTACGAAGAGCACCAGTGATGCACATCGACGCCATTCTCTGTACCTTCGTGATAAAGACACAGTTCCCTTTTGTTTTTTAAGCAAGCCACCAGACATTGATTCCATACAGCAGAATTGGACGCACCACTGCTGTATAAATCCAATGAACGACTTAAGTGCTAAGACCCATCGTTTTCCAATGGCCCTCTTACAGGAATATAAATTAATTGTTGCATCAATATTACGCGTGAAATTCAACTTCCTATCCTGAAATACTCCAATCAAAGTGACCTCCAGAGAAATAGGATCAAAAGCAGGAATGTTATTTTTTCTAGTAAACAAAACAAGCTCTGTTTTACTTGGATTAACTCTCAGACCACAGCCTCTTGCATGAAGAATGTCCCTAAATGTTGGGAGATGCTTTATACAGATTTTTCAGAGAACCCTGAAGAATGTCCCTCAATGTTGGGAGTTTCTTTCCCTTCACCGCTATGACGACGTCGTCAGCATATGCGGCAACATGGCAACTACCTGCTTCTAGAGAGAGCAGCATTGAATTCAGCGCCAGGTTCCAAAGAAGCGGCGAAAGAACACCTCCCCTGTGATGTGCCCCTATTGACAAATCGAGATATGACAGACGCTTCCAATTCAGATGTTATATGTCTATTGGCAAGTAGATTTTCCACGGTAAGTACTAGAGAATTTCATAATCTACAAATCAAAAAAGATTTCATCAAAATCGGTTCAGTAGTTAAGGGTATATGACACTTAATTTTTTTGTATTGGATTGATATTGACAGCAATGTAAATCACATTAGAGCACAGTACTACCGACCCCGGCAATGCTGTTCTCTAATATGATTAGTATGCCGTCAATTTCAATTTAATACGAAAAAATGTAGTGTCATATACCCTTTATCTGTACAACAGCATCCAATTTTTCCTTTAAAAAAACATCCCACAATTGAGTAGCAACCTTAGTTGTCCAAATTTTGTGTTATACCCAATTCACCCCTGAGGTGAAATCTCGTTCGAACGAGATTTCGATCATATGGTTGTGTAAAAAATGATACATACCATATGATCGAAATCTCGTTCGAATGAGAATTCACCTCAGGTGTGAATAGTAGGGCGTCCCGTTAAATTTAAATTTGCGTTTTTCATGTCGTAATACATGCCAAACGATGGCCAATTTAGAGCAGATTTTGGGAAAATTTGTGAAAAAATTTTGCAAGGTCATCTTCAGTCGGCAACCAGCCGTCAAAGTTAGAAAAAAATTACGTATTTCGACCAGAATTCATGTCCGAATTTTTTGACCTAATCCGTCTCAAAAATTCGGGAATTTTGCGTACTTTATTGGAAAAATATATAAAAAAAACAAAACCGCGATTTTGGTCCACAGATGCAGATTTTTTAACACGAAAATCATTTTTTTAGTCTAATTGGTCTCAAAATTATCTAAAAAATATTAAAAAAAAATATAAAAACACGATTTTGGTCCGAAAATGCTGATCAGCATCTATGAACCAAAATCGCAGATCAGCATTTTTGAACCAATATCGCGTTTTTATATTTTTTTAATATTTTTTAGATAACACACTCGATATTTTTCAACTTTTGATACAAATTTGGATAAAAAAATAGTTTTTTTTTTTTAAAATCAGCATCTGTGGACCAAAATCGCGGTTTAAGATTTTTTAAATATTTTTCGAATAAAGTACCCAAAATTTCCGAATTTTTGAGCCGGATTCGGTCAAAAAATTCGTACATGAATTTTGGTCGAAATACATTCTTTTTTTGAACTTTGACCGCTGGTTGCCGACTGAAGATGACCTTGCGGAACTTTTTCATAAATTTTCCCACAATCAGCTCTAACGGGGCCATCGTTTGGCAGGTATTACGATATGAAATTCGAAAATTTGACGGGACGCCCAAGTGAATGGACCTTACAATTTTAAAAATATTGCAATAATTTCATACACCAAATAATTATAGTTTTGTTTGTCAAATCAAACTACTTTCTAAATTCACTAATACGGTATTTACACCAACGAAAACTTGTTTTTGAATATTTTTTTGGTTTTGGCAAAAATTACATTTATTTTCCATACAATTTAAAAACTGCATTGCCAACTAAAACTGAACAAAAACTAGTATTTAGGTTGTGGTCTATGCTACTATTAATTCAGTGTGAATGTTTTTTTTAATTTTGTTTTGGTAAAAAATATTTGTTTTTTTGTAAAATTAATATTCAAATCTTTTAAAAAAGTAAATAAATGTGTAATTTTACTTTTTTATTAACTTGTGGCTATTGTGAATTTTGGTGCACTCAAAAAATTATGTTAGTAAAATCAACTGAAAATGTCAGTTAAAATAACTACTTTGTAAGTTGTTTTGGGGTCAACTACTTTTTCAGTTAAATCAACTAACAATGTTAGTTATTTTAACTGACAAAAAACAACTGACTTATGTAGTAAAAACAACTTACATTTGTAGTCAAAACAACTAAAATGTAGTAAAAATAAAAAAAGCTATAAATATTTTTTTTTCTTCAAAAAATTTTTCAGAAAAAAAATTGAAGACCAAATTTTTTCAAAGTTTTTTTTTAAAAAAAAAAAAAACGAAAATTTATTTTTATTTTTTGGAAAAAAACTTTGAAAATTTTTCAGAGATAAAAAAAATAAAATTAACTACTTTAAATAACTGTTATGTACTACATCACAGTACTTTTTTGTTAGTTATTCAAAAAAAGTACTTAAAATAACTTACAAAAATAGTTGTTTGATATTTTTCATACAAAAACAACTGACTTTGTAGTTAAAAATAACTAACTACTGTTAAATATATAAACAACTAACATGTAGTAACTTACATAATTTTCTGAGTGTGAGATAATTAATTTAACTTGACAAACAAAAACTCTTTTTATTCGGTGTAAACGGTTTGGTTTTCTAAAATCAGTTTTTGCCAAAAACAAGTTGGTTTTTGTTTGGTCTAAACATAGTATATTTTTTCTAATTACGGACATTTTGGCTTTTACTCGAAACTTTGATTTGCCTGCGGCTAATCCGATTTAACTCAAATGTTATTTAGATCCAGTGGCACAAAGTTTCGCCCGGCACTTTTCAAATTTCAAAAAAATTAACAAAAAACACAATTTGAATAAAGCTTTTTTTAATATTTTCATTAATTTATCTGAGTTAAAAACTTTTGTCAAAATTGCTTAAACCGGCTAATAAAATCAAATTTTGTGTACTACCTACATATGATTGCGAATCTCACCAACCGTATCAAACAAACAACTTTATTTTCAGTTATGTTGCCGGCAAACAAAGGTATTTGCCTAATATCAATAAAATCGTGATACAAGTTCAAGATCAAAGTTGTTAACCTTCAATATTATAGCGATAATTTAACTGTTTCTTCGCATGGGTGTCTAAATAAGAAAGATACACATTCTATTGAAAACGTTTCCGCTTTTAACTATTGTTTTTTTTGTCATAATAAACATTTCTATTGGTAATAAATCAATAATTCATCATAATAAGCCACATTTCTTATCATAATAAGCCACATTTTCGTTTTCATTGTAAATTTAAATAAAAAAAGTTATAAACTTATTTTATATTCACTGACTGTTAATACATAAGTTTTTATTAAAGAGCTACAAATGAAACTTTTACTTTTTTTAAAATTCATCCTTATTTCTAAATACGCGCATCACTTCGACGTCGAATGAGTTTCACTTTCGACGACCGAGTTTCGCTACATTCTACAATACTTCAGTGGTATCGGTGAAGGAATATCGATTAATTTTTGTCATCACTAGCAAAACACAAAAAAACAACAAAACATATAAAATAACATGAATTGTAAATTAATTAAAATTATATTGCGGGTCATATTTAATATTTATTTTCAATCTTACTATAATATATATAATTAAAAAATAAAGAATAAGTATTTTAAACTTCAGAAATTTAACAAAAAATCGCCATAAACAAAAATCCGCCTCTGTGTTGCACAGTCCGGGAACAAATGCAGTTTGCATTTTCATGGTTTTTATTCTGCCGGAGACATTTTTATTACATAATTTATACAAAAATAAAACACTTAATTGATATTTAAAAGAAAATTCTATTATTTTTAATGATTTGGGAAAAAAAAACACAATTTTCTATAAAAACGCGCCAAAAAAGATGTCGAACAAAAATGTATGAATCTGGCGTCGAAGACGAATTGAGGAATACGTCGAATGTCGACGATGACGAAAAAACATATGTTTTTCATCTGTATCATCTCCAACGTATTCAGGAATACCAAAAATTACATTCGTCGCGTTTTAAACGCGTTTATGACAACAGGAATAGCCCCGATTATTTTTAATGCTTTTCAGTGCAAAATAATAAAAATTCTGGTCGATATAATAAACTAATTGATGTTGTTTTCTATTTTTATACCCTCCAACTACTTTGTCATTTCGTTTGTAACGTATCGAAATATCGGTATAGGAATCCATAATGCATATGGGGCATTCCATGTCAAATCGGACACTTTGAACATTTTTTTTTTTTTTAGATTTTCCCAAATTGTTTACAGTTTTTAGTACCCTTCGACAACTCCTTCGTGGTAAATTTTCAGATTTTTTTGATGACCCGCTCAAAAGATATCGAATTTTTAAAAATTGGTAGTTTGTTCCTTTACTCAAATATCTTTTACTAATAACTTCTTCAATATTGGTCCAAATTTCAATTTTTTTTTTTTATTTTTGTTTTTTTACGTACTTTTAAAAAAAAAAAAAATCCCAAAAAATTCGTAAAAGCGCTCTAGTATGCGATTTTTAAGTTTTAAAGTTTAAATCTCATTTTTGAAAATGTTTGTACTCTTCGATTTTTTTGAAATTTTTTTGTGTAAAACTTCTATCGATTCTACAAGTTTTTTGCCCAGGAGGATCGTGGGATAACAATTATTACTATGAGAATATCATGGTTTTAATTAGTAAAGAAAATAATGACCTCGAGCCAGAATAAACATCCTCCCAAAATATAATTATTACTATTTTTGAAAATTTTTTGAAAAAATTTTATTGTAATTTTTCAATCTTAAAATCATTTCTACTGCTCCAACGGTGCGTTATAGAGGGGTCATTTATAAGACCGAACCCCATTAATTTTTACGTCTTAACATTTCTTTGGAACAAACTAATACCCTATCTCCAATTGCTAAGGGGGCTCCCACACAAAACGACATTTTTTAACATTTGCTCCAACCGCTCTAACTGCCCTAATAGTGCCCTTAGACCAACAAAATGTATGACCGACCCACAAAATTTTTTAATCCAAACATTTTTTCTGAACACACCTACCCTCTATCTCTAATTTTTAAGGAGGTCCCCATACAATTTTTTTTTATTTTTTGTAAATTTGTTTAATTTAATCAGCTTCTACCGGTCCAATGGTGCGTTTGAGAGGGGTCATTAGTGAGACCGACCCCCATTTATTTTTACCCTACAACATTTTTTTAAAACATACCTACGCCCTATCTCCACTCCCTAAGTAGGGATTTAAAAATGATTTAAAGATTGGAAAATTACAATAAATTTTTTTCAAAAAATTTTCAAAAATAGTAATAATCGTTATCCCACGATCCTCCTGGGCAAAAAATTTGTAGAATCGATAGAAGTTTTACACAAAAAAATTAAAAAAAAAAACGGAGCGTACAAACATTTTCAAAAATGAGATTTAAATTTTAAAACTTAAAACTTAAAAACCGCATACTAGAGCGCTTTTACGAATTTTTTGGGATTTTTTTTAAAGTACATAAAAAACAAAAATTAAAAAAAAAAATTGAAATTTGGACCATTATTGAAGAAGTTATGAGTAAAAGAAGTTTGAGTAAATGAACAAACTACCAATTTTTAAAAATTCGATATCTTTTGAACGGGTCATCACAAAAATCTAAAAATTTACCAATAAGGAGTTTTCGAAGGGTACTAAAAAATGTAAACAAATTGGGAAAATCTAAAAAAAAAAAATTTCAAAGTGTCCGATAAATGTTGTTTTTATAAATATGAAATAATTTTTATTAATTTTGGTTCAATTTAGTTACAACCGGCGTTTTACATCAATGATGTGCAATAAACTTATGGAATTTTTCTAAAAAAAATTCAGCAACGATAACATTTTTGTCAGCTAACATTGAATGATTGTATAAACCATTCAGTTATTGAAAAAACCATAACATATTTGCTGCGATCATATAATATTTGTTACAAAATTAAAACTATTGTCAGCAATTAAAACTAATTGCAAGTGGCGTCTTTGCGACTAACTGCTTGCTGGCAAAACATTAAACTGATGAATAAACCTGAAAATATTTGCAAATATCAATTTTCATTTAGTTGTGATTATCTAATGATTGTGATAATCATATTATGTTCAAATTTTTGGTGTGTATATATATTAGAGTGTCCCTTATTTTGGAAATGTTGGAAATCTTGAGACGGTACCCGCTCATTTTTTTCCTTTTGACTTAAAAATAACTCAGGAAAAATTTTACGCCCCTAGGACCACGCCTTCCCTACGCGACGGGGCCTTAAAGAGCGGGGCCTTAAAAATCATTTTTCCATACAAACCAAAAAAATTTTTTTTTGATTTTTAATTTTTTTGTTATTATTTATTATATTACTTGGTTTGCTTATTCACGACAAAAAATTTGATATTGGTGGGATATGTCTTTCAGCGCTAAAAAATTTTTCGCAAAAAAAAATTTTGAGCCGCCGGGGTCCTACAGTAAAAAATTTTTAAAAAATATTTTTTTTTAGTTTTGACCAGCAACGGGTTTAGCTGCTATGTTGCTTTAAATGATATATATTCATAAAAAAATATTTTTTGTATCTGTGACATCTTTATCGTGTTCTAAAAAAGGGTAAAAAATGCATTGTTGATTTATTTCGATACACGATAAAGATGTCACAAATATGAAAAATATTTTTTTTGGAATATATATCATTAAAAACAACATAACAACTAAAACCGTTACTTTTCAAAACTAAAAAAAAATATTTTTTAAAAATTTTTTACCGTAGGATCCCTACGGCTCAAAATTTTTTTTTCGAAAAAGATAAAGATGTCACAGATATGAATAATTTTTTTTTTGGAATATATATCATTTAAAGCAACATAGCAGCTAAAACCGTTGCTGGTCAAAACTAAAAAAAAATATTTTTTAAAAATTTTTTACTGTAGGACCCCGGCGGCTCAAAATTTTTTTTTGCTAAAAATTTTTTAGCGCTGAAAGACTTATCCCACCAAAATCAAATTTTTTGTCGTGAATAAGCAAACCAAGTAATATAATAAATAATAACAAAAAAATTAAAAATCAAAAAAAAATTTTTTTGGTTTGTATGGAAAAATGATTTTTAAGGCCCCGCTCTTTAAGGCCCCGTCGCGTAGGGAAGGCGTGGTCCTAGGGGCGTAAAATTTTTCCTGAGTTATTTTTAAGTCAAAAGGAAAAAAATGAGCGGGTACCGTCTCAACATTTCGAACATTTCCAAAATAAGGGACACTCTAATATATATATATAATTAACTATAACATTGTAACAACAATTTTTTTGTACTTTTGGATGTAGCAATGATTTGATAATAATGATTGAAGCGATTATTAAATGTCGAAAACAACCACATAAATGTTTAAATACATTTTTTAAAACAATAACTTGATTGCTGCAATCATAACTGGGCTTAGAGATCATAGTATAGTTGCCGAGATCATTTCGCAACCATATTTTTTCTCTGCGTGAAAGTACTCAGGGTTAACACAATAATAAAGTGAATGAAGAGGAAATTGTGTAGAAACGGCTCAAATGTGCTACTAAAGTTGCACAAATTGCTTTTAGCTTCTGAGATATAAAGGTGATCAAGTGTTTTGATGGATTAAGTGTGCTAAGGTTTCCCTACTCTTTATTCTGCAGTGTTCTATCAAGCACAATTTGACGTATATAGTTAGTACAAAAAAATAAAACTCATTCTACGCTATATAATTACTATAGTAAACAAATAAAAACGAAATATTTGTACTCGTTTTGTTAAGAATACATTTGTCTTATCTTTGAGACATACCTACCCATATAGATATTAAGATATGAAAAAAATCAATATATACTACTTAAATTTACCCTGCAACTTCATAACAGTCATTTTGAATATAATAGTATTTCAGGCACATAGAGGTAGTGTAATTATATTCGAAGATATATAGAGACATTTTTTATGTAAAATGTGTCAACGCTATGCACTAGCTCTTAGGCATAGTACTCTGTTCGATTTCACGGTAAAAAATCTGTCAAACTCCATATAAAAAAAAATTGGCAACGCGAGAAATTACAGGGAAATTACAGACCACCAAACAATGATAGTTTTTCGAACGTAATTGCCGGAAAGAATAATTTTACGAAGATCTGCAGCAATTTGGCAGCCAAGATCGTTAGACTTAACGCCTTTGGACTATGTTATGCCATCTCAAAGAAGGAATTTATGCAAATAAACCAGAAAAAATTGAAGCCTTGAAAGACAAAATTTGACGTGAAATTGCCAAGATAGAGCCACAATTATACCAAATTGTCATCGAAAAATTTGCTAAAAGATCCAACGTGTGTAAGCGCGCTAACGTGGGACATTTGGAAGATATAATTTATCATTCAACAATTGCAGAACCTCTAATATATATTTTAACACACAAATAACAAATTTCCTTTAAACACTTGCATTTGAAAAAGACACTCGAACTTGAAGCACCCTGTTTATATGACTATCAAATTTTCGCTACAAATTAATGGATGTTCCAAAACATTTTTTTACCGGTGAACAACTTACAAGCCTTTAGTTCTCACGTCAGCACATAATAAAGTTTTCTACGAGGTCGTTGTGGTATTTTCCGACCCTCCATAACTCCAAAATTTTGAACAATAGAAGGGTTAATGAAGTCCACATTTTTAAAAAGCTAGGACCCTGGCCGTATCAGATATTGTCGGAGGAATTTAAAATATTACAGTAATTGAATATGCAGTTTTCTTAATTAAAATCAGTTTTCAATTCTTTCTGTGTGAGAAAAATTTTTATTACTCATGTCAGAAAAAATTACAAAATAAATTTCGTGCATGAGCATTATATTTTATTCCTGATTGTGTGTTAGTCAATATTCACTCACGCGCCCACCTCTAGTGAGGTGGTGCTTCATTCATAAACATAATTGTCACAGACCATATAGACATGCAACACGAGTGCTTATTTTGGTACTTTCAATATGGACGCATACAAAATACTACTAAATTTACTTCTCTGCCTGTACGTGTGATCTTTCACATCTGTATTTTCGTTGTTTGTTTATGTTTTGTATGAAACGTCAAAAGTTACATGCGCGTGCTGCCACTTACACACGGTCTAGATTAGCAACTTCCACTTCTATCGTACGTCAAAATCGATAGAAAGCACTGTCATTGCTAATGCGGACAGTCTTGTAAATGATTGTGTACAATTGATGGTAGAGAGCCTGCTCTACTATAGATTGCTCGCAATCAAGTGTCAAAATGAGTAGTCATTTTTCATTTGACATTCGTTTTTCATGAAAACAAAAGAAGACGCTAACAAAAGCGGGAACAATCTCCAACAACAATCTCCAAAAGAAAAATGAAATTGCTTACTATCAATTTTGGCGTTTCTAAACGTCAAAAGTGACGTTGAATTGCCTTCGTGATAGAAGTGGCGGTTCGTTCGAACGAGATTTCGATCATATGGTCTGCATCATTTTATACACAACCATATGATTGAAACCTTGTTCGAACGAGATCACCTCAGGTATGATTTGGGTATAACAAAAAAGTTCACAATTTTAGTTTGTTTGAAAAGAAATGTACGCCAAAAGTTGCAAAATATAGAGTACATTTCGGGAAACATATTTATAAAATTTCCATGGAGTAATTCTGGTCCAGCGGGTTATTTACTTTAGCTAAATTAGTCTCTAAAGCAGCGGGAAAAAATGTTTTTGATAAACAAAAACACTTTTTCTATTTCAAAATTCACTAGACATTGGTAGTCTCTATTAAAAACCATAAAACTCGACAACATGCTGATAAATTTTTCAGTTTTGTTCATAAAAATATTTTTGTCCCGCGAACATTTTTAAAATCCCGCCATTTTTGTAATTTTTGGGAGTTTGTCCCGCATTTTGGAAATATAATTCTGGCAACCCTAATGGGAACTAACGTTAGGCCTTTTTTGTTGGCATAATTATCAGTGTTCTACCATAAAAAGTTCACGTGAGTGTTAACGCTCACAATTCTAGAAGTTAAAAATTAACTTGCATACATTGTGAATGATTCTCTTATTGTTAATGACTCTCTTTGGAATTAATAAAAAAAATAAATGTTTTTGTGTTGCTTTTAAGCTAAATTGCATTTAATAAGTTAATTTTATCAATATTTCATCAAAAATGTGTAATATTTTACAAAACTATTCCAAACGACGCTAAATTAAATTAAGAAATTTACGGAAGTTAACGTTTCGTTTTTTTCGCTTTGACGCATGTTAACAACCAAAGTTTGCCAACAAAAAAGGCCTGTTGAAAACTTTCCATGCTTAAATTAAGCGTATAGACCACAGTACAGACTAGTATGCAAACCACTGGTGCTAATTGCGTACTTTCCAATATGGTGGTATGATTTTTGGTACAGAACACAGTACAGACTAGTATGCAAACACTGGTGCTAATTGCGTACTTTCCAATATGGTGGTATGGTTTTTAGTACTGAATGATAATCTCTGCCTAGTATATGTGTGCCTGTACGTGTGAGCTTTTGTGCATGTATTTATCATGTTTGTTTACGTTTTGTATGAAACGTCAAAAGTTACACCGTGTGCTGTCACTAATACTTACACCCATCAGATGCAACTCTGTGATACTACTACTCATGTACTGTGGTACAGAATGATCATCGCTGCCTAGTATATGTGTGCCTGTACGTGTGAGCTTTTGTGCATGTATTTATGATGTTTGTTTACGTTTTGTATGAAACGTCAAAAGTTTCACCGTGTGCTGTCACTAATACTTACACCCATCAGATGCAACTCTGTGATACTACTACTCATGTACTGTGGTATAGACGTTAAGTAACGAGCACCAAATCGATTATATTTCACGCGAAACTCAAAAATAATATTATAATGTTAATTTTTTGAGTTAACGTATATACGCTTACGCGAAAACAGGGCTATTGTTAGTATATTGTTTATTTATATAGCTCGTTCTCGTTTTGGAGAATATAAAATGATTAAAGCGGAATTTTTATAGAAATATTTATTTACTGCCTGCATTTAAAAAAAAAAAAAAAACAGACACGAAAATGTTAATTTAGTCCCAATTTATACAAGGCAATTTTTCTTGTCTTGAGTATAACTTTGTTTAAGAGAGATTTAATAGAAATGTAAAGGAAAAAAAAACTTGCTCCGTTTTATCTTTTCAATATAAAGTAAATTATTTTAACATTTAATTTTAAAATTGCTGAACAAAATGTTCGTGTGTGAACTCAAGCAGCAAGTTCAAAAGAAATTCATCAAAAGAAATTGCGAATTGTAAATGGGGTACTTCTTGTTTGTTGTATCGCTTAGTACAGCAGACTTTAAAAAGAATGTATTACTTATGTATATTTTAATAAAATGTTTTGTTGAGATTGCAGCCCAAATCGCTTGAAAATATTAGACAACATATTCTTGACAGATATTTCATGAATATTTGTCAAATAACCTACATACTGTATACTTTAAGTATTATGAATAACCCACTTAATATGTACTTAAAGTAAACAACTAATTAAATTTGTGTAAAGACCGATAAGCCGAGACATCCCAACCTTAAAATTGTCTTTTATTTATATTTTAAGTTTCAGACAAATGGGTTCATAAGGGTTGAAATACTTCCCTTGTAAGTTAAAAATTTTTTAATTTTTTTTTTCTGTATGTAAAGTTTAAGTGTTTTTTATATCGGAAAAAATAAGAGTTTTTTTTAATAAAATCCATCAAAAATTGAAGAAGTTACATTTGAACAAAAATGTATAAATTCAGTTTTATACAAAAACACTTGTAAAACACACACAAATACAACTGTGGGGTTACCGCGTAACTTTATTCGAAGGAAATCGTTCGAATTTGAAAATTTTAAACATTTCGCAACAATAGTTTACATGTTAACTACCCTTGACCACCCTTATCTACTATTTCCAACTATTTTCCAGTATTTATGATACGATTTGCTGGAAAATTATTTGAATTTGACAATTGTTATCACCCAATATTGGGAAATAATAGATAAGGGTGGTCTAGGGTAGTTAACATGTAAATCAACCTTTATTTGAAGAAGACCTGACAGGCTCTAAAGAATTGTGTTACTAAAAAATATTTTCTTTTTAATTATTTGCCAAAAGAAAGTTCTGTTAGAAAACGATTCCGTTTCGAATTGAAATACGCGGTAACCCCCCTGTATTTGTATAAAAACTGAATTTTTACTGAAATGCACGCAACTTTACATTTTGAATGGATTACCAGACTTTAAGCATAGTACTCTGTTCGATTTCACGGCAAAAAATATGTCAAACTCCATATAAAAAAAAATAAATTTTGGCAAAATTGTTGATTTTTAAATGTTTTATTTAGGGTTGCCAGATCGAAAATGGTAAAAAGCTTGACATTTAGAAAAAAAAGCTTGATTTTTCTTGACATCTAGAAATAAAAGCTTGATTTTTCTTGACATTTGAAATTTTAGTATTTAAAAAAAAGTATTTTTTTAAATTTGAGAATTTTAGTTTGAGAACTTTAGTGAATGAAAAAAGAGTTGGGACTTGGAAAAACTTAGATTTTTTCCTAAACCATTTTTAACGAAACGGAAAAAACTTATATTTTTTAAAGCATTTCTGATCAGTGCAATAAAAAATTCGTGTAATCAAAAATCGGTCATCAAAAAAAAAATCTTAAAATTTATTAAGAAAGTGTGGGGATCGTGTTTAATGAATTTGTATAATCCAAAACGCAATTAAAAAAGTTACAAAACAAATTTTGTGGGACTTAGATAATAAAAAAAAAACGGAGCTTGAAAATAAAATTAGTCGCTGTTCTACGAAAAATTAGCAAAAAAGTTTATTGATTTCATCAAATTTTGAATGTGTTCAGCAAGTTTTTTAAATTTCAAAAAAATTTTAGAGTAAATTTTAAAGCTTTTTTTGCTATCACTGAAATTTTTTAGTGCCGTTTCAGAAATATACTTTTTACAGAATGCTAAAAAGGAATAAGTCATTTGGTAAAAGTGGCACCGCCCAAATTTATCGCGCAGCTGCATTATTATAGGAAAATCAGTTCCATACATTACTCTTCTCGCTTATTATTTTTTGATTTTGGTACACCTAGTGGTAAAATTATAATTATTTTTGAAAATAGTCTAAATTTGTATTTATTTACATTTAAAGACTTTTAAAATAAATTATTCTTGATTTTTCTTGACAATTTAGTGGGAAATGGTCTAAAATTTAATTTTAGCTTGACAAATGACATTTTAGCTTGATTCTTGACACGTACTAAAAAGCTTGACAATCAAGCCAAATCAAGCCCGTCTGGCAACCCTAGTTTTATTGCGATTTGAGGCATTTAAAGTTTAAGTGAAATTTTCACCATAAAAAACAGAGTACTTAGCTTAAAGCATAGTACTCTGTTCGATTTCGCGGGAAAAAATCTGTCAAACTCCATATAAAAAAAAATAAATTTTGGCAACGCAAGGAATGATAGAAAAATTGTTAAAAAAGTTTTCACGCATTTTTAATATACAAGACAATTTAAAATGCCATGAAAAAGTGGCATTTCAGTTTTGTTATGATCGGTTCTTTTTTATAACTGTCAAAAGTAGTTGATTTTTAAACGTTTTATTGCGATTTGAGGCGTTTAAAGTTTAAGTGAAGTTTTCACCGTAAAAAACAGAGTACTTAGCTTAAAGCATAGTGCTCTGTTTCTTACGGTGAAAATTTCACTTAAACTTTAAACGCCTCAAATTGCAATAAAACATTTAAAAATCAAGAACTTTTGACAATGATAAGAAAGAAACGATCATAACAAAACTGAAATGTCACTTTTTCACGGCAATTTAAATTGTCTTGTATAATAAAAATGAGTGAAAACTTTTTTAACAATTTCCCCTTAATTCCTCGCGTTGCCAATTTTTTTTTTTATATGGAGTTTGACAGATTTTTTCCCGTGAAACCGAACAGAGTACTTAGCTTTAAGCTAGGTAAGTTGTTTTTCACGTGAAAAAATTTGAAACGCCTTAAGCTAAGTACTCTGTTTCTTACGGTGAAAATTTCACTTAAACTTTAAACGCCTCAAATTGCAATAAAACATTTAAAAATCAAGAACTTTTGACAATGATAAGAAAGAAACGATCATAACAAAACTGAAATGTCACTTTTTCACGGCAATTTAAATTGTCTTGTATAATAAAAATGAGTGAAAACTTTTTTAACAATTTCCCCTTAATTCCTCGCGTTGCCAATTTTTTTTTTTTTTATATGGAGTTTGACAGATTTTTTCCCGTGAAACTGAACAGAGTACTTAGCTTTACATCGTAAAAACTATTAAAAACGAAAACTTTTAAATATTAGACGAAAGAAACAATCATATCAAGTCTTAAATGTCCATTTTATATCAAACGAAATGCGGTTTTATGTACTTAAAATCATATTAAACAATTTCCCCACAATATACACTCATAGAAATATCTTAGTAGAAAAATTAGTAAACCCATTGTAGATCAAGTTTTACAGAATAATGCCGTATTCAACAAAAATTAATGTTGATGTCGTTGAATAACACAGCTCAACAAGAAAATGCGTATTGGATTCTGGTTAGTGATTTGGATAGTGTCTGTTGCGCTGACTCCAAATTCGGCGACCAAATTTGTCTATCACGTCAGGATTTTGAGTAATTCGCGGTTAAAGTGCCGAAAAAGGGCATTTTTGACCCTTTTTAAAAGCTTATAAAAAAGGATCCTGACATGCAAATGACTTGGTATCAAGCTCATTCGAAAGCCTGTAATTTTCTCTTAAAGATAAGATAAAATGTTCTAAAAATTTAATTTTCTAAAATGGTAAAAAAATCATTAGCAAAAAACCTTCATTTTTTCAATATTTAGTTTATTTACACAGTGTTTTTGAACAAATTTCCATACAAATTCATACGTAAATTTTAGATTAAAAGCACTTGTGGCTAATGATTTTTTTACCATTTTAAAAAATTAAATTCCAAGAAAATTTGATCTTGTCCGAAAGAGAAAATTACACACTTTCGAATGAGATTGATACCGAGTCATTTGCATGTCAGGATCTTGTTTTATAGGCGTTCAAAAATGATCAAAATGGACCTTTTTTGACACTTTAACCGCGAATTTCTCAAAATTGTGACGTGATAGAAAAATTTGAGTGCCTGTTTTGGAATCGGGGCACCAAACCCTATCAACTTTTTTTGGTTTCATCCAAAACGCAGCGACAAACCTCAGATTTGTAGAGCGGTGTAATCAGTATAGTTGGTTCAATTGTTACAATTGCGTCTACAGAATTCAATAGATAAAACAAAAAAGAAAAAACAACCCTGTTCGTTCGTTTGTTCGTTTTTTTTTTATTACAACGAGTGAACGAGTGAGTTGGTAGCAATGTGTTTGTCTCTTATAAAATTATTTAATGTGTTTGTTTCTTATAAAATTATTTAATATTAGAAAAATAAATAAAAATAGGATCTGATCTGTAAATATTTGGTAAGTAATAAAATACATTGATTACTTTATGTATTCATACTAGTATATTAAAACGTTTTTTGTTTTTTTTTTAGGATTTTGTTTTGGTATCATCAGATAACTAGAGAATGGCTAATGGATGCATAACATAAATAAACAAAGTGTGTGTGTGAAAATCTTTGTTAAAATCTTCAAATATTGCAGCTTAAAAAGCCGGAAATAAAAAAATATTGTGATTTATACTTAATAAAAGAATATTTACAAATAACAACAAGCTTTTTTTTAATAATAAAATTTCTTATAATAACAAAAATATGAGTTGAATTTACATAAAATACGAGTTGATTAACAAAAAAACGAGTTGATCAACTTTTACAAAAACTGACAACAATTTTTATTGAAATCAACATAAATATTTGTAGGGTCAAAATCAACAATGATTTCTGTTGAATTTACAACGATTTTCTTTGGGAATACAATGATTTTTGGTTGAGTGTAGCCGCGTTGCCAACATTTATTTTTTTTATGGAGTTTGACAGATTTTTTCCTGTGAAATCAAACAGAGTACTATGATTGAATCTAAAGCCTAGCGCGATTAGTAGGGTTGAGATTTTCATGAACTAAAAAATCGAAAATATGCGCTTAAAATATGGGATAAAAATTCCAAATATGCACTAAAAAATAAAATGTGTGCAATAAAAATCTTTTCACACGAAAAACTTTTTAAAAGGCAAAAAATAACGCCGGGTTTAAATAGTAACATTTAAAACTTTGGCCCTTACCGCAAGAACACAAAAAGTCTATTTTAACAAAAGTTTTATTTTAAATTTCAAATTTTCAGTACATTTTTTGAAAGTCGATTTTAAAAACAAAAACAATTTGTATGGAAATAAAATTAAAAGCTCATTTTAAACTCATTTTATTTTCTTGAAGTAAGGCTGTTTATGTAAGCAAGATTTTTTTTTTAGAAATTAGGACAATATATAAAAAAAAATAAAAAAAATATATATTTTTCTTATTTTCAAAATTAATTTTTCAAATTTAAAATAGTTTTTGAAACAAATTAAATTTAACTGTGTTTTTTGCTAAATTATGCCAAAATATAAAAAAATATGCACTTTAAAATTGGAAATATGTACAAAATATGCATTTAAAACCAAAATTTGCAAAAATAAGCATTTTCACCACTATATGCAAAAACAAATAGATGTCATTTTAACGCAAATTTCTTGATTCGGAAAGATAATAAGTCGATATCGTTTTTAGGCTATCTATAAAAAACATGCATTTGCATGTCAAACTGACCTTTGGCAAGATTATCATTCTTACGAAAGTTACGGCAATTTAGATAAAAGTTTTTAAGCATTTTTATTAAATAAATTGATAATTATTTTATTCCAAAAAAGACTTCATTCATTTAGGTTCTAATGCAGAGTACACTATAGATCATAGATGGGACTAATTAATTAAAGGGACCAATTAATTGATGGTTTAATTACCATTTAATTGATGTCAATGGTAATGAAATTTTTTTCATTACCATTGGTTGTATCAATTGTACCAATTAAATTACTAATCCATTTAATTACTAATGAAAATTAAAAAACAAATAATTACCATTGGTATGGCATCACTTAAAAAAAATAATTGCTATTAGTAAAAGTCATTACAATATTGTCAAAATCGTTAATACTTGGAAATATCTGCTGTTTTTTGTAATCTTGTGTATTAGTTTTCCACATTTTATAAACCAAACACACGTTGATTGCCTTTTGTATAACACAATATTTGAAATTTTTATTTGCGTTTTGTTTTTTGTCTTTGACAATTTCATATTTTTTTGAAAAACATACTTTGATGTTTAAATTTTTAACTTTTCAATAAAACAAAAATATGCAAACCAATGGTTTTGAAACCAACTATAATTGGTGTTTTTCAACAATTGGTGCATTTCATTACCATTAGTAATTATTTTTTCAATTAAAAAAATTTAATTACCATTAAATGGTAATGAAAATATTTTCATTACCATTGATATGAACCAATGGTAATTAAATTTCAATGGTAATGAAAAATTCCCATCTATGCTATAGATAATTGTGTTGATTGATTTTTGTAAGTTTCCGTGAAAAACAAAAAATCTGTTCGCAGTTTAACAAAAGTTAAAAAATAATATCTCGATTTATGTTTGTTGTTTTTTTTTGAGTATTATTTATGGTTTTTTATTACAACGAATCTGTTTTCACTATTCCTCGTTTTCTATAACACTGCAGTAACTCACCTCAAGTTGTGTCTATTTTTTGTCTAGTTGCCAAATATCCGTATATCCGTTTTCTCCATTTAAATAACAAAAAACAGCAGTGACTGGTATTAGAAAGAAACTAGTATCTGATGGTGTAGTTTTGTGGTAGAAGTTGTGAATTTTTTTATTGCTAGTTTCAAGTTTGCAAATATATTTAGGTAATTCACACGGGTATCGTATTTGTTGTATATGTTGTATGTCGTATCTAAAAACAGGGTTAGTAAAAATTATTTATCGCTCATTTGATAATTTTCTCTTAGATTCTCTTCTTGTTAGCATACTTGAAAATAGCACACAAAACATAGGTATAAATGTTGTATCGTCATATCGTGTAAGTGTCGTATTATTAATTTAAAGTTTAACCAACCCTGTTTTTAGATACGACATACAACATACAACACCAAATACGATACCCATGTGAATTCCCTAATTGTTTTTTCAGTCTTGCTTATATTGCAGTTGCAACGTTTAATTTAGATTTTTTGCTATTATTTTTTTCATGCACAAAAAGTTTAGAATGCTAAAGTAATAAAATTGTAAAAAAAACTTTGTGCACATATATTTTTATGTAAGGTTCTATATGAATGAGTACATAAAAAACAATTTATTTACATTGGAATTAATGATTTTTCACTTTAACAAAAAACTTAAGGCCACTTCATTAAATTTTTGTTGTTTTATTTGCATATAATTTTTTTTATTCTTTTTTACAGTCACTTGTATCCATCAAACCGTTTCGTTATCTTTAAAATTAATTTAAAAAAAAAAAATATTTTTTTGTTTCGTTGACCTTTTAAATTAATTTGCACATAAACAAAAATTATTAAAGCGAAATTTAATATTTCCCTTATTTTACAAATAATAATCACACAGCACGTTCGTATGTGTACATTCGTTTACTCACTGTAAATTCTAACCGTTTCAAGTTTACCAACGAACATTTCAGTCTCAGAGCAAGAATTAAACTAAATAATTGTGTAAACATATTTTTTGTTGTGCCTCTAGTTGAATACAAGATATTTTTCTCTTGAGGGTTGCCATTTAGGGAGATTTTTTTCCCCGAAATGGCGATTTTATCTATTTTTCTAATATTCTCAAGGTAGAATTACAGTTTTTTTATGCGGTAGATGCGTTCCTAGGAAAACCGCACAAAGGAAATCCGAGTACAAAAGACTCAATTTTTTAACGAAATTAATGATTCGTTCTGAATTCAAAAACCTCATAACTTTAAATCAAAGCGAAACAATTAGACTAAAATGTATGAAAGTAAAATCAACTGAAAATGTCAGTTAAAATAACTACTTTGTAAGTTGTTTTGGGTTCAATTACTTTTTCAGTTAAAACAATTAACATTGTTAGTTATTTTAACTGACAAAAAACAACTGACTTATGTAGTAAAACCAACTTACATTTGTTGTCAAAACAACTAACATAGTACGGTACACTCAAAAAAATAAAACTGTAAAGTTAACAAATTTTTTTTTGTTAACTCGAGTTTACTGGCTTTTTAGCAAATTTTTAGTTAAAATCAGCGTTTTAACTACTTTTTTTAGTTAAGTTCAATTTACGAAAATACTAGTTTTGAACAAATTTTGAATTAATTTTTTTTGTTGACTTCAAAACTGAGTTTACGAATTTTTACTAATTAATTTGCCGATTTTTCGTAACAAATTTGTTAAGTGAAATTTCTTATGTAGCCTCCTATGCAAATCTCATAAGTTCTACTTAAGCTGATGAAAAAACAGAAAAAATAAACTTACAATTTTTTACAAAATATTTTGTAAATTTTAGTTTACGAAAAGTAACAAAAAGTTTAGCTGAATTCAACTAATTTTTTTGTTAATATATGTACATAAAAACGTTTCGAAATTTCAGCTAAATTTTTAGTTAAAGTTACGGTTTTTTTTTAGAGTTGTCAAATATTCACCTTTTTTAAAAACCGATTTTCGAATACTTCGAAAAACCGCCTTTTAAAAAAATCGGGTTTTCGGTTTTGTAACTAAAAACCGGTTTCGAATAATCGGTTTTTTTAAAAATTATTTGTTTGATAAAAAGGTAAAACAAAACAACAAAAATGGAAAACAAACCAAGCAATTTGTACATACTTCAGAATAGAGATGAGCACATGAGCATATTAGTGCGTGATTCACGCGTGAGTGTGACTGAAAGTTAAGTAACTCACGTGATTGTGATTGGAAAAAAATTGTGTGAGTGAGTGCGTGAGCAAGATTTTTGCGTGAGTGTGTGTGTGTGTGAGACATATTTTTTGCGTGAGTTTGCTTGATTTATTTTCCCGTCATAATTCCTTTTATCCCAAAACAAGCAAACAGATTTAAAAATCCCGAAAAAACAAAAAAAAAATTGTAAAATTTGGCTAAACCTTAATTTTTGCTAAAAATTTTGTTAGATTTTTGAAATTTAAATTTTTAATTTTTTTTTATATAAACAAGAGTTTCGTGAGTGAGCGTGAGTGAAGCTTGTGTGAGTGCACGTGAGTGTGAGTTGTCTTAAATTTAGTGAGTGAGTGTGAGTAGAAAAATATATGTTCATGAGTGAGTGTGCGTGATAAGAAAATTGTTGTCGTGAGTGTGAGTGTGAGTCAATAGTCGCTCTTGCTACCATCTCCTTCAGAAGTAATAATACATAATATTTGCGTATGTACCTACATCAAATGTAAAATAGATGTAAGTAAGATAAATTTTAATAAAAAAATTTAAAAATACAGTTCAAATGATTTGGGTACATCCGATTTCTCAACTTAAAGATGATTACTTAAAAATTACATTAAATGCAAAATAACGAAAAAATTAAAAATATGAAAAAGTCGATTATTCGAGACCAAAAAATCGGTTTCTCGAATATTTCGAAAACCGGCCTTTTTAAAAAACCAGTTTTAAAAAACCGGAAAAATAGAAAAAAATCGATTTTTCGAATACTTTGGAAATCGGTTTTGACAACTCTAGTTTTTTTTGCTACATTCATTCTACGAAAAGTTAGCTAAATATTTTTAGTTAAATTAACTAAAAATTTAGTAGGCCCAAAATCAGGTGCTTTTTTAGTTAAATTTAACTAAATTTTTTGCTAACTTAACAGTTTTTTTTTAGTGTACCGTTTTAACGTAACGATAAGGGTACACCATAGAAAAAAATAGAAGTGTAACAGAGTCGTATTTCGCTTGAATAAGTATTAGTGACAGTACATTATGTAACTTTTGACGTTTAACAAAAACAATGTAACATAATGGAGAACAACAACAAAGAAAACAACAAAAGAAAAAAAAAGGTTTTAAACTATCAATAGTGCGTATTATCTTTAAAAAAACGTTGAATAAAGCAAAATAAATAATAAATTTAATTAAATGAAAGACAAATTCTATTTTTTATAAACAAAGAATCTAATTTGATATTAAATACGTGTGAGACGAGGAAGAACAAGCATTTTGCCACCATATTGGAAAATACATCAAATACAACACTGCGTACCTTCTAATCTTTTCTATGGGGTACACTGACCTAAGGGGGCCCGAAATGCCAATACATTCGCTTATACGAAAATGTAGAAAACATTTATTTCAATTTGTTTTTAACGAAAATTTCACATTTACTTACGGAAAAATTCTCAGAAACTAACAGATTTTCGATATACATCTGAGCCTTTTTCGATAGGAGAAATTTTTCCTATAACAAAAGTCTCAAATTCATAAAAAATGTTCCTACATAAAAAGTTTTAGATTCTGAGATTTTAAAAGTCTAAAGATCATAAAAGTTTTGCCAAAATAAGGTCTCAGATTTTGAGACACTTGTCGTATGCAAAGGCTCAGATTCTGAGACATTTTTCGTATAGAAAAAATCTCACATTCTGAGATATTTTTCATATGGAAAAAGTCTCAGTTTATGAGACATTTTTCGTTTTTTTGTTTAGGCAATAGAAGACTATTCTGACTTTCAAATTTAATGGCGAGGATGAAGTTAAGCACCAATTTAGATGTTCGGTAACCGAACGTTCGGCCAAATTGAAAAAAGTTCGGTTACCGAACTTCGAAATTTTGGCTTAACTTCGTACTCGTTCTTAAATATTACACTCAGAATCATCTTCCATCGCCTCAACAATTCTACCCCATATAAAAAAAGTGGTTAAAAGTACTCCCAAATACCAAATTTTTGATTAAATGACGTTTTTTGGCCGAACTGTTCGGTCGGACACTACTAAACATCGAAAATGCGACTGGGACGCGACCTTATACACTTGATTACATTAGTTCTGCTGGTCAAAAATCCGGTCTCCACACTTTTCCATCACATCTGGTTTTTGAGAAAATTGTGGTCAAAGTTCAAAAAAATCGCCGTTTTGGTCATTTTTGGAAACTCATAGCGGATGAACCCGATGTGATAGCGACTTCAAACTAAGTCGAGCGTTAAGCTAAAACTTTCCTCTTTAAGATGCAGAACTCATTTGGTCAGTCGCCTTAACTTTTTGGGCACCAATTGTATTTCAATGCTGTCATATCAAAAGAAGTTTTGGAGGAAAACACTTTATGAAAAGACAATTGGTGCTCCAAAGGTTAAAGCGACAGATGAATTGAGTTATACGTCTTTAAGAGCAATGTTTGAGCTTTACCCTTAAAAAGTATGGAGACCGGATTTGTGACCAGGAGAATAATTGTAATCATTTTTATAAGCCTTATACTAGAAGGTGGCGTTCCATTCGAATAAGGTTTTTTTTTTCATATGATTTGTAGCGGCGAAAATCGTTTTTTTGGGAACAAGACATCATTGAGAGACAATTGATGCCCTAGGGGTTAAGGCGACTGACCAAAAGAGTTCAGAATCCTCAAGAGCAATGTTTAAGCTTTAGCCTCGACTTATTTTTAAGTCGCTATCATATCGGGTTCATCCGCTATGATTTGGCAAAAAATAACAAAACGGCTATTTTTTTTTTAACTTTGACATCAATTTTCCAAAAAACTTGATGTGATGGAAAAGTTTGGAGACCAGATTTGTGATGAGTAGAACAATTACAATTAACTGTGTAAGGTCGCGGCCCAGTCGCATCAATATTTTTTCAAAATGTTCAGTAGTGTATTTTTTAAATAATTATCATTTGAGGGTATAATATAAAAGTTAAAAAAAAAATATTCCTGGGGAAGTTTTAGAAATTGAATTTGGTGCGTGAACTTTTTTTCACCAAAATGAACTAAAGAAATGATTTTTATTATCTGTACAACATTGCCCATCGCGTGGTTGGATGAGCTTTTTTTTTAAAAAAAAAAGTTATAACCCTATTATACATATGAGCAATTGTCATTAACTTTTAATATTTAAGAAAAAAAATTGCGATTTTTTTTTCGTGGCACATTGATAAGACTTTGTAGGTAAATAACATTATAAATAAGTAATTCAAATCCGTCCGCGTGCATTAATTTGAGCGATCGCACCCAAAACTATGGCGGTTTAAAGTTAAAATTTAAAAAAAAATTGTCAAAATTACATTTTTTATCCGAAGTTAACCAAACGTACCATTTTGTATTATGCTTACCCAGACCTAAAATACATGTTCAAACATGCATAAAATCTTTGCTAAATATCGAGATATTTGCATTTAACCAATTTTTTTCGGCACATTTTCCAATATTTTGGAAATAAAAATGTTTCCAGCGGTTTTATTTTTTTTTTTAGAAAAATATTACCAAATGCATTAACAAAATCTCAACAAATTCTTAGTTAACACCATTATTCTATCTCTAATAGGTAAGAAACAGCAGTGGTTTAAAGGGAACATTTTTGAAAAAAAAAATTTATAATTTTTTTTTTTTTTTAAATTAAATGTCTGATTTTACAGTGTTGTCCTTCACTGAATATTGAAAATATTCAAAGGATGATTAATAATGCTAATATTAAGGTTATTACGAAATATTTTAACGTTATTACTAATTTTATCAAGGTTATAAAAAATTTTAGCGATTTTCGCGACTGCAAAAATCAATGGACTAATTTTGAAATATTATTTGAATAAGACATGTCAAAATCTATCAAAATACATTTCTTTTCTACTTTATTTAAGTAATGTAAGATTTTATATAACCATTAAATTTAAAGGTATCAAAAATTTAAAACCACCGAAAAACCGCTTAAACGTTAAATTTTTTCGGGTGCGAATTAATTGAAGATAGAGAATTAAAAAGACTACCAAACGCGCCTTTCACCGACCAATTTCTATAAGCGGCCTGGATGTGCCTTACAAAAAAAAGTGAAAACTGAAAAACACCGCGGAATTCGCCAGTATTAACTTCTGATCAATGTTGCTTTCCATGATTTATTATATTTGCACATGCCATTGTTTCTACATGTTCAACTTTCAGCCATGCACATTTGGCTGTCAAATAATGCAAAACTAAAATATCGAAATTTTGCAAAAAAATTAAAAAGTTCATAAAATTTTTGCAGTTGAATATTTTTTGGGTGCGTTTGTAAATCAAGTGGGAAATGGTAAATTATAAAGTTCACAAAGCATTCGGAACCATTCGGAATAAAACTGGGAGTGTGCCTCGCAAAAAACAGACTTTTTAAAAAATTCACGTTTTTTCTTCCAATCTTTGGAGAGCTGCAGCTTCGTAACCATTGCGAGCACATCACTCCAATCAGTCTCAGATTGTGCATATTTACAAGGGCTTTTACCATGTGTATTTGAATTTTAAAATTACAGTTTGCACCAAAATCTACAATGAAAAAACCTCGAAAAATTGAAAATTGAAAAAAATTGGTATCAAAGATTTAGGTCCATGTAACTTTTTTCTTATTGATGGCACATCCACTGAACCTACACCAAATAATTGCCCAAGTCTACTGATTAAACGGTATTAAATTTGGAGCAATAGCTTTAACGCACCCAACAATATGGAACTTTGAACGAAAAATTTCATGAGAGTATCAAGCGATTTTTTTACATTTTTCAACTTTGCACGTTCCTTACCATGAGATAATGAGACTATTTGCGCTGTGCCTTTGCAGAATTACTCATTATGGTTCCCTTAACATATCTACATTCACAGGTACCACCTAGTCTATATAAATAAAAATCAATTGTCGTTCGTTGGTAACAGCATCAGTTGAGAACGGCTGGACCGATTTGGACAATTTTTTTTTTGAAATGTTCGTCATAGTCCAACTTAGGTTTTTACGTAAAGAAAAATTGACCACGCCCACTTTTACGCCCACTTTTTTTGATTTATCTAAAATCGGAAAACGGCTGCACCGATTTGGGTAATTTTTTATTTAAATGTTCGTAGTAATCCAATTTAAGTTTTTACTGAAAGAAAAATCGACCACGCCCACTTTTACACCCACTTTTCCAATTTATCTAAAATCTGAGAATGGCTGTGCCGATTTGACAAAATTTTTTTAAATGAATTTTCATCATATTCCAACTTTTGTTTTTACGAGAAAAGAAATAGACCACGCACACTTTGGCTAATTTTTGATGAAAATGTTCGTCATAATTCAACTAGGGTTTTTACGGATAGTAAAATTTCCCACGCCCACTTTTTTCTATGTATCGAAAGAACTATATCTGCTAGACCGATATGGTTATAGTCCACAAAAGATTTTTATGGAATGAAAAATTGTCCACGCCTATTTACGCCCACTTTTCCCAATATATATATTATAAATCATGTAATGGCTGGATCAATTTGTCTAATTTTGTTTTAAGTGTTCGTCATAGTCCAACTAAGGTTTTTCGGAAAGAACAATTTTCCATTTCTACGCCCACTTTTAAATGGATGGACCGAGTTGGTTAAATTTAAATAAGTTATTTACGGTAAGAAAAGTTGTCGACCCACTCTTTTTTTTCGAATATATAAAATGTGCTCTATAGAAAAAAAAGATATATAATTAATTATTTGAGATTCTAGAATAATAAAATATAAATAAAAATAAAATGTAGTTCGTTGGTAACTGACCCTTCAGAACTGACCGATTTGTTAAATATTTTTTTTTAATGTTCGTCTTATTTTTTTTTTAAATGTTTGACTTAGGTTTTTTCATAAATAAATAAATCACGCCCACTTTGCGCCTCCTTTTTTTGATATATCTAACATCGGAGAACGGCTCGATCGATTTGGCTAAACTTTTTTTCAAATGCTCGCCATAGACCAACTTAGGTTTAAACGAAAATAAAAATTGTTCACGCCCACTTTTATTTCGATATATCTAAAATTGAAGAACGGCGGGACCGATTTGGCTATTAGTAGAATTTGTTGACGTTCGTGATAGTACAACTAAGGTTTTTACGGAAAGAAAAAATTGTCCACACCAACTTTTTTCAATACATCTAAAATCGGAGAACGACTTGCCTGATTTGGTAATTTTTTTCTTTAATGATCATTATAGTCCAAGTACGGATTTTACGGAAATAATTATTGTCCTCCACCACTTCAAAGCCAACATTTTTCAATATCCTTAAAATTTGCAACACTTGAGAACGCCTGGACCGATTTGGCTATTTTTTTTTTAATGTAGGTAATAGTCCATATAATTGTTCGGAAATAAAAATTGTCGTCGTCCACTTTTTTCGATATATCTAAAATTAATTTTTACTCTAATTCGATTAAAAAAATTGTTCTTAATAGATTCCGCTTAAACTTGGTAAAAATGATTTTAAATCCTTGGGTATTGTTAACATATGTACAAGTTTAACTTAGCACACCGGACCGATTTTTTTATGTTCCAATTCCAATTAGGTTTTTAAGGAAATATAAATGAGAAAAGTGTCCCGGGAAAATTGAAAATTCGGGAAAACTATAAAGGTTTGTTTGAACTCCAGACAATAGCTCACGATAAGAACGAAGGATATGCGTAATTTATTTTTGTGTTGTTCGTAATAATACCAAAGAAGTTTTAAATATGTACAGATCGCAAAGTCTAAGACCTGGTAATTTTTTTTAGTTCCTAAAATATAATTTCAAGATGATTATCTGCGTAATCGGGTCTTTAAAACCACGCCCACAAATTTTTCTAAGCCAAGAAATTCATTACATTTTTTGCAGGGCTATATATTTGAAGCGAGACGAAATCTTATATTTGGGCCAGCAACGCGGACCGGGCCAGCTAGTTTACAAATAAAAATGTTATTGCGAAATTAGTAAAATATCACAAGCGTTAAAAGTTAATGACAAAAGTCCATATCAAAAAGATTGGGTCCAAGTTGAGGATTTTATACTTTATCCGACATAAAATTGTTTCATTTGCTTGACAAAAAAACAATGATCGCTAAAAAATTGCGTTTTAGAGGTTGGTTCGCATCTCCAAGGTGAACCTTTTCCCCTCCGGTCCGATTTTACCTAACTAGGACTATAAAAAATATTTGTACCAAACGTCAGGTGGATAGCTGTTTTATTTTGGACTACATCGTGTTACATACAGACAGACGGAGGGATGTTCATAGAACTTCTCAGAATCGATCACTGATCAATATAATATATCGTCACCAAAAATCCAACACATTTTGCTTTTTTAAAGTAGCATCGAAAAACGTTGTGAAACATTTTTTTAATTTTGTTCATAAGTCGGTCATTTTTCATCGGATAGGTCTGAATTTTTGGAAATGGTTTCAGTTAATGAATTGTATCACAACTAGCAAATCACATTTTGATAATTTTATAATTTAATGCATCACAATTAATAACTATAAAAAAGTGTTGTCACTTTGTTTTGCATTTTAGGCGACGATTCTCTTTATGGGAATGACAAAGTGAGTGTACCCCCTATACTGTATTTAAAAGGTATAAAAACAAAATCAGTTTACACCAAATTTAAGATTAAACAAATTAAAAATAAAAAAATGTTTTTATTCCTGGAATTGTAACCTATCAAATATTAACTTTTTGCCTTTCAATTTGTTCATGCCGCAACCCTACTAATGTAAACCCTATATTACTAGTTAGAAATATTCGTATGTTTGATCTGTATAACAGTTCAAACATATCAAACATTACCGAATTAGTTTTCTTTGTCATATGAATTATAGTTTTTAAGTTAGTTAAGTTTTAGCAGTACACACAAAAGAAACCTTTGTTAGAATAAAAGATTTCATATACATACACTTTCACCGGCTTTTATTCTGACAATCCCCACAAAGTTAGGCTTAACTCTGGTCCTTCGTTCCCCACATTTTCATGGTCCTTCGAACCGGATACCAAAGGCCGTGGAAACTACAAGTTCCATTTCTACAGAAGGCTATTTTCTTCTCAAAAAGAAAATATTTCCATTTCAATACATCGCTATTTTCTTCTCAAAAAGAAAATATTTCAACAGAAAAAAGTTCGTTTTTTATTTCAAAAAGAAAACGCTTCATACGTTCCGGAATAATTCTTTCCAAAAAAGATAAGTACAATAATTTCAAAATTATTATTTCCAAATTTCTAAATTCCGAATTTCCTATCCATTTATTCACAATAGATTCACATCTATAAGCTCTGTTAATTTCCATATTAACAAATTCAAATCCAGTGAATAAATCCAAACTCGTTGATGATAACGATTTTTTCCTATTACTCCATCTACATTCCGAATTATATAAATCAACGATCATAATTGTCAAAATCATCAGGAAGGTATCGATTACATAATTAACACCACTAAGTACTAAAAAAAAAAAAAGGAACATCTCTGTAAGTTGATCACATTCCATTATTCCTATATTCATTTAGTAGTGCGGTGTCTAAAAACGTGTCGGTACAATAAAAAATTGATCGGAAAAAACTCTTTTTTTTATGTAAAAAAAAAAAAACGCGAAAAAACAAGTCGTCGGACAAATTCCTAAAATTTACAGACTGAAAAATATAAAAAATCGTATAAAAATCTGTTAAAAACACATAACTAAAATACATTTTTCGAAAAAATACATAAAATCAAATTTCGCGAGAAAAAACTTATTAAAAAGAAACGGGACAAATTTATATAATTTCCAACAAAGAACCTGTAAAAAAAGCGGGAAAAAATCATACATATTCATCATCAAGAATCTACAAACAAAAAATATTACAAAAAAAATTGTGAAAAAGTGTTACAACAAAAGTAAAACTTCTACAAAAAAAACTGTTAAAATTTTTGTGTATACATACTTTCATAATTTTTTCCTAAAAATTCTTTTCTACGAATGAAAATTCAAAAAGAATAAGAGATTAACTTTTGCCTTTAAATTTCAAGGGCAAAAGAATACCGTTACATTTCTTTTTGCTAAATTGAATTTTTTACAATCCAAAAACAAAAAAGTAAAGAAATCCATTTCATTCTCTCTTTTCCAAAAGAGTTACATTTTTCTATTCTTTAAAATTCTTGAATGTCCAAAACTGAAAAGAATAAGTAAAAACTCCAAAAGAATCAAATTAAGAGACAAACAAAATTCATATTTTGTTTTAAAATTCACTTTTACTCTTAATTGCATCAAATTCCAAATTAAGAGAAAAACAAAACTCAACTTTTGTTTCAAATTCCATTTATCTCTTAATTGCAATTCATTTTCCATCCCCCTATAATATTCACTTCCTCAGTTTCTAACAACATTCCAAAAAACAACATTATCAAATTAAACTCTTTTAAATTAAGTTCACAAAATTGTTGGCGTGTTTTGGCGAAAAATCAAAAAGTAGTGTGCATATATTTTATACATGTTTCATCATAAAATCTCCAAAAAATTTTCCAACAAAAGAAAAATTTTTAACTTGAAAATTTAATTATTTTTTGTTAAACCTAAAATTGAAAAATAAAACGCATAAAAGTGTAATAAAATTTAAATAAAAAATATTTATTTGCATATAATTTTCACAATAGTGTTGTTTCCATAGTTCTATTTTTCCACACCAAACTGCAACATTCCTGGTGTTTCACGTTTCTCATTCGTTCCACATACTTCAGTTGAACTTTGTTCAACAAGTATCCCAACATTTTATTTTAAATGGTAAATAAATAGTGAAAATAAATCCAAATAAAAAATCATTTTGTTTTGTGCATAAATTCTACATATTAATATCTCATACGAAAATCCACAAAAAATAAGAAAAACAAAAAAAAAAAAAATTAATAAAAATTAGTGAAAATAAAAATTTAGCAATTTCCATTGGCACAAAATATGTATAAAATCCGTGTTTGTTTTTATTAAAAAAGAAAACAAAATTTCATAACTTCTTTTTCAAAAATTCTACAAAAAATTGTATAAATAAAAATTGCTCTAAAATCATAAATTTCAAAAATATATTTGTTAACATAAAACAAAAATTTCATTATTTTTACAATTTAATTTTCAAATAATAAATTTCCATTACAAGAAATCAAAATTTCAATAAACAAAATATTTAAAAAAAAAAAAAATAATAATAAATAAACTTATTTATTTAAAGTGCACCAAATCATAAAAATTGTTTGCCACACAGTGCTATACTTCTACACCACTCTGCTACATTCTTGGTGTTTCATTTTTCCCATTTTTCTCACGCGTTCCGCATACTTCAATTGAACCCTTGTTTAAAAAGTATACCGACATTTTATTTTATGTGGTAAAATAAAAGTTAAAATTTATTTAAATACTTAAAACATTAATAATGAAAACTGGTTAAAATGAAAAACAAATTTTCATTTAATTATAATAAATTAATACAACAATAATCAGTCAAATCCCGCCCGCACAAAATTTTAATATTTATAAGAAAAACTGTGTCAAACAAAATTTTCAACTAAATTTTTTTTTTGTGATAACAAAAAAGCAAAATTTACAGAACAAAATTAATTAAATCCGAAAATTTAATTAGACATATTTCTCTAATACAAAACAAAATTTTAACTAACCAAAAATAAAAATACTTTTTTTTCTCAAAATTTCCAAATATTATTTCCAACAAGTTCAGTGTTCCTTTATTTGGTCCATAAAATTCCCTATAAAAAGAAATTCGTCCAACAAATAACTTCATATACTTCACTTTAAAGTTTCTGAAAAATATTTTTTCCTAAAATTGAGATCAGTGTAAAAATAGATTATTTTTTCCACACTTTTTGATCATAGTGTAAACTTCAGTTTGGTAAAAAAAAAACAACAACAACGAAAGTGAAGTAGCAAAGAATTTCTTGTAGCAAAAAAGGGAACACACAAAATTGAACTCTGTTTATAAAACAGTGAATTAAAGGAATCATTTCTTTAATAATTTATAATTCTTTAAATCCATAAATATAAATTTTTAAATCAAAAACTTCATAACAAAACTAAATAAAATTTAGTTAAATTCAATGACCAATTTCCGTATTCAAAGATTTTTTTTATAAAGAGAAAATAAATCCATAATTAATAAATTCAAATTTATTGATTCTTAAACAAAAAAAGAAACAAAAAAAAAACACAACAAAAATAAATAAAAATTATACAAATTCAACAAACAATTAACAATTTCTAAATAATAAAAATTACAAAAAATCCATAATTTATTTTTAAAACAATTATTCTAAAAATTTCAAAAAATCCATACAACTAAACGTGGATAAATTTTCAAAAAAAAAATCATTCAAATCAAAACAAAAATCGTTTACACTAAAAGAAATAATCGTTTCGTTAAAAACAAAATTCGTGCGAATAAAATTAAATAAAAACAAAATCAACAACCAATATAAAATCAACAATATCGCGGCTCGAATAAAACAAATTTTAACAACATTTTCAAGAATTTCATATAATTGGTA